>JACEFZ010012563.1:0-22539 GCA_014155875.1 Cepaea nemoralis
TGATTAAAAAGCTAGAGGGAGGTTGATTCACCCAACATAGTGAAGATTACAGTTGCACCATACAGCATTAAACAGTGGTAACGAACCGAGAACCGGTTAAGAGTAACTAGTGTTAGTACAGTAACAATTAACATTAGTAATTAGCACTTGCGGACTGAATGGTTCGATGTGCAACGAGGATGATCTGTCGACTAACACTTAACTTTACTAACTGTGTAAACACTAGAAAAGAACTTGTGCAGTTGGTTAGAGAACATTAGGAACGGACATTGTGTAGAGTGAATCCGGTCCATAAGTAACTGTTCATACCACCGGTGTCTATTTCTCATGTTCATGAAATGGGATTACCAGAGGTCTACAGAAGCAAAGCAGTATCCGGCAGGATGGTTCCGGCAACGGGTGAGACGTACTTGTTCTGACGTAACGTGCTGTGGTCTATCTTTGCTGTGATCAGCGGACTGATCTGATGTCTGAGAGTCAGATTCTCTACACTTTATAGAACACGTCACACATTTTCTTCGCATACACGTCTCATACACGTTACACTTTATTTTAATAAATTAATCTGTATTAATTTCTAGAAGTAAGAGTTGTTGAGTATGTTGCGTTGGGGAAGTATGAGAAGGGGGCATAGTACGACAGTGTGAGAGTGATAGGAAAAGGTGTCCATAGGCTGATGGAGTGTGTTGGACGGAAGCTGGTGGATTCTCCAGAATATTGAGGGGGAAAAAATAATATTATAATGTGGGTGTCGGATCTCCTCACTCCAGGGACGACACTTTAAAGGAGGACACGACAATGATGATGATGATATGTGTCATAATTCCCTGTCAGACTGAATCTAGGGTTAAACATCAACTGCGGGCGATTAGGAAGCAGACAATTATGCGTTGATGTAGATGGTATGGGACATCGGCAATCAGAAATCAGTGGCAGACTATGAACTCAAATTGCCAAGTAAATCACAACCAGCCAATAAATGCTGAGGTTGTTTGCAAAGTCTATTAAAGG
Source organism: Cepaea nemoralis (assembly GCA_014155875.1). Taxonomy (NCBI): domain Eukaryota; kingdom Metazoa; phylum Mollusca; class Gastropoda; order Stylommatophora; family Helicidae; genus Cepaea; species Cepaea nemoralis. Next base: position 1,012 of record JACEFZ010012563.1, read on the forward strand.
ACATGACAGAAACTATTTAGAAGCTTTATCCTAGTTTGGTACATGGTTTTCTTAGCGCGTGTTTGCAATAAAGAAAGCTGGATTCTGAGAGAAAACACTAGTTTCTGAACTATTGTTAGTCTTGTCTACCCCTTGTCTATAAGTGTTCCAGCCTGCTTCGGTTGATTATGCAAGGAAAATCTCAGCACGTTACACGAACGTTACAACTACTGTATAACCTACAAACAGTCGTCTCCTTAATACAGTCATCATCTACACACAGTTGCTTTATTGACACAGTCGTCTCCTTAAACAGTTATCTACAAACAGTCGTCTCATTTACACAATCATCTACACACAATCTTCTCCTTGACACTGTCATCATTTACACACAGTCGTCACCTGGGCACAGTCACCACCTTGGTACAGTTATCACTTTGGCACAGTCATCACCTTGGCACAGTCATCACTTTGATACAGTCATCATTTAGCAGCCATCAGTTTGACATAGTCTTCCTGTCTGTAAACGCGTGGAAATAAGCTTGTTATGGAGGACGAGTATTGACCAGTCTGTTGCACTTTGTGAATCATTCAAGCCACCGACAACAGGCAACAACTGAAAAATAGACGGCTCTGGCACCTTTCTTCAGCCAGCAGTGATACCGTGACACTGGCGTTAATTAAGTACTGGCAGGAGAAGCAATCAGTGTCCGTGCTGTGTAATGTCTGAGTTACATTAGCACTAGATAACGGCAGTCTGGGGCGCCGAGCTCTTGATGTCTGTCGGTGCTTTACTCGGTGTGCCAATGTTTGATCGATTTGTAAGTCGACACAGCCTTGTCTGCTGCATTCCCTAGTGGGGTCTGCTGCATTCCCTAGTGGGGGGGGGGGGAATTCTCAACACCCCTTAGCAGATACTGTTGTTGGGTGAGACGTGTAAGGCATTCAAATATTGTAGACTATGGCATAAAAAGATGAGTTGCCAATTCCTTTACTCGCCGGTAAAAGGAATAACACGCGGAGAAGAGAATTTGAGACAGGGATGAATAAAATGAGGTCATGAGGGAAGTTGCAGGAGATAGCAGAGGACAGGACGAGTTGATGTGAGGTGGCTCAGGTGTAGCTCTGCAGGGGAACAGAGAGCAGAAGAGGAATAGTTGCAGTTCACTTCGACATGTCCTCACCACGAAACAGGTCGAGCAAAATGTATCAAAAGGGCAACATACTTCCCCCGACTTCTACCCTAGCTCAGGTCGCACCAGCCGCGGACTGCTAACATATATCAATGCCACGTCATAACAAGGGCTGGCGTTTCAAAGTGGGGCCAGGGCTCAATCACAAGCAGTGGCTGAATTATGTCTGTGGCCAAGAGTTGACGGAGACAATTCGTAATCCCGGATACCGCGTTCGAAACACAGCGGCAGGCGATTTGTCATCAGACCGCCTTGCTTTGATTTTCATATAATGGTATGAGTGACGGTCGTTCAGAAAGCAATGGCAAACCATTGAACCTAAACTTGCCAAGAAATCACAAACAATACTGGGGTTGACTGCGACGTCCTGTAAAGGATATGCATCTTAATTGTAACTGTACCTCGTTTGCCCTGAGGGTTCAATAGAAAGGGCTTATTATCACTGTTGCATGATATTACAAGTGTTCCGATGTGGTGCTCAGAACTTGGTGCCCTGACGTCGTGCTCCGACTTGGTGCTCAGAACTTTGGTGTTCAAAACTTCTGCTCCGACTTGGTGCTCAGAACTTCTGCTCCTACTTGGTGCTCAGAACTTCTGCTCCGACTTGGTGCTCAGAACTTTGGTGTTCCAGCTTGGTGCTCAGAACTTTGGTGCTCAGAACTTTGGTGCTCAGAACTTTGGTGTTCCAGCTTGGTGCTCAGAACTTTGGTGCTCAGAACTTCTGCTCCGACTTGGTGCTCAGAACTTTGGTGTTCCAGCTTGGTGCTCAGAACTTTGGTGCTCAGAACTTCTGCTCCGACTTGGTGCTCAGAACTTTTGGTGCTCAGAACTTTGGTGTTCCAGCTTGGTGCTCAGAACTTTGGTGCTCAGAACTTCTGCTCCGACTTGGTGCTCAGAACTTTGGTGTTCCAGCTTGGTGCTCAGAACTTTGGTGTTCCAGCTTGGTGCTCAGAACTTCTGCTCCGACTTGGTGCTCAGAACTTTGGTGCTCAGAACTTCTGCTCCGACTTGGTGCTCAGAACTTGAAAGACTGAGTGGTTGCTACTCACACTAGTTCGGTGGTGGCTCATCGGTGTCTTTGTGTTCATTAGAGTCTTCAAATCTCACGACTCCCCTGCCTGACACTTGTGTCTCTCATCCTGACCAAGGCCGTTGTTTTTCATCTTTGGCTAGGCCGCTGTCTGCCATCGTGAGTTAGGCCGTTGTCTCTAATCCCGAGATAGGCCGTTGTCTCTAATCCTGAGATAGGCCGCTGTCTGCCATGGTGAGATAGGCCGTTGTCTCTAATCCCGAGATAGGCCGTTGTCTCTAATCCCGAGATAGGCCGCTGTCTGCCATCGTGAGATAGGCCGTTGTCTCTAATCCTGAGATAGGCCGATGACTCCTATCCTGACCTAAGCGTTGTCTCTCTCTCATCCTGAGTAGGCCGTTCTCTCTTATCCTGAATTACGCCATTGTCTCTCATCCTTGGGACGACCGCCGTTGTGTCTCATTCTGAGTAGGGGGGGGGGGGGGGGGGGGGGGGGGCGCACTCGCTCACTCACTCTCACTCAATCTCTCTCTCTCTCTCTCTCTCTCTCTCTCTCTCTCTCTCTCTCTCTCTCTCTCTCTCTCTCTCTCTCTCTCTCTCTCTCAGCGTTCATGTCTCTCCGTGGATCTCGCTTGTTGGTGTTCTGGATCTATTCTACCGATGATACTCCCCCATGCCACAGTCTTAGACAACCCAACAATATTTCTCTTGGCCTACCCGTCTCATCTACGGCTGTCTTTCCAGCCATCACGATTTTCTCCAATGTCTCTCCTGTCATTATGTGAACAAAGAACACAACTTGTCTCTTTCTTATTGCTGCGTGTAATGTTCTTCTTTCATCAGCCTCTTCAAGACACATGCTAGTACTCTGACAGTCCAATGAGGTTATCGCACTATTCGTCTCATGAACATTTCCATTTCCCTGACGTGTTCGTTAACATTCCCCAGATTCACTGCCACACAACAGAGCAGGTTCGATGTAACATTTGGGTACACAGATAGGGCAGCCGGCGTGGCACTGACCACAACCGAGGTCTATAAATCTTAATCTATAAATGTATTGGTCGGAATGAATTCGGCAAATAAACCGATATGTGTATAAATCTAGAACTTCTGACGATCAGAAACCTCCACTCGTGCTTGCTCAGCAGCGGACATGTTATCAGTGTGGGTCTAGCATGGTATGCGCATTGACTGATTTAGTGCCATGGGATTATTAATCGTCTTTAGCGACTTCCCGTATCCGCCATGGGCTTATATATCGCCGAAATTTTGTCATTGCAATTTAATACCACAATGTTGCTACCATATTATCAACTTTTAAGTCATAACTGTGACACACCCTACTTCTCATTTCCCATCATTCATGTTTGTTTTATCCAAATCTAATTGTTGTTTGGCATTGAATCATTTCTTCTTCTTCTTCTTCTTCTTCTTCTTCTTCTTCTTCTTCTTCTTCTTCTTCTTCTTCTTCTTCTTCTTCTTCTTCTTCTTCTTCTTCTTCTTCTTCTTCTTCTTCTTCTTCTTTCGTTCGCCTGAAATATGCTTATAACTGCAATGTTGTCTCTTGTATGAATCTAACAGTCTTTTGTAGTTCACTCAGCGGTCCATAGAGTACTAAATCATTTAAGACGTGTGAAAGAACCCTTCACCGTGTTACTCACTTAGTGACATTTTATGAAACTGACATTACATAAGATAGTCGTCGCGTTCTGAAACGTAGCTTTTATTGTGTTCACACATGCAGGCGACACAGTTAAGGAAAACATGTGTGTATAAGTCTACACATAAACACATTACTAGGCCAGCTCGGGCCTGAGCCAGCTGCCTTATGTAGTAGGGAAATTGAAACGGCAAGGCATTTCTTCATCAGAAATACCCAGCTCGTGCTTAGCGCGTGTGTGTGCCAGCTGGCAGGGAACATGATCTGCCGTACGCTTGAGTGGAGGCGTGCGCGAGGGTTGAGGTCTCTGCGCGGGAGCCCTTTGTACCGTCCGCGTCATTGTCAGCTAGAAGGTGCTGGTGCTGATGGCCACGTCACACTGGCACCAGGCACACAACCAGGGCATTCACCGCTTCGTCACAGCCGGTGTTGCCGTGTCCTGCTCGTGTGCCAGTTATTGTAGGTTTGATCTTAAAGCTGCATGTCTTTCGCCATCAACCCCAGGTTTAGTTTTCTAGGCAATTGCACGTTCTGTCATTCAGAAAGCAATGGCAAACCACTGAAGGTAAACTTGCCCAGGAATCACGAACAGCCAAAAATGCTGGGGTTGACTGCTACGTCCTGTAAAGAATATGCAAACTACTTTTTAGTTTGTCATTGATTTCTGAACCAGAAGTCAACATTTTACTCCCAACTAACCAGTGTAGAGTTTCATTTAGCCATCAGCGCACCAAATGTTTAAGAACGAGTGCTCTTATCTAATTGGCCATGTCGACCTCAATAAATGTATGGAGCGGCTGGCCACGTGGCTAGAATGCCGTGCTCTCCTTCGAGAGACCCAGGTTCACATCTCGGTAAGGCGTGGAGTTTTTTTATGTCGGGGGCAAAAAGAACTCTCTCTCTAACCTGCACAGTTCGCGGCGACTGCACCAGCCATACGGCCTTAATTCCATAGGCTCAAGTTTCCTTCCCCCCCCCCCCCCCCCCCCCCCTTTACACCGCAAGGTACTATAGGTAGTAAATGACAGTTTGATGACTGACCTCCATAAATTATGTAGTGTCCCGTTTACACAGCTCTCCACTTGTAACAGTTGTGAAAGACCTCCATAAATTATGTAGTGTCCCGTTTACACAGCTCTCCACTTGTAACAGTTGTGAAAGACCTCCATAAATTATGTAGTGTCCCGTTTACACAGCTCTCCACTTGTAACAGTTGTGAAAGACCTCCATAAATTATGTAGTGTCCCGTTTACACAGCTCTCCACTTGTAACAGTTGTGAAAGACCTCCATAAATTATGTAGTGTCCCGTTTACACAGCTCTCCACTTGTAACAGTTGTGAAAGACCTCCATAAATTATGTAGTGTCCCGTTTACACAGCTCTCCACTTGTAACAGTTGTGAAAGACCTCCATAAATTATGTAGTGTCCCGTTTACACAGCTCTCCACTTGTAACAGTTGTGAAAGACCTCCATAAATTATGTAGTGTCCCGTTTACACAGCTCTCCACTTGTAACAGTTGTGAAAGACCTCCATAAATTATGTAGTGTCCCGTTTACACAGCTCTCCACTTGTAACAGTTGTGAAAGACCTCCATAAATTATGTAGTGTCCCGTTTACACAGCTCTCCACTTGTAACAGTTGTGAAAGACCTCCATAAATTATGTAGTGTCCCGTTTACACAGCTCTCCACTTGTAACAGTTGTGAAAGACCTCCATAAATTATGTAGTGTCCCGTTTACACAGCTCTCCACTTGTAACAGTTGTGAAAGACCTCCATAAATTATGTAGTGTCCCGTTTACACAGCTCTCCACTTGTAACAGTTGTGAAAGACCTCCATAAATTATGTAGTGTCCCGTTTACACAGCTCTCCACTTGTAACAGTTGTGAAAGACCTCCATAAATTATGTAGTGTCCCGTTTACACAGCTCTCCACTTGTAACAGTTGTGAAAGACCTCCATAAATTATGTAGTGTCCCGTTTACACAGCTCTCCACTTGTAACAGTTGTGAAAGACCTCCATAAATTATGTAGTGTCCCGTTTACACAGCTCTCCACTTGTAACAGTTGTGAAAGACCTCCATAAATTATGTAGTGTCCCGTTTACACAGCTCTCCACTTGTAACAGTTGTGAAAGACCTCCATAAATTATGTAGTGTCCCGTTTACACAGCTCTCCACTTGTAACAGTTGTGAAAGACCTCCATAAATTATGTAGTGTCCCGTTTACACAGCTCTCCACTTGTAACAGTTGTGAAAGACCTCCATAAATTATGTAGTGTCCCGTTTACACAGCTCTCCACTTGTAACAGTTGTGAAAGACCTCCATAAATTATGTAGTGTCCCGTTTACACAGCTCTCCACTTGTAACAGTTGTGAAAGACCTCCATAAATTATGTAGTGTCCCGTTTACACAGCTCTCCACTTGTAACAGTTGTGAAAGACCTCCATAAATTATGTAGTGTCCCGTTTACACAGCTCTCCACTTGTAACAGTTGTGAAAGACCTCCATAAATTATGTAGTGTCCCGTTTACACAGCTCTCCACTTGTAACAGTTGTGAAAGACCTCCATAAATTATGTAGTGTCCCGTTTACACAGCTCTCCACTTGTAACAGTTGTGAAAGACCTCCATAAATTATGTAGTGTCCCGTTTACACAGCTCTCCACTTGTAACAGTTGTGAAAGACCTCCATAAATTATGTAGTGTCCCGTTTACACAGCTCTCCACTTGTAACAGTTGTGAAAGACCTCCATAAATTATGTAGTGTCCCGTTTACACAGCTCTCCACTTGTAACAGTTGTGAAAGACCTCCATAAATTATGTAGTGTCCCGTTTACACAGCTCTCCACTTGTAACAGTTGTGAAAGACCTCCATAAATTATGTAGTGTCCCGTTTACACAGCTCTCCACTTGTAACAGTTGTGAAAGACCTCCATAAATTATGTAGTGTCCCGTTTACACAGCTCTCCACCTGTAACAGTTGTGAAAGACCTCCATAAATTATGTAGTGTCCCGTTTACACAGCTCTCCACTTGTAACAGTTGTGAAAGACCTCCATAAATTATGTAGTGTCCCGTTTACACAGCTCTCCACTTGTAACAGTTGTGAAAGACCTCCATAAATTATGTAGTGTCCCGTTTACACAGCTCTCCACTTGTAACAGTTGTGAAAGACCTCCATAAATTATGTAGTGTCCCGTTACACAGCTCTCCACTTGTAACAGTTGTGAAAGACCTCCATAAATTATGTAGTGTCCCGTTTACACAGCTCTCCACTTGTAACAGTTGTGAAAGACCTCCATAAATTATGTAGTGTCCCGTTTACACAGCTCTCCACTTGTAACAGTTGTGAAAGACCTCCATAAATTATGTAGTGTCCCGTTTACACAGCTCTCCACTTGTAACAGTTGTGAAAGACCTCCATAAATTATGTAGTGTCCCGTTTACACAGCTCTCCACTTGTAACAGTTGTGAAAGACCTCCATAAATTATGTAGTGTCCCGTTTACACAGCTCTCCACTTGTAACAGTTGTGAAAGACCTCCATAAATTATGTAGTGTCCCGTTTACACAGCTCTCCACTTGTAACAGTTGTGAAAGACCTCCATTTCCATACATGAGGCTATTGGGTACGTGGTGCTAGTCGCATATTTGTAGACAATTAGGCATTGTATAGTTGATGTTGCAACTTGCAATCCCCAACTATCTTTACCCCACTGTTAAGCATTTTACGAAAGTAGGTCGACCAAACCGCGGTCGAAATAGGTACCTGCGCTACTGGGCATTGATCCCGGGCAGGTGTGCACACAGGTAAGCGCCCTACCGACTACACTATCACGGCTTTATTGTTGAAAATGTGAACCGTCTTTCTTTCTGCCACCTTGACAGTGTCCCAGGTGAACTTTATAGTCCTGATGGCGGGGATTTCATCACCAAGTGAATTGCGTTGCGGTTTTGTCAAGCATGTGCATTGTTATCGGATTTGCATTTTCCTAGCCTTTTACTGTCCCCAGTCTACCCACATAGATAAAATAAACATAACAAGATAATGCACATTGGGAGCAAGTCGCCACAGAACGTGTTTCATGGAGGGCAAACATCAGAAATGGAATAAAGACAAAGGAGAAAATAATTGCAGATAGGTCACACACTGAGCGTATGAGGCGTAAGATAGTACGTGATGGTGAAAATGTCCATGTGTTGACATGCTTCCACTGTGGACGAACATTTACAGCGCGAATTGGCTTTATCAGTCACAATCGCTACCGCCATGGGTTGTAGTTATTATGCCTTTTTGAAGCACGATGTAACAAACTATCGTCTGTCAAGACGGCAAGGTGCCAATAAATGAATGAACGGGATGACAAGAATAAAAAGGTGGGAAAAAAATGAGAACAGTGAAGAGAAAATAAAAGTTTAGAGGAAAAAAAGGTTTTTGCTACTTATCTCAGAATCTCAGGCTGTGATACTAACACGAACTTCACATTGATACCCTTATATAGACAGCCGTGGGGGTCTGAGGGTGATGGGGGGCCGGGTTAGGGATGGTAACGGTTCAGTGGGGACGAGGAGAATAAAAAGATGAAAACCCCACGCAGAGCAGGTTTAAGCTTCGCTTCGCCTGGTCCCTACTCCTTGACCGGTCCGACATGGAGACCACAACAGTAGCTGTGCTACACTCGGTATAGATTTTGGTGTCATTGGAGCACACACACCCGTCTACCGTTACGAGGTGGATACACAGCAAAGAGGTAACGGATGGCATGCCATAACTTTGTGGTATTGGGCCTCGTTTCTCACCCCACCACAGTCGTTAGAATAGAGTGCTCTTATAATAGTCAGTCGATACAACAGAGTGCTATTATAATAGCCAGTCGTGGCTAAAGAGTTATGGGCGCAGTTCGTAATCCCGCATACACGCGCTTGAAACACAAGTGTGGGCGATTTGGCAGCAAACCGCCTTACGTTGGTTTTGTGTGAAATGGTATCAGAGCCGGTCGTTCAGAAAGCAATGAAAAATGGCAAACTTACCAAGAAATCACGAACAGCCAAAACATTATGAGATTGACTGCTGTAAAGGATATGAAACTAACATTCAACAATAGAGTACTATTATAATACACAATAATCGGCTGTTTCCTTATAGGGTCTACATTTGCGGTTTGGTCTGTCTTTCCAGACGCAGGTTAGTGGAGTTCAGCCGGCGGAAAGTAAGAGGAAACCACATTTTACACTTAGCCATTTCATCTGGGCATTGGGCTGGAATCCATCCACAATGAAATGCCGTAAAACCACAGAGAAAGCTTGACCAATGTGGACTTAATTCCAGCCACTTTATGTGCGATGTGCCGGATCGTGCTCTGGTTATATGGTATGACATGTCCCTATATAGATGTGAAGTTCTAGCACCGGCAGTGCGCACCTCTGTCCAGGATTTAGAGAGGAGAAGCAGGCATCTGGAGTACAGGCCTCGTGGAGATGATGTTAGGTACTGGGCGGGAGGAACGTATATATACCAACCTTACTCCGATAAATGCCACGCATCAGACGTAAGAGTTAACACTCAGTCTTACATTAGATTCACCACCCAACTCATCCACCTATCAATCAACCAATTGTTGGCCAACAACATGCCTAACCATCCGTCTATGTTGACATCTTTTTCTTTTTCGCATCAGTTTGCTCGCTTATTTTAGTTCTCATGATTCCACAATATTATGTCCAAATGTGGTTTCGTTAGTCTTATTCCCCCCCCCCCCCCCCCCCCCGTGTGTGTGTGCGAACGCGTGCGTGCTTGCTGATGCTGTTGTGGTTTGTTTTTTGTTTTTGTAATGTTGTAAAGGTAACTTACTCTTCGCTTGCTTCCATTGTTTACATGTCCGCCGGTTTACCGCAGTAATCCCATTTAGTGTACTCTTCATGAGAAACCATCATCAAGTTGTCATGCAGATAAGCATGGGCGGTCATGGTTGGTCGTCTCACACAAATACCATAATTATTGATCCGGTCTTTGTTATTGATTCGATTATGCCAGGCTGCCCAGCCATCTAGTTATTTATCCCGTTGTCTTCCCTTTGTTATTTTCCCATCACACTTGCCAGTTGTCACGCAATGTTTCTTGTGTACCGTAAGCACAAGAGCGGTCGCTGTTAAACTTTCCCTGCGCTGATGGCGTGATAGTGGTCTCAGGCCTTGTGCTGACATTCAGTTGGATTTAAGCGCTGCCTTCTCGTTCAGAAAGCAGTGACACACAACTGAACGTAAAATTGCGTAGAAAATGAATTGCCTAGGTCACGTACTATTTTAAAAAAATAAGAAATACTGTTATGTTAACATCTCCCTCTGTCTCCAATGTTCTCAGTAAAATTCATGCATCAGTCTATATTGATATAGTACCAAACATTAGGTTTGGGCCATACATGGAGCACAGTCAAATGAACAACAGGTATTATCTAACTTTCCATTCACTGAGCACGGCAGTTGCGGAAGATACCATACAACGAAACAAATAACACCATGACCCTAGTATGGCGATATATCGTCCTTCGGTACAAATAGGAGGCCACGTGTAGCGATATATTTTCCTTCTGCACTGTATCGATCAACATCATCACATTCCACGTATGTGTATATATATATATATATATATATACATGTGTGTGTTTGTCTCTCTCCCCCCCCCCCTCTCCCCATGATGCAATATTTTCTTTCGTCGTCAAATTTTCAAACAGAGATACAACAGATAAACATCATTGACCCGATTTATGTTCTAATAAGTCGAGTCTCTTGCAGTGTCCTGGCGGAAACATGTTATGCCATTGGAGATAGGCCAATCGGCGCTTCAACAGTTTTCTTAATAATAGTTCTCTCCCAGGTTTTCAGTTTTTTTCTTTGTAGCTCACCCAGCCTCTGAATAATACATCAGCTCATTATACTCTCAACCTTGGATGTTCTTGATGATTCCGTCCCTAAACCGCGCGCCTGTCGTCTGCGTGTTGCGTTGTGCGTGTGTGCCTGCATGTATGTTGCTTTCTCTGCCAAGGAGAAATTACCCGAACTCCAGCCAACCTTCTGCCCTAGTTGCCACGCCGGTGGTTGCCACACTACGCCAGAGTTCAGGCACGGACCGTGTAGTGCGAGACTATTGATCTGCGCGTGCTTCGGATGATGCCGTCCATTCACATCTCTTTGTGGCCTGCAACAGCGGGTCTCCCCTTACCCGTTCCTCTTCATGTTTTTTTTTTGTGTGTGGCACCACCCCTGATCCTTGCACGCGCACACATTCGTAATCAGGTATAATTTAATTCTTATGTATTATTTGTCACGCATATAATAGAAGGGAAAATAAGTAGAGAGAGAGAGAGAGAGAGAGAGAGAGAGAGAGAGAGAGAGAGAGAGAGAGAGAGAGAGAGAGAATATGTAGAGAGTGTAGGTAGAGAGAGAGAGAGATAGAGAAACAGTAAGTAGAGATTCTTCCTCTTCTTCTTTCGTTCGCTTGAAATATGTCTATAACTGCAATGTTGTCTTTTGAGTGAATTTAACTATCTATTTTAGTTCACTCAGCGGTCCATAGAGTTTATCTTCCACTGTCGTCTCTCTAGCCAGAAGGTTTGCTTAGATATGTTATATTTTGGGCAGTCTTGGAGTATGTGCTCTGCTGTATGGACTCCAAACCACATGTGCACATGGCTGATTCACCTGGTAGAGAGACGAGATAATACGTAAAGAGAAAGAGAGAGAGTTGGTAGGTAGGTAGGTAGGTAGAGAGAGAGAGATAGAGAGAGAGAGAGAGAAAGAGAGAGAGACCCAGTCAGCCATTCCAATCAGTGTTGGTCCGAGTATTGTTAACGTTTGTTGACTTCCTATAACACGTGTAGTACAGATCCCAGTACTGGATCTTGGGAAGTATTGGCTATATGGTGCCAGCCCCACACTTGTATACATGACTTCTCATCCTTTTCTTGGCGACGTACGCTGCAAGTACATCAGAAATCAGAGTGAGTTCGTCTGATGGCGGTGTACGCTGGTAATAAGGAAAGCTAACCCACACACAAAAATCGTTCCTGTGCATTTCCTTAGTAACTGGTGGTAGGAGTATCAAGCGTGTGGACTACACTGAAGTGTAAAGCAAACGAATGAAATATGAGCACTAGGTCCTCGAGGGCTGATGTGGTCATTATCACACCGGTGAAATACCACAAACTCAAATATTTAAAAAAAGCACTTACCAAAAAACCCAAATGCCAAAAAAGCAAATACAAACATCCAAAACCTAAATAGCAAAAACCACAAATACAACAACCCAAGTACCAAGTCCCCTAAACCCAACTACCAAAAAACCAAAATACCATAATCCAAATACCAAAAACCCCAATTACCAACATAGTCTTACACAATCAATATGTGCCATGTTGCACAATGACCTGCTTATCTCGTAATATGCTTCTGTGCGGATGTGAAGCGGTGGTACCGGTCGTGTGCACCCTACAGGTTTCTGGGCTTGGAGAAGTGACACGGAGCTCCGCAACATAGTAGTCTCCTTGGAGATGGTACTTCAGTGTGTTGTAGGGAGGAGCAGAATAAGACCAACCGTACACCGGTCAATGCCAGAGTTTTAGGTTAGCACTCAGATGGCCAGAACGCTGGTGCATCAAACTTAAAACTCAGTGCTTCTGAGTATTCATCAGTTAACCAACAAATTACCCAATCTACCAACTACAACCAACACCCTAGTCAACCAATTACTCGGTCAACCAACTACCCAGTCAATAACCCAACCAACTACCCAGTCAACAAACTACTGTCCATCAACCAACCAACTAACTACCCAGTTAACCAACTACCCAGACAAACAACCAAATAACCAGTCAACTAACCAACTATCCAGTCAACCAATCAACCACCCAGTCAACCAATCACCACCCAGTCAACCATATAACCATACAGTCAACCAACCAACTATCTAATCAACCAATTAACCACCCAGTAGGCCAGCTATTTAATCAACCATCTAACCGCCCAGTCAACCAACTATCTAATCGACCATCTAACCGCCCAGTCAACCAACTATCTAATCGACCATCTAACCGCCCAGTCAACCAACTATCTAATCAACCTACTAACCGCCCAGTCAACCAACTATCTAATCAACCTACTAACCGCCCAGTCAACCAACTATCCAGTCAACCAACTAACCGCCCAGTCAACCAACTATCCAGTCAAACAACTATCTAATCAACCAACTAACCGCCCAGTCAACCAACTATCTAATCAACCAACTAACCGCCCAGTCAAGCAACTATCCAGTCAACCAACTATCTAATCAACCAACTAACCGCCCAGTCAACCAACTATCTAATCAACCAACTAACCGCCCAGTCAAGCAACTATCCAGTCAACTAACTATCTAATCAACCAATTAACCGCCCAGTAAGTCAACTATTTAATCAACCAACTAACCGCCCAGTCAACCAACTATCTAATCAACCAACTAATCGTCCAGTCAACCATCTATCCAGTCACCCAACTATCCATTCAACCAACTATCTAATCAACCAACTAACCGCCTAGTCAACCAACTATCCAGTCAACCAACTATCTAATCAACCAACTAACCGCCGAGTCAACCAACTATCCAGTCAACCAACTATCTAATCAACCAACTAATCGTCCAGTCAACCATCTATCCAGTCACCCAACTATCCTTTCAACCAACTATCTAATCAACCAACTAACCGCCCAGTCAACCAACTATCTAATCAACCAACTAATCGTCCAGTCAACCATCTATCCAGTCACCCAACTATCCATTCAACCAACTATCTAATCAACCAACTAACCGCCTAGTCAACCAACTATCCAGTCAACCAACTATCTAATCAACCAACTAACCGCCGAGTCAACCAACTATCCAGTCAACCAACTATCTAATCAACCAACTAATCGTCCAGTCAACCATCTATCCAGTCACCCAACTATCCATTCAACCAACTATCTAATCAACCAACTAACCGCCTAGTCAACCAACTATCCAGTCAACCAACTATCTAATCAACCAACTAACCGCCGAGTCAACCAACTATCCAGTCAACCAACTATCTAATCAACCAACTAACCGCCCAGTCAAGCAACTATCCAGTCAACCAACTATCTAATCAACCAATTAACCGCCCAGTAAGTCAACTATTTAATCAACCAACTAACCGCCCAGTCAACCAACTATCTAATCAACCAACTAATCGTCCAGTCAACCATCTATCCAGTCACCCAACTATCCATTCAACCAACTATCTAATCAACCAACTAACCGCCTAGTCAACCAACTATCCAGTCAACCAATTATCTAATCAACCAACTAACCGCCGAGTCAACCAACTATCCAGTCAACCAACTATCCAGTCAACCAACTATCCAGTCAACCAACTATCTAATCAACCAACTAACCGCCCAGTCAACCAACTATCCAGTCAACCAACTATCTAATCAACCAACTAACCGCCTAGTCAACCAACTATCCAGTCAACCAACTATCTAATCAACCAACTAACCGCCTAGTCAACCAACTATCCAGTCAACCAACTATCTAATCAGCCAACTAACCGCCTAGTCAACCAACTATCCAGTCAACCAACTATCTAATCATCCAACTAACCGCCCAGTCAACCAACTATCCAGTCAGCCAACTATCTAATCAACCAACTAACCGCCCAGTCAACCAACTATCTAATCAGCTAACTAACCGCCCAGTCAACCAACTATCTAATTAAGCAACTAACCGACCAGTCAACCATCTAATCAACCAACTAACCGCCCAGTCAAGCAACTATCCAGTCAACCATCTATCTAGTCAACCAACTAACCACCCAGTCAAACCAACTACCCAGTCCGCCATCAACCAACTAGCCATCCAGCAACCAACCTCCCAGTCAACCAACTACCCACCCACTCAACCTACTAACCATCCAGTCAATGATCAACCAACTAACCACCCAGTCAACCAACTAACCATCCAGTTAACACACCAACTATCCAGTCACCCACCCGACCAACTTCCCCGTCAACCACCCAGGCAACTACCTATTCAGCCATCCAACCACCGTTAGAGTAGCAAGAAGTGTTGTGCAAAAGTAACTCTTTATTTCTCCTTTCCACCTTCCATTTCAACCTTTCTATCGATCGGAAAACGTGAGCAGGAACCACGGACTCACCAATAATAAATTCATGTCTGAGCGGCCGCCGAGGCCAAGCTGCCGTCGAGTCGTGGGTTATCGAGTTGCGTGGGAAAAACACAGGCCACGCAATCGGCGGCCATGACTGAATTACTCCGGACACTGGTGTGATGGTAACTGTGGCCCGCGCTGGTTCCCTGGGTAGTCTTCTGTTTATTAGGGCATGTTGAATACATGCACACACGGACACACACCGATATGCGTCATATAATGTCTCTTGGTGGGGGGGGGGGGGGGGGGGGGGGGGAGGGGGGGGGGGGGGGGGGGGGGGGGGGGGGGGGGGGTATTGTTGTGGGGGGGGTTATAAGTTCATAGCCCTTCTCATGACAATGCATTAACCCCAAACACACCATGTTATTTTATATGCAATTTTACATTTAGTAGTTTGCCACTGCTTTATGAACAAGAAGTCAATGTCCCGCTACGTCGCTGTCAGCGCACCGGAAGTTTAAGAGCTAGAGCGTTGTTATCATTTCGGCCACGTTAGTGTCTCAACGGTCTATAAATAAGGCAAGTCCATAGTTTTCTGATCTGTCTGTGTGATGGGCTGTTACGATCCCATTGGTGTATGTAGAAGCTCTGGCTTATTCTGTTAATAGTTATATTGTACATAGAAAAGGTTAATACATGTGCTGTGTTAATTAGACCATATTATCTTCGTCAGGTATACTCAAGGCACACACACACACACACACACACACACACACACACACACACACACACACACACACACACACACACAGAGAGAGAGAGAGAGAGAGAGAGAGTTGTAGATAATAGCCACCACACTTGTATCTGCCAGCCTTCCACACTTGTGGCTACGAGTCTACTACATTTATAGCTGCCAGCCTACCACATTCGTGGCTACCAGCCTACCACACTTCTGGCTAATAGTCTACCACACTTACAGCTACCAGTCTACCATACTCATAGCTACCAGTCTACCACAGTTGTGGCTACCAGCCAACCTCACTTGTGGCTACCCGTCTACCACACGTGTAGCTACCAATCTACCACACTTTTGGCTATCAGTCCAACTCACTTATAGCTACCAACCTACCACATTTGTAGCTACCAGCCTACCACACTTCGGGCTACCAGCCTACCACACCTGTGGCTACCAGCCTACCACACTTGTGGCTACCAGCCTACCACACTTGTGGCTACCAGCCTACCACACTTGTGGCTACCAACCTACCACACTTGTAACTACCAGCCTACCACACTTGTGGCTACCAACCTACCACACTTGTGGCTACCAGCCTACCACACTTGTGGCTACCAGCCTACCACACTTGTGGCTACCAGTCTACCACACTTGCGGCTACCAGCCTAACACACTTGTAACTACCAGCCTACCACACTTGTGGCTACCAGCCTACCACACTTGTGGCTACCAGCCACCACACTTGTGGCTACCAGCTTACCACACTTGTGGCTACCAACCTACCACACTTGTGGCTACCAGCCTACCACACTTGTGGCTACCAGTCTACCACACTTGCGGCTACCAGCCTAACAGACTTGTAACTACCAGCCTACCACACTTGTGGCTACCAGCCTACCACACTTGCGGCTACCAACCTACCACACTTGTGGCTACCAGCCCCACAAGTGTGGCTACCAGCCTACCACACATGTGGCTACCAGCCTACCACACTTGTGGCTACCAGCCTACCACATGTAACTACCAGCCAACCAAACTTGTTGCTACCAGCCTACCACACTTGTGGATACCAACCTACCGCACTTGTGGCTATCAGCCTACCTCACTTGTGGCTACCAACCTACCACACTTGTGGATACCAGCCTACCACACTTGTGGCTACCAGCCTACCACACTACTTGTGGCTATCAGCCTACCACACTTGTGGCTACCAACCTACCACACTTGTGAATACCAGCCTACCACACTTGTGAATACCAGCCTACCACACTTGTGGCTACCAGCCTAACACACTTGTAACTACCAGCCTGCCACACTTGTTGCTACCAGTCTACCACACTTGTGGCTACCAGTCTACCACACTTGTGGCTACCAGTCTACCACACTTGTGGCTACCAGTCTACCACACTTGTGGCTACCAGCCTACCACACTTGCGGCTACCAGCCTAACAGACTTGTAACTACCAGCCTACCACACTTGTGGCTACCAGCCTACCACACTTGTGGCTACCAGTCTACCACACTTGTGGCTACCAACCTACCACACTTGTGGCTACCAACCTAAACCCACTTGTGGCTACCAGCCTACCACACTTGTGGCTACCAGTCTACCACACTTGCGGCTACCAGCCTAACAGACTTGTAACTACCAGCCTACCACACTTGTGGCTACCAGCCTACCATACTTGCGGCTACCAGCCTACCACACTTGTGGCTACCAGCCTACCACACTTGTGGCTACCAGCCTACCACACTTGTGGCTACCAGCCTACCACACTTGTGGCTACCAGCCTACCCAAATTGCGGCTACCACCTACCACAAATTGTGGCTACCAGCCCCACAAGTGTGGATACCAGCCTACCACACTTGTGGATACCAGCCTACCACACTTGTGACTACCAGCCTACCACACTTGTGGCTACCAGCCTACCACACTTGTGGCTACCAGTCTACCACACTTGTGGCTACCAGCCTACCACATGTAACTACCAGCCAACCAAACTTGTTGCTACCAGCCTACCACACTTGTGGATACCAACCTACCACACTTGTGGCTATCAGCCTACCTCACTTGTGGCTACCAACCTACCACACTTGTGGATACCAGCCTACCACACTTGTGGCTACCAGCCTACCACACTACTTGTGGCTATCAGCCTACCACACTTGTGGCTACCAACCTACCACACTTGTGAATACCAGCCTACCACACTTGTGAATACCAGCCTACCACACTTGTGGCTACCAGCCTACCACACTTGTCGCTACCAGCGTACCACACTTGTGGGTGCCAACCTACTACACTTGTGGCTACCAGCCTACCACACTTGTGGCTACCAGCCTACCACACTTGTGGCTACCAGCCTACCACACTTGTGGCTACCAGCCTACCACACTTGTGGCTACCAGTCTACCACACTTGCGGCTACCAGCCTAACACACTTGTAACTACCAGCATACCACACTTGTGGCTACCAGCCTACCACACTTGTGGCTACCAGCCTACCACACTTGTGGCTACCAGTCTACCACACTTGTGGCTACCAGTCTACCACACTTGTGGCTACCAACCTACCACACTTGTGGCTACCAGCCTACCACACTTGTGGCCACCAGTCTACCACACTTGCGGCTACCAGCCTAACAGACTTGTAACTAGTGGATACCAGCTTACCACACTTGTGGCTACCAGCCTACCACACGTGTAGCTACCAATCTACCACACTTGTGGATACCAGCCTGCCACACTTATGGATACCAGCCTACTACATCTTTGGCTACCAGCTACCACACTTTTGGCTACCAGTCCACCACACTTATAGCTACCAGCTACCACACTTATAGCTACCAACTACCACACTTATAGCTACCAGTCCACCACACTTATAGCTACCAGTCCACCACACTTATAGCTACCAGCTACCACACTTGTGGCTACCACTATGGTTCTTTCAGTCTTACAAGAAACTGCAAGTGCAATTGTTTTCTATGGTTTATATATACACACGCGCACGCACGCACACACACGCCTGTCTAAGATAAACATTTTACCTGGACATTACCTGGACATTGAAAAAAATAACCCAATGTGGGCACAACTTCGCGTGTATTGGGTGTATGCCGGTAGTCTTATTTTTATATTGACCAATCGACTATCAGTGGGTGATGTGGTAAGTATCACACCGAGCGCCTTTACTCGCTAGAACAGTGGTTCTCAACCCGTGGGGAATTCCCACCCGGGGCGGGGGGGGGGGGGGGAAAATTTAGGGTCTCCAAAAGGCGGAGGGGGATTAAGATTATTTTAAGATCTCGTTTATACAAGAACTGATTACTCGATATTGCTTGCCCCTCCTTACTTTACGGTTCTGTTCTTCTCGCCCTTCTGAAATTCGTTTTGTAACGAAAGTAGACCATCAAATCGCGTTTTATATAGACGTCTAGACTTGTTCTATTATGTGTTATTAAAGTTAGCTTTCATTTTTATATATACTGTGTAGGAGGGAGGGGAATTAATTGGGAGGAAATATGAAATGGGGGATGACATTCTGAACATATGGTGAAATGGAGCAAGGGCCAAAAAAGGTTGAGAATCACTGCGCTAGAACATTTACTGGTACCAGTTTTAGACTGGGTAGACCCGGAAGCCCAAATACATGTTATAAACATCTCCGTCTAGATGGGGGTTCGAACACATGACCCCGGGACCGCAGGCAAGCTTGCTAGTACATCGTCAGCGATCTTCACTTATTCTGTTTGGGAATTCTAAATCTGCTGTCAGAACAATATCTCAAGTGCCACCATAGTGATAGCTTCTCTCTCTCTCTCTTCTCTCTCTCTCTCTCTCTCTCTCCTCTCTCTCTCTCTTCTCTCTCTCTCTCTCTCTCCACACACACACACCACTCTCTCTCACACACCTTTTCTCTCTTCTCTCTCTCTCTCTTCTCTCTCTCTTCTCCCCCCCCCCCCTTCCAGTCACAATGCCACCAAATAGCCCCTGATCCCTGACACGTATATGTCATCATCATCCAGTGCCTTGCTGGCTGTCGTGGGGAATCATGCCTTCACAAATTACGATCTCCGACCGCATGGATCAATTCGTATTTTGACTCCCTTCCGTGCCATGACACAAGACTGTCAAAAATCTTCTCACGCTGCCTTATTCTATCTCTCTTTCCGCAAATCGTTCCTGTTGTCACAACATGTTCCAGTTGTTGTCTTCTCATAATGTGACAAAAAACGATGACTGTCTCTTTCTGATGTTTGTGATAAGTTGTCTTTGCGACTCAGCTTCCCCTACAACGTCCTGATCGCTCATTTTGGCTGTACAGTTAATTTTCAGCATTCTTCTATAAAACCTGTATAAAACCTTATATATATATATATATATATTCTCGTATAATGAATCAGACACGGAACTTTCTTACCCAGCTCTGTAAGTAACGGACGCATGCATGCGCTCTAAGTTGTATTTGGTATAAGCCCCTGGATCCACATTCTACAGAACGATCGGCACTCGACTGATATTTTCCAAAAATACACCTGGCATATTTACTTCCCCGGATATTTTATGGTACTCATGCTAGGCTGAGTCGTCCTTAAAGGCCAACTTAGTTTTTAAGAAGCCGTCTTGATGAAAACAAAAATGTGGGTGGGGTGTCCGAACACATAATCAGCCGTGACACATAGTCAGATGACGGAAAATTGTGTGAATACAGGGTACAGGGATTTAGAATGGAGAATGAAGTAACATGTTTTGTTTTCTTTCAGCGGCTACAACCTGACCCGTATCAAGACTGGACGCGTGTATCCAGGCCGTTGGTATATAGACTCGTGTATTCAGCTGCGATTGGTAATTTATTTTCTCGCTTGACTTTGGCCAATTGACCTGCTTACCATAGCAAAGCCTGCCCATGTTTGCGTCATACCGTGACTGATAACTGCAACCCTAACATCATAAAGTTGTATACTCAGCTTCCAGCACGATATATTCTACCGTCATAACGTATAGTTAACACGTTAAATTGCAGCATAACGTACAGTTTAACGTGATATGGCGATATTTAATATTTTCTAACAACGTTTATTCTAACCTTCACCACGTTAAAACACTAACATATCAACTGCACGTTAAATTAGAACTTGCTAATTTGCATGGTTTCATTAGCTTCGTTTGTATAGACTGACGATTCCTTCTAACGCATTTGGCTTTGTTGAGAACGTTGCACGAACTGTATGCTGTCACTACACCCACATGTTACTGGGAGTTACTGCTGTTAAACATCGCACGGATCCGCCTATGTTAGAACGAGGCTGTTGCATGAAAGTGCTTTCCGCATGAATTAGCACCACATAGCGGGGTAATCGTATCAGGGGTAGATAATTCACATTCTGTGGATATCGATTGAGATGGCGATTAACTAGAATAAGACATGGCAACTAGAAAGAAGGTTACTAGAAGAATACTCAGTGTATCAAGGAAGGGAGAAAATCAGAAATGATAAAATCAGGACTAAAGTGGAGGTTATAGCAACGCTAGATTTCATCAGAAAATAGCAAGTTAAATGGTTCGGCTATATAACTAGACTACCAACTAACAGTATACCACAACAAGCAAGTATGTAGAGACTAAATGGTATCAGAATAAGAGATCGGCGGGTAAACGATGGAAAAAGGGAGGGAGTAAACAAAAAAAAAAGGGGCCCCCATGAGAATCCTCCAAAAAAATAAAGAAGCCCATTAAACGGGCAAAAATTGGGGTTTGAAAACT
>JACEFZ010012564.1:0-23439 GCA_014155875.1 Cepaea nemoralis
GGAAAAACCAATGACCAAGTCCTACAAGAAACAAATGAAAAGTGTAAACTGATTAGAGAAATTAGACGTAGACAGTCACAGGTGTTTGGTCACGTTATGAGAAGAAATAAATTGGAGAACTTGGTGACAACTGGCAAGATCGAGGGGAAGAGAACAATGGGAGGACAGAGAAGTAAATACCTGGATGGCTTGGCCACATGGTGTGGTCGAGACAAGAACACTGAGCTAATCCATGACTCTGGTGATCGAGTGATATGGCAAAACATGACTGCCCACACTTGCCGGCATGGCACAGGATGATGATGGTAGTTATTACTGGTTTCTCAATCCCTGGTACGCAGGTAATATGTCACCAGTTGTTACGGTCAAGTAAAGAACCCCCTATTCCCTGGCATGTTGGGTATATGGTGCTAACACCCATGTGTTCATAGACCAGTCGGTGCTTGGAGTATGATGTGGTCAACGTAGGGGCTACAGTCTCAGAACATACATGAAGACAAATGCTTCATTACATACATAGGAGCTACAGAACAGACATTTGGGGCTACAGTTTCAGAACAGACATTTGGGGCTACAGTTTCAGAACAGACATTTGGGGCTACAGTTTCCGAACAGACGTTGGAGCTACAGTCTTAGAACATACATTAAGACATGTCAGCGACCTAGCTTTGACAGGCACGCATGGATTCTTCTTTTGTACCACACGAATGACAACTCGTATGTCGTACAAAAGGAATACAAGTTTATTATGGGCGAGTTACACATAATAGCTCTGAGAGCTGATATTCATATGGATCACAAACATCATTACAACATTATGTTATGACTGTATCTACGATACTATCTACTGATTTAGTCTAAGTCTAAGTCGACACTATTGCTACTGTCCTCTAAACCACACAGTATTCAAAGCGAATACTCCCATCCGTCGTCTACGCTGTCCTGTCCAAGTCTGCTGGACTATCGTGGCGTGTTCGGCCACCCATCATGCGTCAGCGGGTTTGCGTGCTCGGTACTCCAGCACGCGTTTAGTGACCCATCAATAGCTTACTCTTTGCGAGTTACCATTATTCATGGACACTCCTCGTGTTAATGGTTTCCCCACTCTATTCTGGGTAACTCCTGATCATGTTTTGCCATGTCCCCTTTTAGGACACGTGTGTGTCCAGTCAGAGAACTGTTCACAGTTCTCCCTGCTATTTCTGTCCCTTCTATTCCTATTCCCTAGATAGGGATATTGTCAGCGTGTTGGATGTCTAGGTATCTGAGCTCGGGCTCACACAGGCAACAATAACTCCGTTAAATATAATATCTAACATTTATTGTATTTCAATATACAGTGCGTTGGCGCAGTGGGTTTAACAAGCCCGCACTGAGTTGCATATCACAGAGGTTTAACATCATCACACACGGTTATCACAAACATTCTAAGCAAACTATCTAGCATATGTCTATGAACCCACATACACATGGGTCTAAACTATTGAGTCCCTCTAAGGCAGGCCCTGTTGCCTCTCCGATGGTCCGTCTGTCTCTGCCGGTTCACACGTGTTGCAATCCGACACGGGTGGTAACTCTGTTCGAGTTCCTCGTGGACCCCGCAATAGGCGGGCCACATCAGTGTTCACGGGACAGTGGACTCACTGACCAGTCCTTCGAGAAGGTTCTGGATTACTCTGGCCTTCGAGGGTCTTACTTCTTTCCCTTGGGCGGGAGTTGTAGCCCTTGGCTAGTGGCTATTAACTTATGTTGGTTTACTGTGTAATGTGAGGCTGTGACAGGAGTCCCCCCTCTCCCCCGATGTAATGGGTTATTATAGGGTAATTAGTTCTGTACTAATTCTGTCACAGAATCACATAAAGACGGTATTTGTAGTTTGGTGGACAGTAACTTGGTAGCCTACATACTGGCATCAACACTCATGTATTCTCCCATACACCACTTCTCTGATTTGTTGAAGAGGTCTCTCTCTCCCGTGTCCTTAAAAATGCTTATCTGACCGAAGTTATGTGACGTTTACTAGTTGTTTCTACAACCCGTCCTTCTCAAAGTATCCTACTGATACCAAGATAATTAACCTCTGTATTAAAGAGGATTAACAAGACAAAAGTCTTGGCTAATTAAGTACACCTTCAAATCTTTTTCTGTGTGTGCATTTCAATACACTTTTACTCTTGTATGTTGTATAATGCTAAATATGTAGTTACGTTGTTATTTTATCCAATCTGACTACATGTGTCCCTGTTGGCTTGTTAGTGTGTTGACTAATAAGTTGCTGCTTCTAATAAAGTGACTGCATTTTAATTGATAGTGTTCAGTTTTGAGTTTTGTGTAAAGTGTGTGCTGAATGTGTGGCTTATTTCCAAGCGTCACGAGTTGGGATATCCTTAATCATGAATTACTCAAATGTGTGTAATGCATGATCAGGCATTCCAAGCAGTGGTGCTTAGATGTAGTATCCTAAATCCTAAACTAAGAGTATTAAACTGACTACTAAACATGTATCAACAATTTAGACAAGTAATACAATTTACATGAAAGACGCAGACAAATTAAAATAAATACGTTTTGCGTACAATTTGTCCGCTCAGTATATCGCTCTCCCATTTAATTCATTCACTCTGTCACTCACACATCTTTTATTCACAATAGTATTTGGTTAAAATATATAAGTAAAGTTGAGGTAAGTGTTATTGCCCTTAGAAAAAACGGAATAGGCGATATGTTCCCTTTAAGATAATAAGTACTTTTTGTACGATGACTCAAAAATGGGTTATAATTTACATAGAGAAAATTGCATAGGAAGGTTATTTAGCCTATGAATGGAAATACCTGTAATATTATGGTAGAACATGTACAAATTACAGGTTAACACATTTTATATACATAATTCAATGCAAATATAATACATATTTAATATTAAATTAATTAATTAACTAAGTAACTAAATCCAACGATGATGTGCGCGTTGTCCTCCTGTTGTTAGCGTGTCGTGCCATGAATGTTAAAAGTTAGTATGGCTGTCTCTTGAGTGTTGTAGTCGACGTAGTTCTGTTTCGGCTGTTTGCAAAGTCTCTTAGCAACAGCAAGTATGGAATGTTCTCAATGTCGAGTATAAAGTGTTCTTAATGCTTTCATGAACAATGTCCAATCACTGGTTGAAATAATTTCACAGAAAATCTCTTGCTCGGATTGGTCCTAGAGCTTTGGTAATTGGTAGTATAGTTCTTAACGTTTCACGTATCCCGGACGAGCCCCCAAAAAGCCTGTCAGCGTGTTGGATGTCTAGGTATCTGAGCTCGGGCTCACACAGGCAACAATAACTCCGTTAAATATAATATCTAACATTTATTGTATTTCAATATACAGTGCGTTGGCGCAGTGGGTTTAACAAGCCCGCACTGAGTTGCATATCACAGAGGTTTAACATCATCACACATGGTTATCACAAACATTCTAAGCAAACTATCTAGCATATGTCTATGAACCCAAATACACATGGATCTAAACTATTGAGTCCCTCTAAGGCAGGCCCTGTTGCCTCTCCGATGGTCCGTCTGTCTCTGCCGGTTCACACGTGTCGCAATCCGACACGGGTGGTAACTCTGTTCGAGTTCCTCGTGGACCCCGCAATAGGCGGGCCACATCAGTGTCCACGGGACAGTGGACTCACTGACCAGTCCTTCGAGAAGGTTCTGGAGTACTCTGGCCTTTGAGGGTCTTACTTCTTTCCCTTGGGCGGGAGTTGTAGCCCTTGGCTAGTGGCTATTAACTTATGTTGGTTTACTGTGTAATGTGAGGCTGTGACAGATATTATCTCTATTCTGTCTTAGTCCTCTTCCATAGTTTTACTCCTCTATTCTCTATCTGCTTACTTGCAGCTCTTTGACAGACTCTCCCTCCGTCTGTGTTGTGTTACAAGCTTTTAGCTTATGGGTGTAACACAAATGGTTATATATAAAAAAATTAAGCCTGTCTAATTTTGTCAAAGGCTGCATGAGCTTGGTAACTTTGTTCTGGGTATAGCACAAAACCTCTACTTTCCAATGTCACACTGTTGTATCACTTCACTTGGTTATTGATTATCACACCACACTAGTACAGTTGGCTAGAGTCTTTGCTCTTTCTACCATTATACTTCTTGGGAGTTGTGTGAACCAGAGCCATTGTCTTAATAGACCTACTCCTCATATTGTCAATGTAACTGACTACCCAAACAAGATGTCCCGCTTAAGGGTACAATACATGAATAATATTTATGCTCCTATATAATATATACTCCAACTTGTATACATGCTTTGTGTGCTAATGTTTACCTATCTAGCTTCCGCTCGTGAAGAAATCTTTCAGTGTTAAACTAGGGTTTCGAAAGTTTGTAGTGTCCACTGTTGAAAGTTATTATGCCCCTTTCCACGTAATGATGTATGCATCTTTATTTGTTAGTTTTCCTGTTTGCTTGCGTGTTTGTATTTATCTAATGTGTGATCAAATTACCAACATGTGTGTATGTCTATAATTTACATGTATGTTATCTTTCAAGCGCCATAAAAACGGTTTATTATAGTCACAAACGAGTGTGTAAGGCTGATGTATGACTACATCGCCGGTTTAAGAAGCTTAAAATATGTTTCCTATCAATCTATTGAAAGTATAGCAACAACACAGATAAAAAACGAACGACACATTGTGTTGCACAAATTGACACGGACAAACTACAAAAACTCATGTCGTGCGAATAATCCGCAAAATGCCCCACTCCTCTGTATTTCTTTCATTCATTCATTTCCTTTCACATTCCTTTCATTCACACTTTCATTCCACTGGTTTAAAAAGGCGTTATGTCATTAAAATATTGTTGTAGAAAAGAAAATAAATGACAAAATATATTTATAATAAATGGTTGGCTCGGTTTACAAAAGTTTTAAGCCAAATGACTGTGCCGTTTTTCTGCACTGGTCATTTCTGTACAAAAATTTACATGTTTGCAAGGATCGTTCACTCTCGATCCTAAGAATACTGATTACTATAGTTAATCACATTACTTTGGTGTGCTGAGCTGTGCTAACTAAGGAAAATAATCTAACTAAATGAATAAATTGGAGAAAAGTGTGTTAGTTACCTTAATGTGTGTTTCTAACTATGATGTTATAAATTCTAAATGACGGTATAAATTGTAAGTAATGTTTCATTTACCTAAACTATATGACAATGTGTTTAAATGATGATGAATTACTGTTGTGTTTAGTAAGTTGAATAGTATGATCTAATGAAATGGTATATATGAATTTCTAAGTTAGTGTAGATGAAGTTTAACTCTTAAATGTTACTAGTTTCTAATTAAAGGAAAATATTATAGGTATGGTTTTGTAAGTTCTATTACAACTAAAAAGAATTTTTTTATATTAAATGCAGCAGTTATAACAACATGTTATGGTACATATCACATACATTTCTAAATCTACATTAATTATATTAACTACTTCCAGGTGTGTTGTTGGAGTCGCGTTCTCTGTTGAATCTCGTTGAAATATAGTAATATAGGCAACGTCTGATATACACACGCTCGTCCTGGATAAAGTTAGAATACAGTCCTACTCACTTATTACATATATAATATGATGATGGCGTAGACATGTTTCACGTGTATGTCCTTTCTTACTAGTACTGACACAGTTCGTGGTAGTTCATGTAAGGCGATTCACAATTGTAAGAGCACCAAAGTGTCTATAATTACACATTCTGGACACAGATTACTTAAAGTGTCGATGAATGGGGTGATGTAGAATCGCTCCTCTCAGGTACATCAGGTATCTCTATCTGAGATGGTCTACTAAGTGTGTCTGCCAGCAAGTTCATCTTTCCCTTTATATGTTTAATTGTGAACGAGTAGTTCTGGAGAATCAAAGACCACCTATAGATCCTGTTATTGTTGTGGACTCCAGACTCCATAACTGTAAGCTGTGAATTATCAGTTTCGATGACAAAATGGGTACCCGCTAAGAATCGATGAAGTTTACAGACACAATAGATGACGCTTAAAGCCTCCATTCAGAGACCCCATACCTTGACTCAGTAGGTGTAATTTTCCGGCTTACATAAATTATTGGGTGTAACATATCATCATGGAACTGGCCTAGTACGCCAGCGATGGATATAGCACTTGCGTCTGTACGGAGAAAATACGTAAGGCTGGGATTAGGTAAGCGCAACATTGGAACAACGCTAAACATTTGTTTCAATTTTGATAATGCATCAATTAAATCTGCATCTTTTACATTCAATTTTACAGATGATTTCAATACATTAGAAAACACGCTGGTAATCTCAGCTAAATTGGGTATGAATTTGTTGTAGTAATTTACAAGACCAAGTAAGCTTCTATCTTGCTTCTTGGTCATTGGCATTGTTAGATTCAAAATTTTTGTGACGATCTTATCAACTGTTTTAAGTTGCCTTCTCGTGATGGTATGGCCAAGGAAGTCAATTTCTTCCAGACCCAACTCAACTTTCGTTGGTTTTACAGTAAGACCGAAAAGTCTCAATCTATCGAAGACATGTCGCAGTTTCTGTAGATGTGTTGTCCAGTCTGCTGTATGGACACATATATCGTCAATGTACGTTTCAATATTCGTTACTCCATGAAGAAGATCCCTAGTGAGTCTAACAAAAGTGGCTGGAGCATTACGAAGGTCAAAAGGAAGGAATCGCCACTCATAAAGACCTAAAGGTGTTGAGAATGCAGTAAGATGGATAGAACGACTGTTCATTGGGACTTGCCAATATCCCTTCGTTAGGTCGAGTTTAGAAAAGATTCTAGAAGTTGACATGTTGAGAATCAGATCTTCGCAAGATGGGATTGGCTCTGCGTCTACCTTGGTCACATTATTTAATTTCCTATAGTCGACACAGAGGCGAATTGTTGAGTCCTTTTTCCTCACCAAGACAATGGGAAAAGAATATTATGACTGCGACATTTGGATTATTCCACTCGACTCAAGACTGAGGATTTCCTTGTCGAATTTCTCCCTATAACTTAACGGGATGAATAAGGTCGGCATTTGATAGGGGTGTAATCAGACAGAATAATGGAGTGTTCGATCCTGTCAGTATTACCTGGAATGTCGGAAAAAATATCTCTGTATTCCGTCACTAAGGCTATGATCTGTCGTCTTTGCTCGTCTGTGAGTTTTGGTTCTATCCGTATACTATCAATAGTAGTAGTCTTGTTCACTGTCGGGACTGGTAGTTCCATGTCGTCGTCCTCTGTCTGATTCAGTACTGTGGTGGTACTAAGTGCGTGTTCTGTTTGCTGACTATGTGTATCTGCGATGTCGTCTTCTTCTGTCATACTAACTAGTGTAGTTGTGTTATGTACGTCTGTCGTCTGGTAGCTTGGTGTAGATGCATTCTGTTCGTCTGTCATCTGTTCTTCTTGTCGTGAAAAGTATGGCTTCAGCATGTTGATATTAAATATCTTTAATTTTTGGTTTATCGATATTTCATAATCGACATCTGATATCTTTCTACCACTTTGAATGACCCTTGCATTGACGTTAATAACAAATTACGTTTATCTGGTAATAGGAGTAGCACCTCCTGTTCAGGTTCGAGGTGTCTCTTTGTCTGTGACCTGGCTACTGCATTAGCCATGTTAGTTTCTTTCTAGGCTGCTATTTCTTCAGCATTGCAGTGTTTTAGCCCTGGAAGGCAGCCAAGAATTAGGTCAGTACTCGGGTTGTGTAAAATCGTGCACGTAAATGTGCCGGAAAGGAACGGGGTGTTTATCCGGGCTTTTGCCAGTGGGTACTTCTCAATATTACCTGAAAAAGTAGAGCATTTCACAAAACCGCCCGTATAATCCTCTGGATTAACTAGTTTTTTTCCTAACCCGATTACACTACTACCACTGTCCAGTAAACATTGGCATGGACAATCATTGACCAGTGCATTGTGGAACGTTAGATTGCCTCTGGAGGCTATAGCTGCGTTCGCATTCTCAGTAGAGAATGGTACAATGTGCCCACATTTGAGTTTCCCATCAGCATGGAATAGGTGACAAGTTTCACATTTTTCAAAGTTTAGAATATCTGTCACAGCAGCCACATTCTCACAATCATTGAAAGGTAATGCATTCTCACTCTCACACTCAGTTTCACTGCCACTATCGGACGATGTGTCAATCAGTACAGCATTGTTGGCCTTCATTCTTTGACGCCCCAAACATTTACTGCTATAATGTCCGTAAGAAGAACCCCCCCCCCCCCAAAAAAAAAACATTTAACTGCACGTTTGTATGCACTCCTTTCGCTCTCCAGCTTTTTGATCATCATTTCAAGATGTGCAGGGTATGACGGGTTCTTGTCACACATAGAGTACTGTTGGTGATTTAAATGACAGTACATACATACAGGTGGCTTTTGGTCTTGCCTACCTTTCATCTGATAAGATTTCTGGTTGAAAGATTTTTTTTGGCTGGTTTTTGGCAAAAGCCGCAATTTCAGATTCATTTATGGATGACTTAAAAATATCTCTATTTGAAGAAAAATAAGCCGAACCACGTTTTTCCAATTGTTCGAGTGACTCAATGTCTGCTTGTTGCAGGAACTTAGCAAAGGGAGTTGGGACCGTGGATATTACTTTGTCCATGATCATTAAGTCTTGTAACTTTTCATAACTCTTCCCTATTTTCGCTGCCTTAAGCCATTTACTGAAAACACTTTGAACGTTGGATACATAATCGATGAACGTTTCGTTCGGTTTTGGTTTAATTTGAGAATACTGGATCTGATATCCAGGAGCATCGAGTAAAAAATGCTGCATAATTCTATCATGAATATACTGGTAGTTATTCCTTAACTCTGCTGGAATAGATTCAATTACTTTCAAGGGCTCACCAGAAAGATTCTTCATGTAGATCATCGCCCATTCTTCCAAAGGAATTTTCTGAAACTTGAGCTGGAACTCGATATTTTCGGTCCAGCGGAGATGGAATCTCATTGGCAGTAGGGCTTCACGATCCCTTTATATTTAGTGAATTTGTTCTGCTCCTCTTGACTCTTTTGCTTAGTGGTAGCTATCTGAATGTGTGAATCAACTTCCATTTCCTTCATTCTTAATTGTGTCTATGAGTCTAATTCCATTTGGTTTTGTTTGGTGGTTTGCTCTAATTCTATTTGCTTTTGTTTGGTGGCTTGCTCTAATTCTATTTGCTTTTGTTTGGTTCCTTGATCTAATTCTAACATTTCTTTTTGGTGTTGTCTCTCACGTGCTCGTTCATCCCTTTCAGCATCTTTAGCTTCTTTGTCACTCACTGCTTTTCTTTCGGATTCTTCCTTATCCATCAGAGTCTTTCTATCTATGTATTCTTTGTATTCTTTCTTAGCCCATTGTTCTAATTTATCCCCACTATGGCCTAGATCTTTTCCTGCCTGGATAAATTCTCCTAGTGTTGACGTTGTATAAGTTTAAGTTTACACCTAGTGATATTACAAATAACTTTATATTAATAAATATTGCACAATTGGTACGCCTTTGCAATTAATACGTTTGAAACTTACTATTATCGCACTGAAAAATTATACACTGAAACAAAAAGAAGATGCTTTCATTAATTGAGATCATCAAAATATGCAAAGATGCTCATCTGATTTTCTGGGAAATCGGTCACTTCGGATGTTTACCCTTCTTTCTCGCAAACACGATGGATTGGCTTGCTAATACGATCAAGGTTTCCTCGCACACAAGATGGATCGGCTCGCTACTACGATCGATGTTCCTGTTCCGTAGAGCAGCAACAATTAATATATTTCATGTATTACAAAATACAATAAAGAAAGTAAATTTAGTCTACCATTCTTTCAGACATGAAACACACAAATGTGGTATGATTGATATGAATGATATGAATGATATGATTGTATGAATGAATCGTCAATGAATCGTCTATGAAAATGTTTGTCTATGTCGTCGTGTCTTCGCTTTCTGTTGTCTCTGACTGAGCGATACTTTCCTGATTGTAATCTGTATACTAACCTAATAATGCTTGTATTAACTGTACTTTGCCATGGTAATCTTTCGTGGGTAAGTTGATGGATAAGTGAACCAAAAATATATGATCTTCTAAAATAATCAACAAAATACCAAAATAATGAAAATAATTATAATAAACAAAATAATCCCATCATAATTCATGTGGGTACTCGTATCGAGTTAATCGTAAACAATGAACCACAGGTAAGCACCAAAAAGGATCGCACTGCTTTTTAACGATGCTCTACACACATTTACTGTGAGCACGGTGCGTTATTTTAATGGGTCAGTTTTAGGACCTCAAAAATCGATAATCACACGATCGTTGTTTGGGTGAATTAGCATGTTATAAGTTCACACCAATATAGTATTTATAATTTAATACTTAATATGTATCAAATATAATATTAATTGCAAATATATTATTTTTGTGGGTTAATAGTTGATAAAAAATTAAGTGCTTGAACGTAGTTCAAGTCCCACCGTCTGACACCAAATATAATCCTAAATATTTGTGTGGGTTCAAAATCCCACTTCTGACACCAAATATAATCCTGCCTGTCAGCAACCTAGCTTTGACAGGCACGCATGGATTCTTCTTTTGTACCACACGAATGACAACTCGTACGTCGTACAAAAGGAATACAAGTTTATTATGGGCGAGTTACACTATAATAGCTCTGAGAGCTGATATTCATATGAATCACAAACATCATTACAACATTATGTTATAACTATATCTACGGTACTATCTACTGATTTAGTTTAAGTCTAAGTCGACACTATTGCTACTGTCCTCTAAACCACACAGTATTCAAAGCTAAATACTCCCATCCGTCCTCTACGCTGTCCTGTCCAAGTCTGCTTCACTTTCGTGGCGTGTTCGGCCACCCGTCATGCGTCAGCGGGTTTGCGTGCTCGGTACTCCAGCACACGTTTAGTGACCCGTCAATAGCTTACTCTTTGCGAGTTACCATTATTCATGGACACTCCTCGTGGTAATGGTTTCGCCACTCTATTCTGGGTAACTCCTGATCATGTCCTGCCATGTCCCCTTTTAGGACACGTGTGTGTCCAGTCAGAGAACTGTTCACAGTTCTCCCTGCTATTTCTGTCCCTTCTATTCCTATTCCCTAGATAGGGATATTATCTCTATTCTGTCTTAGTCCTCTTCCATAGTTTTACTCCTCTATTCTCTATCTGCTTACTTGCAGCTCTTTAACAGACAAATGCTTTATTACATACATAGGAGCTACAGTTTCAGAACAGACATTTGGGCTACAGTTTCAGAACAGACATTTGGGCTACAATGTCAGAACAGACATTTGGGGCTACATTTTCTGAACAGATGTTGGAGCTACAGTTTCAGAACAGACATTTGGGCTACAGTTTCAGAACAGACATTTGGGCTACAATGTCAGAACAGACATTTGGGGCTACATTTTCTGAACAGATGTTGGAGCTACAGTCTTAGAACATACATTAAGACAAATGTTTCATTACATACATAGGAGCTACAGTTTCAGAACAGACATTTGGGCTACAGTTTCAGAACAGACATTTGGACTACAGTTTCAGAACAGACATTTGGGCTACAATTTCAGAACAGATATTTTCGCTACAGTTTCAGAACAGACATTGGGGCTACAATGTCAGAACAGACATTGGGGCTACAATTTCAGAACAGACATTGGGGCTACAGTTTCAGCAAACATATATTATGGCTACAGTTTCAGATCATACTTCAGTGCTACAGTTTAATAACAAACATTAGGACAAATGCTTCATAACATACATTAGGACAAATGCTTTGGGACAAATGCTTATAACAAACATACATACATCAAAACTACAGTTTCAGAACATACATTAGGACAAATACTTCAGAGCATGCATCAGAGCTACAGTCTTAGAACAGAAATCATAGGGTGGAAAAATAGGTGTTAGAAAATCAGAATTGGGGGTAGTCACTCTTACACAAACCCTACTTGATTGCCTGTTACAATATGTATGATAGGCTATAACGGTACTATTCTTGGCTTCCCATATGGGCCCCATTAGCACATGAATAACATAAACGGCATAAATGCATGGCCTACAATATGAATACTTCATTACATAACCATGCGCAACAGAGAGTAGCACAGGGGATCATGTTCCTCCACAAACTCTGTCCTCTTGATAAGTTTGGCTTCCGTGTCACTGTGCCACCATTTTGTCACTGTGTCGACTTCATTACTGACCACTGTTTATTGTACTTGTCCAGGAGCGTTATTTGACGGAGCGCTACGACCAGTTGATGCAGTCCTGGCTGAAGAAGACTGAGAAGTTTGAGAATAACTCCAAGAGAAAGTAAGTACGCTCGTCACTTTCAGATATAAGGTTGTACTTGGTTCATGACCCACTTAGGAGCCGTGGCGTAGTGGCTAGAAGCTTGCCAGTCCACCTGGCGGTCATGTGTTCACATCTGCATCATGCAGTTTTTACAAATGGACCTGCACAAAGTACGAACCCAGTAACTACATTGATAACTCCCAGGAGTCTCGAAGAAAACTGCATTCGTCAGCAGAATGACGGAGTATGGAATGGAACCCACAACCTTCGGAGTACAAGGCAGGTGGCTTATCTGCTTCACTGCAGACACCCCCCCCCCCCCCAAACCTCCAGGCTGTATGGAACAAATAAGGAACTGCCGAGTGCATTCTGCAAGATTGTCCTCCTTCTGTTGTTTGCCTATCCTTCACGCCTGAGTGCCCTGGTACATAGATAGAAGTTAGCTGGGCTAACTGTGATGTGCTCAGTGAGTTGAGCCGCTCGTGTTGTATGGGGCCAGTCTGGACCTGAGAGTGACTCAGTGTTGCCAGGCATGTCATCATAACAAGAGTGATCACTAGAAGATGAGGAACATATGTTGTCACAGGAAAGAAGCACGTCCTTGATAGTGATACTATTGTTCATTCACCGGCGTGGGGGTCAGCATAGCTGAATGGATAAGAGTACACATTCTTAAACATCCTGTCTGCTGATGCTGAGATAGCGTGTTCAACCCCTACACCGGACAGTTGGACTAAAATGTTGATTCTCGACCTTGACTTTGGGACATAAATTATAAGTGCCTCTGAAGTCGGAGTGGGTTCGCCTGATGGTGAGGCCACTGGTAACAGTGAAAGCTAATCCTCAAGCAAAATTCAGTCCAGTGCTACTAGAAGCAGTGTGTGTGGACTATGCTTGAGTTCCAATCGAGCGCCCATAAAACAAAACAAAAATTCACAGGCTGTGTTAGACCCACAGTTTAAACTATATTTTGGTTAAACATATTTTCTGTCAGGAAGCTCTCACCATAGTGGCTAGCTGCTTGCCTGTCGTAGTCATGGCTTCAATTCTCATCCAGTTGGATTCCAATTGTTAAAACTTAACATTGACTGCCAGGTTGACCCCGCCTCAAATATGTGCCAGGAAAGGTCCGGGGAAGTAAAAACGGTCGATATGTCACTGACCCCATCGACCGCTGAGTGCTGATTGGCTGACATGTCACTGAGCTCATCACCCGCTGAGTGCTGATTGGTCGACATGTCACTGACCCCATCACCCACTGAGTGCTGATTGGTCGGCATGTCACTGACCCCATCATCCGCTGAGTGCTGATTGGTCAAGATGTCACTGACCCCATCACCCACTGAGTGCAATTGGTCGACATGTCACTGACCCCATCACCCACTGAGTGCTGATTGGTCGACATTTCACTGACCCCATCACCCACTGAGTGCTGATTGGTCGACATGTCACTGACCCCATCATCCGCTGAGTGCTGATTGGTCGACATGTCACTGACCCCATCACCCGCTGAGAGCTGATTGGTCTATACAAATATGGGTGTGGCGCCATATCTCAATTGGGCTTTAGGCATGTAAAAGACCTCTTTATGTTGTTTGTTTTGTTTACCTTTATATTTTGTGTCAATTTCTTTCCAGGACAAAAGAGGCCAAGATGAGAGAGTTCTATGAGAAAGTGTTTCCAGAGATCAAGAAACTTCGAGAGGAGAAAGAGAGGTAATAAACATGTGTGTGTGTGCGCGTGCGTGCGTGCGTGCGTGCGTGTATGCATGCATGTGTGTGCTTATGAATAAATCAATCAACACAGAAAGTGTTTCCAGATCAAGAAACTTTGAAACTGCCTTTATTGCTGAACAGAGTGTGTTATCTTTATTAGTGACAATGGGCTGTCTTTATTACTATACAAATGGACTTTTTTATTATTAAACAAATGGACTTCCTTTATTATTAAACATATGAAAGTGGTGTAGAAGATGCTCAAAGGCTTATGCCAATGGATAGATGGATAAGAGAACGAACGAACAGACTTTATTTTCAAAGGGTAACAAATTGGGCACGCAGGCCCGTCTTACATTCGGCCCTTCCAATCACTCATCTTTTTTTCATCAACAGTGCATAGGAAAAAAAACATTGTCACATGAATTTTGTAAACATAAACAATGCATATTACTATGTTATGAGACACATCAACCACCCACCCACACATCTCCCATTCACTCCAACTCCACCACCCAACCACACACATACCCACACACACATACATGCCCCTACCCATCCACCACATCCCTACACCTACACATCTCCCCACCCACACACACCTCTCACCCACCACACACCCCATCCACCCACACCCCAAGCACACATACATTCCCCAACCCACACATCCCCCACCCACACACATCCACCCACCTACACACATATCCTCTACCCGTCCCATTACCCACCAACAATCACTCACCCACATATCCTCCTCCACCCACACACCTCCAATCACCCAGCCAAACACACATTCCTCAGCCACACATTCCCCACACACACACACATCTCCCCGTCAACTCACATATTCCGCACCTACCCACACACAAATTCCGCACCCAGCCACATAATCTCCCATCTCCCCCAGCCCACTCACAGATCCCGAGCCCACCCCTACAAACATCCCCCACCATCTCCTAACCTACACACACTCACCCACCCACATATCCTCTACCCACCCACACATCCTCTACCCACCCATCCCCCAACCAAACATCCCTTAACCACACACCCTTACTCATATACAATCACCCACCCACACATCCTCTACCCAACCACACATCCTCCACCCACCCATCCCCCAGCCACACATCCCTTAACCACACACCCCTACCCATATACACAAACATCCCAACCCACGCACAATCTCCCTGCCCATACACACATCCCTCACACACATCCCCACCCACCAACACATCCCCCATTCACAAACACACACCTCCCATCCACGCACACACAACCCACACATACATCCCCAACCCATACACTCATCCCCTCACACATCCCTAGACACACGTACTTATCCCTCAACCACTAACACCCACACATCCCTCACTCACTCATCAAAACATACATCTCCTATCTACCCACCCACACTCACACACCCCAACCACCCATCTAAACACACATCCCCCACCCTCACACACATCCTTCACCCACATGCACACCCAATCACACCCCACCCACCCACACATACATCCTTTATCCACACCCAGCTTCCCTCCCATGCAACACCACACCCACACACATCCTAAAGACACATCCCTCACCCACACACACATCTCCCCACATATCTCCTACCCATCCACACATTCCCCAACTACAATCACCCTCACTACCCACACATACATCTTCCATCCAGCCACACACACCCCCACCCAGCCAGACATATCCCCTACCCACATACAAATCCCCAAATCCATCACCCACACCTATCACGCACCCCTCCCCCAACCCACACACATTCACCCACACATCTCTCACCCACACACATACTCCCCACCCATCCACCCAAACATCCCACACCCATACACATCCCTCACCCACACACACATCCCCAAACCCACAACCACCCCACCTGCACACATCTCCCACCCACCACATATCCCCACACGCACATATATCCCCCACCCATCCCATAACCCACTATCAATCATCCATCAACATATCCTCCTCCACCCACTCACCCACAACCACCTAGCCAAACGCTTAGGTAGATGGATGGATGCTTGAAGGTTTATGTCAGTGGATAGATGGATAAGAGAATGCTTAGGTAGGTGGATGGATGCTTGAAGGTTTATGTCAGTGGATAGATGGATGGATGCTTGAAGGTTTATGTCAGTGGATAGATGGATAAGAGAATGCTTAGGTAGGTGGATGGATGCTTGAAGGTTTATGTCATTGGATAGATGGATAAGAGAATGCTTAGGTGGATGTATGGATGCTTCAGGACTTATGTTAGTGGATAGATGGATAAGAGAATGCGTTGGTAGATGGATTGATGTAGGTGTGACATGAACACTGGTCGGGTTTTGATTGCAGCAAACAGGGAACCCGAACTGGCCAAGGAGGGTATGTCCGCAGTGATGCAGAGATGGAGCAGATCATGGATGGACTCACGGAGCAGGAGGTTAGTATTGTTGACATTTTTAACTGGGTCAACAAAACAGGTTTTTAATGGCAAGAGGTTCGACTTCATCGTCGTCGTCGTCGTCATCATCATCATCATCATCATCCAGTGCTTTACTGGCTGGTGTGGGTGATCATGCCTTTCCACAAATTACGGTCTCCGACGTCGTGGATCAATTTGTATGTTTACTCCCCTCCATGCCATGACGCACGATTGTCAAGAATCTTCTCATGCTGTCTTCCTTTATCTCTCTTTCCGCAAATCTTTCTGTTGTTACAACATGTTCCAGTTTTTGTCTTCTCATAACGTGACCAAAAATCGATGACTGCCTCATTTTGATGTTTATGATAGCTTCCCTTACAACGTCATGATTGCTCATTTTGGCTGTCCAATTATTTTTCAGCACTCTTCTTTAAAACATCTCCAAGGCTTCCAGGGTCGACTTCACTGCACAAAATCTAACCAACCATGAACGCACGATTTTAGGGTTTCCTTGGGGGAAATTAAGATTATTTCAAGATCGCTTTAATACAAGAACCGATTACTTTATATTGTTTTTCCCTTTATACTTTACGCTTCTGAACGTCTCATCCTTCTAAAATTCATTTTATAAAGTACGTAGACCCACAAATCATGTTTTATGTGGACGTCTAGACTTGTTTTAGTATGTGCTATTAAATTTAGCTTCCATTATTACATATACTGTGTAAAAGGGGGGGGGGGGGATTTTTAGGTAGGAAATACGAAAGGGGGGAATGATGTTCTGAAAATATGGTGAAGGGGGGCACAGGCTAAAAAAGGTTGAGAACCACTGGCCTAGAAGATGCAGAGTAAAGCCACACAGCACAACACTGATACATCTACATGAAAATACACATGTAAAAGTGTCTCGTCTGTTTCCTCATTAAGGACTGGACGTGTGCGTGTTGGAATGGATGTGCACATATGCACAAAACTATTATGTCCATACACATCCACACTGTAAATGGAGCAAACACTATTAAATTATGTCCGTAAACTTTCTCATGCAGGAGGAAGAGAAGAAGATGAGAAGTCTGTCAGTCATCCCCCCGATGATGCTGGATGCTCGACAGCGAAAGATGCGCTTCGTCAACAATAATGGCCTGCTGGAAGATGCCCTGGAGGTCCACAAGGAGGCACAGAACCACGCTGCCCGATGGACGGAGCAGGAGAGGCAGATCTTCAAGGAGAAATACCTGCAGAACCCCAAGAACTTTGTGGTTGTGGCCTCATTCTTGCCACAGAAGGTATGTGTTAGTGTGAGTGATTGTGTGACATTGTGTGTGTATGTGGTTATTGTCTCCTTGTCATAGAAGGTCAGTGGACTGGTTCACTTTGTTGTTGTTGTTGTTGTTGTTGTTGAATTGCTCTGTTATTTAGTAAGTTCTGTGTGTGTTTAAAAAAAAAATCAAGCTGTGATAATCTGTTGTAGCCAGTTATTACTCACTCTTTCTATGGATGCTCATGAAAGTTGACGGTACATATGTGTGTGATTAAGAGTGTCTGAGTTTGTGTATGTTTGTGTGAGTGATTGCGTGACACAGTGTGTATATGTGTGCATGGCCTTATGTATTATTGAACATTTATGGGTGTTAGGCTTGTGAGCTGGTGTGAGTGTGTGAGGGAACATATGTGTGTGATTGTGTTGGTGTATGACTGGATGAGTATTTATGTAAAGGATGTGTGTTTTTATATGTGTGTGCACATGTGAATATGGGTCTGCATTGTGTGCGTGTGTCTATCAACTTGTCTTATTTTGTCAATTTGCAATATACCACAGTGACCGAGTTCTTATATCTTGCAGTAACCTGTCATGTATGAACTTTATGTTATTTATATAACAGTTCTGTTGTTATTTCCCCATATGTCCCACCTGTCTGCACCCACCTGACAGAGTGTTCCCGACTGTGTCCAATTCTATTACCTGACAAAGAAAAGTGAGAACTACAAACAGATGCTGAGAAAGCAGAACATGAAAAGGAAGAGAAACATGACTAAAGCACAGGTCAGTGTGCAACTTTGTTCATATGTCAGTATAGTTGTTCATATGTGAGTATAGTTGTTCATATGTCAGTATAGTTGTTCATATGTGAGTATAGTTGTTCATATGTCAGCATAGTTGTTCATATGTCAGTATAGTTGTTCATATGTCAGTATAGTTGTTCATATGTCAGTATAGTTGTTCATATGTCAGTATAGTTGTTCATATGTCAGTATAGTTGTTCATATGTCAGTATAGTTGTTCATATGTCAGTATAGTTCATATGTCAGTATAGTTGTTCATATGTGAGTATAGTATGACACCCTGGGAAGTTAACCTGATCAACATAATGCCTGAAGAAGTCTTATGTTTTGGCCGAAAAGCACAAATATTTCAGACTTGATGTAAACAGGGACATTGCAATTGCATCCAAAGCAAACATTTCAGACAGACGAAGAAGAAGATGATGTATGAAACAAAATTGAGATAAATGGATACTTTCAAGGTCTTAATAGATTTCTGCATTAATATAACAAACAAGTACATGGGAGTATTCTTAAAATACTATCTTGGGACAGTCATAACATCTGAAGGAAGATGCTTTTTAGTAGCAACCGAAAGGAAAAGAAGAAGGAGATGATGTCGAGTACAGATTACACCCAGAATTGCCATGGCAAAAGAATTTTGTGAGGTGGGAAATATCATCAATAACAAAAAGCTGATAATTGCTGTGAGGAAAAAAGTGTTAAAGTGTTCTCAGATTGATCATAGATCCAGGTATTGAAGAAGGAACTTCACAAAGATTATATAATGCTCAGAATAAGGGTGGTTGTAGCCAGGAGGTTAAAGCACTTAAATGTTCTCTGGCACAGAGTTCTGGGTTCATTCCACACACTGGCAGTTTGACTTAAATCTTTGACTTGGGAATGTCAATAACAGGTACCTCTGAAGTCAGAGAAGGGTTGACCTGATGGCGAAGGGCACTGGTATTAGATATCGAACCCTCAGGCAAAATCAGTCCAGTGAGCTCACTAATAGTAGTAGCATGTGTGTGGATGGTATTAGATATCTAAACCTCAGGCAAAATCAGTCCAGTGAGCTCACTAATAGTAGTAGCATGTGTGTGGATGGTATTAGATATCTAACCCTCAGGCAAAATCAGTCCAGTGAGCTCACTAATAGTAGTAGCATGTGTGTGGATGGTATTAGATATCTAACCCTCAGGCAAAATCAGTCCAGTGAGCTCACTAATAGTAGTAGCATGTGTGTGGATGGTATTAGATATCTAACCCTCAGGCAAAATCAGTCCAGTGAGCTCACTAATAGTAGTAGCATGTGTGTGGATGGTATTAGATATCGAACCCTCAGTCCAGTGAGCTCACTAATAGTAGTGGCATGTGTGTGGACTACGCTGGAGTTCAAGGCTAGCGATTGCAACCAAAACATGTTCAAAACAACACAGGTAATCAATGTGTCCAGGTGATTTGTCTACAACCAAACACATAACATGTGTTATTTTCTCACAATATGGCTTGGTTATTTCAGCAGCAAGAGCAAATGCGGCAACAACAACAGCAACAGCAGCAGGAGCAGATGCGACAGCAGCAGCAACAGAAACAACAGGAGGAGACGGCATCAGGTGGCATTCCTGGAGGAGGCACCAACAACGTGACCATCAAGGTCGAGGTCAAACAGGAAAACGATGTTGCAGTTGCTGACGGAGGACAAGCCAGCGAAGGGTAAGTCACAGTGTGAGGAATCTGCTCATGGTCAGTCAAAAACTGTCACTTGGCCAGGATAAAGCTGAAAGTATTCATTGGTAATGATAAATCAGGAAGTTTTAATAGATAGTCAAATCAAAAACCCGCAGAAGTCGGATGTGTCGGCCTAACGGCGCAAGAATGCAGCTCTGCTGTAAACAGGCACAACGCAATCACGTCCGGAAAAAAAAACTCCGGATGAACGAAGAAGAAGAAATCAAAAACTATTAATAGACAGTATTAAATCAGAAAGTATTAATAGACTGATAAATCAGAAACCATTTATAGGTAGTGATAAATCAGAAACTATTAATAAGCAGTGATAAATCAGAAAGTGTTAATAGGCGGTGATAAATCATTAAGTGTTAATAGGCAGTGTATTTCTGTTGAAATTGAATTTTTCTTAGTTTGCAAATTTCATCTGCTTCTTAAAAGATAATCTAATTTGTTATTCACCTGAAGATGTAAAGTAACATCTTTTCTTCCAGAATAAAGAAAGATGTGAAGGAAGAAGAAAAGGAAAGAGTTGGAGGAGATGCAGACGTCTCTGATGGGGAAATGGCACATGCAGATACCGAAGGTGAGTAGAGGCAAAAATGTGGGCTCACATCTCACGTCTCCAGGTAATTCAGAATATGAATGGATGTATGGAAATAAGGTCAGGTGATGGACATGGAGACACATCTAAGCATGTTGAGGGCTGGAAGCTACACGGGGGAAACTGAACATTTGAAGATCTCATTGCATGTGGAGAAGAACCATTGGGGTGGTTGACAAGGATGTGAGTTACTATTTATGGTTATAGATTCCCAAGTGTTGAAATTGACGGAGAGGAAATTCCCAAATATGGATGTTTGTCCCCGTATGGGCGTATTAGTTCTGGAGAACAATGGAGTCTTCCAGCATGGATGTGTTGGTTCATATGAGCATTAGAAGCTTCGACAATGAGTGTAGTAAATTATGAGGTAGTTTGACGAGTCATTAGCATTTCCCAATATCAGTATCCTAATCATTCTGAATTATCATATGTACTGATATGGGAATACTTTTTTCTCTTCTAATAACAATTTACTCATCCTGTTTTTCGTGCAGGAGGAGTTCACAATTGTGCTGTGTGCAAAATTGAACTGGCTCACTATGGCTTGAGCCGACCTCTGACCTCGGTCAACTGCGAGCAGTATGGTGTGCTTGTCTGTGAGTTCCAGGTGGACATGAGGGTGTGCAGCTCCTGTCGCTGCCGTACAGTACGCAAAAGGTTTACTCAGTATGTATATTTGTCATATCGGTCAGTAACTTGTCCCTTAAAAAGTCATGGTTTAGTGAGGCAGTAACGTCAGTCTAAGAACCCCATAAGTGTGTGGAGTTATAGAGACAAATAACATGAAGTATTAACAGTATCTTCTTCTTCTTCCTCTTCTTCCTCCCTCCTCTTCTCCCTTCCTCCCTCTTCCTCCTCCTTTTCTTCATCATACTCCCCCCAGTTACCCTTCCTCCTCCTCATTTTTCTTATTCCTGCTTCTTCTTCCTCCCTCCTCCTCTTCCTCCTCCTATTTCTTCTTTTTCTTTCACAAGGGAAGTAAATTCCACTTAGTTAAGGACTTCTCTAGCTCAGAGACCTGTGTGTTCAACCTCAGAGACCTGTGTGTTCAACCTCAGAGACCTGTGTGTTCAACCTCAGAGATCTGTGTGTTCAACCTCAGAGATCTGTGTGTTCAACCTCAGAGACCTGTGTGTTCAACCTCAGAGACCTGTGTGTTCAACCTCAGAGACCTGTGTGTTCAACCTCAGAGACCTGTGTGTTCAACGTCATCATGCATTTCTGTCAGGTTTCATTCCTCTAGACGCAGGTCAGCATGGCCGAATGGATAAAAACATGTGTTCTTAAACATCCAGTGTGCTGATGCCGAGGTAAGCGGTTCAATCCCTACACCGGACAGCTGAACTAAAGTGTTAACCTGTCATCCTTGACTTGGGGACGTTAATTACAAGTACCTCTGAAGTCAGAGTGGGTTCACCTCATGGGGAGAGACACTATTAATAAGGAAAGCTAACCCACACACAATATTCAGTCCATCACTACAATAAATAGTGAGTGTGGACTACGCTTGAATTCAAAGCGAGCAAGCGCCCAAAAACAATCCTCTAGACAGACTTCATCCAGGGTCATGAGGTCATGGGTAGGTGTCTCTTTGTAACAATTTTGCCAGGGCTATGACCTTACAGCCTGCTCAGCAATTTCCAACTGTTGTGGCATTTTTAATGAGTGCATTTGCAAACAGGTCGTCATGTGTTTGTGTGTTGTTTTTTTTTCCCTTATCTGGGAAAGCAATGTGTTAAATCTCGCTATCCAAGGTGCAGCTGGGAGTTTTCGTGCACCGAGCTGAAACCATGATGGCATTTTTCGTACTCTCCGGTAGTGAAGGGGGTTTAACTCTCTGACAGGTCATTCGAGAAGTGGGTTCCTGAGACTTGACTGAGAAAGTCAACTTAGCTAGAATTGTAACCTTTATCCTTTTATTCTGCTGTCTTTTTGTAATTTGTTCTCTCTCTCTCTCTCTCTCTCTCTCTCTCTCTCTCTCTCTCTCTCTCTCTCTCTCTCTCTCTCTCTCTCTCTCTCCTCTCTCTCTCTCTCTCTCTCTCTCTCTCTCTCTCTCTCTCTCCTTTCTCCTTTCTCCTCCCCCCCCCCCCCAATTTAAAAATGTGTGTTGTTTTTTTTGTTTATTTCTTTCATCTGTCTTTGATATTGATTCCAGTATATTTTGTTGTGG
This sequence comes from Cepaea nemoralis, assembly GCA_014155875.1. Classification (NCBI taxonomy): domain Eukaryota; kingdom Metazoa; phylum Mollusca; class Gastropoda; order Stylommatophora; family Helicidae; genus Cepaea; species Cepaea nemoralis. The sequence goes on from JACEFZ010012564.1 coordinate 23,058, forward strand.
TTTATCTGATCTATTATGGTTTCCTTTGTATTGACATTGTTTCCCATAATGTGTCTTCTCTGTGCATTCTGTCATCTCATTGCCTTTGTGAAAGTTAAATTCATGTTTTCTTATAAACTGTATTTATCAGCTTGGATATTGTGTATAAATTGCCCCTGTCTTATGCAAATGACAGACTAGAACATTTTCATTGCAGCTGCCCAATCCCAGCATGCCGCACTCCTCGCAAGAGAACCAAGAGACTGAGACCCGTCCCTGCAGTCTGGCACGAGTTAGCTCCGGACATGAAGAGCACAGTCATGCAGGAACTCCGTAAGGGGGTTGCCCCCTTGGTTTTTTTTGTAACCTTTCAAAAAGGAAAAATTTTTTACAAAAAGGGGAG
>JACEFZ010012565.1:0-23891 GCA_014155875.1 Cepaea nemoralis
GGGAACACATACAGGGACTTGGAACCTCAGGGGGCGGCTCTTGAACCTGGGGAACACATACAGGGACTTGGAACCTCAGGGGGCGGCTCTTGATCTTGGGGAACACATACAGGGACTTGGAACCTCAGGGGGCGGCTCTTGATACCTGGGGAACACATACAGGGATTTGGAACCTCAGGGGGCGGCTCTTGGTCCTGGGGAACACAAACAGGGACTTGGAACCTCATGGGGTGAGTCTTTCTCCTGGGGAACATATAAAGGGATTTGGAACCTCATGGGGCGGCTCTTGTCCCTGGGGAACACATACAAGGACTTGGAAAGATCTGGAGACATTACACATCTCCGTCTCACACCTCTCTTAGTAGGCTGATATTGTCCCACTGCATTATCAATCCTTATGGCAGCTTGTTGTTTCCAATATCTGTTTTTTTATTTTCTTTTTTCTTTTTTTCTTTTTTTTAAACATAATTCTAATGTCCTTCCCATCAATTTGTAGATCTGCAAGCATTTCTACCATGTTGACATGTCTTACTCTATCGAAAGCCTTTGTGTAGTCAATAAAGCAAAGATGTATATCTTTGTTTACTTCTATAGAACTTTCAATAACAGATCGCAGCATCAGCATATACACAGCATTTACTGTACTCTTTCCCTTCTACAAACCCACATTGGTCTTCCCCTATTTCAGATGGTATTTTCTTCCTCACTCTTTGCATAATAATTCGTAGCAAAATAGTTGTGATGTGACTCATTATACTAATTGTTCTATGTTGATCACATTCCAAGGCTCCTGATTTCTTTGGGATTGCAATAAACACAGAATTACGTAATTCAGAAGGTATATCTCCGGTATCATATAATGTGTTCAGCAGTCTGGTAACTTGATCTATTCCATATTCTTCTAAAGCAATAATCATTTCTGATGTGATGTTATCTGAACCGGTAGTCTTGCCAGCTTTCATATGTTTAAGAACATTCCGAACCTCCATCTTCAAAATTGGCGGTCCTTCATTATTACATCGAATATCATACTGTTTATCTATCTCTGTTATCATCATACAGGTTTTTCACATAATCTGACCATACATGTAGAATCTGATCTTTTTATATTATGATTTTGCCATCTTTAGTTTTTAGACAGCCTGCTGATGTACTTGTTCTTGTATTAGTAAGTTTCTTACTTCTTTTGTGCACTGATTTCGTATTTTGACTGTTGTGCTGTTTTTCAATGTCTATGCAATTTTTCTCAAGCCATGCTTCTTTTGCTTCCCTACATAATATTCTGACTTTTCTGTGAATTTCTTCATATTTGGCAGGATTATTTTTGTTGAGTCTTCTTGTTTCCATTAGTTGTAAAAATTTCTTCAGTCATCGATTTCTTTCGACCCACCTTCTTTAATTTTGGAATAGTTGTTCCTGCAGCCAAACTGATTTAATGTTTCAACATTTCCCATTGATCATCCACATCTAGAAATAGGATCACTAGATCAGACAATAATATATCAAATCTGTTCTGTACTTCTATGTTAAATTTGTTTTGTATTTCCTTGTCATTTCTGAATGTACACAGATCATATTTAGTGTTTCCTGTGACTTCTTCTTCTTCTTTCGTTCGCTTGAAATATGTCTATATCTGCAATGTTGTCTCTTGTATGAATGTAACAGTCTTTTTTAGTTCACTCAGTGGTCCATAGAGTTTATCTTCCACTGTTGTCTCTCTAGGCAGGAAGGTTTGCCTGGATATATTGTAGTTTGGACAGTCCTGTATGTATGTGCTCTGCTATCTGCGAGGCCAAACCACATGTGCACATGGCTGAGTCACCAATCTAGAATTTTGTATACATGTGGTTGGGAAAATCAATTGTGTCTTGTTCTGAGGCGCAGAATAATCACCTGTTCTGGTCTTTCCATAACGTGCTAATCGTCTTGAGTAGGTTTTGGTGGCCCTCTGACTGATTTGATCATTTTTATTTTATTTTGGTGGTATGTAATGGGCACATCAGGCTGTTCTTCTTTTGCTCCTTCCTTAGCCAATCGATCAGCTCTGTCGTTTCCGGGTAGTCCACAGTGGGATGGTATCCACTGTATGGTGACCTTATGCTGACTGCAATTTCCCAGACAGGAGCGCCTCTATTACGGATTTTGCTTCTGTCAATATCACCACAGGTTGTGTACCATGGCTGGCATTTAGTAATGTCTGTTGCTATCTTTATTGCCTCAATTTCAGCATCATAGTTATGGCAGTACTTTCCTGTCGGTACTCTGGCTGTGTCCCTAGTATTATTTGGGTATTCTATGTACACTCCCGCTCCTCCATTTCGAACAGCATTTTGTGCTGACCCATCTGTGTAGACTCGGATCCAGAGGTCCTGTGGGTATTCTTCATCAAAGAAGCTGAGAGTGGCTGTTCTGCGCTGTACACTGTTCTGGTCTTCCTTGTCAAATATTCCTCTAACTTTTGTCTGGATTTGTAGTGATAGTCTATGTTAATCTTTCCATGGAGTTCGTATAACAGAGCACCATCTCTGTTAGTAGTTTAGGAGATAGATGGTGTGAAATAGAAAAGGGTTTGGGAAATGAATAGGTGGTGAATGATGCACGCGTGAGCACGATTGGACTAGTTGTTAGGGACGCTCACGCGTGACGTAGAAGATAAACATAGTTGAGTTCCAACTCGGCCTGCAAACCAACTAGAGGTGTTTTCAATTTGCTGTACATACTTTTATACCTTGACCAATAAACCGACACGTTTACACTTTGGCCGGAGCCTTGACTTGATATATATGCAGTTGCATTACGTTATATTCAGACTCTCCGTGATCTGTTTCAGTCTGAAATGCTGCCAGTATACCAGGATACTGATTTGAGCTGTCGCGGCCACAAGCGATCACAGAGGTCATCATCACAAAATAAAACAATGGATTTCTAGAAGGCAGAAATTATCAGAGGCCACGGACAATTATGTTGAAGTCATGCATTATTGAGAAGCAAATAATATCGTATCTGCAAATCTTTCTGATGGGGCTGATGTTTGTTAAAACCGTCACACAAAACATAATATTCTGAGTTGTGGAACAGAGCTGCCATCATCATTGTCCAGTCCTGAGCTGACCTGGCCGATGTTTTTAAACGTCAATATGCTACCTTGAAATGTCGTCTTACTGGAGCCGTTACCGTCATCATGTCATTGAATTTGACCTTGGTTGCCTGAAGTGAAGTCAGGAGCTGTGAAGAGTTCATCCTTAATCACAAAAGGTTGGTGGTCAACGCTTATACTGAGCCAAGCCATTTGCTCATTTGTTTTCGATCGTTGTCTCCGATTGAGGAAACTCTGCTACTTACGAAAATCAACTCCATTCGAGGTTGGTCATAGATGCAACTATCTTGAACTCTGGCTCATCAAAATGCCACTCAAGCAAAGCGATATCGTTAATGTGGAATCTTTGGAAGCGGGTGGGCATACTGGGTTGCCGTCCTGCTGAAGAAGAGACCCTATTTAAATCGCTTCATTAAGCTAGAGACGTTTCAAATCCAGACGTGCCCTTTTTCGGGTGAAATCCAGACATGCCCTTTTTCGGGTGAAAAGAAGCCACAAATCTGAGGGTGCCCGCCAATGGGTGAAATGAGAGAGTCCAGAGGTTTTCCTTTCGCTGTGATGGAGTAGAGGAACACGACACGCTCGTTTTTTTTCTGCGAAGCCTACAGTGGTCAAGCATAATCCTCAATCGGCGGTGTGGGACTTACTTTCCTGTTGGACCCGTGGAGATATAGTTCAGCCTTTTAACGGTATTTAACTGATGTGACATAACATTGTGTGTTAGATAAAATTGATTAATTAATTTCAACACTCAATCTTTATAAGAAGAAAAACAGTTGCTTACATCCCTTGTTTAATTTATATATGCCTGTGGTGGTATACTTAATTGATATCTATTAACTAAATTATAATTGCATATAGCAAAAATTATTTCAGCAGAGCTCAAGACGAGGTTTTGTTACAGGTACCAAGAAATATATAGAAGAAGAAGTAGGCATATTGTTTTGGCTTGAGATAAATTACAGAGAAATAAGTATGAATTACCTACATACAGAATTAAAACGTGTCAGTGCATGGTTGGGAGAGTTAAAACTGGCAGTTAGTGAAGTATAGAATTTTGTGGAAACGTTAATGGGAAGTACGACTAGACAAGAGGCTTATAGATTTAAGGTAGAGTGCAATGGAATAGTAAAGAATAATAGGAGACAGACAGTATCTAATGACTACAGAAGACAACATAACGTGGTAAATAGGGACAGTTATGTTGAACCAAATAGGACTAAGTCCAGAAGCAGTTATAATAGACGAAGATACAGAGATAGACCTAAGAGAGACCTTTCCAGTAAACAATGGAGTTGGCCTTCTTATAGTGTGACTGCTAGAAAAAGACGGGACGATTGGTTTGAACAAAGACGGAGACAGTATCTGAAGTCAGGGTCAAGGAACAGAGTAGAACACATAAGTAGAAATTCAACTGTTCCTAAGGTGGTTGCGAATGTGACTGTTAGACAGAAAACGAAGACGACGGTATTAGTAAAGAAAATAGACCAAGAGACTCAGACGCAGGTGATTGAAGTGGTAGAACGGAACACACAGACACAAGTTGATACAGTAGAAAAGAAAACCCAGATACAACCAGCCAACAAGATAACAAAAGCAAGTCAAACTGAGTTAGTGGAAATTATAAAAACTCCTCATGAAAAAGGAGACACAATTGAAATAAAGGAAGATAGACAGACGAAAATCAACGACGTCAAAAGACAGGTGAGGAAAAGTATTAGGGAAAGGAATACAAATAGTCTGATAGTTAATAGAGGTACGACGACGGGTGTGTCAAGTTCCTCAGGTAGAGACATTGAATTTATCCCTAAATGGTGCAGGAAAGATGGAGGCATAAATAAGAATGTTAGGTGTGGGGATTCAAGTTATAGAGAGGATATTTCCACCTCTACCGCACATTATAGTAAATACCGCGCTGCTGGGACAACTATAGATACTGATGATTCAGAGGACGAGTTGACTATTAAGAAGAAGAAACGTAAAAAAGGAGTGTCAGGAATTTCTTTTATCCCGGAATATACGGAAGATGAAATGAGGAAATTCAGAGGATATATGCTTTCCAGACCTGATTTATATACGCTTACAGATATTGAAGAAGACGAATTAGGAAATCTGATCTCTAATAATAATCTAAATTAGAGCTAAGAGCTAGGTTTGATAGTTGACCGATGAGTGACCTGACGGAATACCTTGAAAGAATCTGACGCGTAAATAGTGTAGGAGAAGAAGTGAATGATTTGTTATGCGTTGTCCGAGTAAGCATGATATATGCGGGTTAAAAAGAGAAGTTGATGGTGTGCTTTATGGCGCGTTGAGCGTGGTTGATCGTAGTTCCGAGGATATAGGACGTTGAGTGTTGAAGTGAATTGTTTGGTCATGTGTGGTCTTTGCGTGCGTAGACGTTTAGGCAGATATGTGTTAGTCAGCTGAGCATGAGAGAGTATTAAGAGTAGAAGACTGTGAAAGTTGATGCTTCAAGAATGTGAGTTCTTAATGAAGGGTATGTAGTAATTACGTGAGGTAAGCAGAGAAAAGATAAGAAAGCAGTTGAATTGTGAAAGTCCTGTTGACTATTAGAGTGATTCGTCTAGTTATGCGTTGTCCTGGCGTGTGTAAAAGTGTAGACAAACATGTGTTCGTAGCGCTGCAGAGGAAAGTTTGGCGTGGACTACATGGATAGAACGATGTCAGGTGATTATGTAGCGCATGCATGTATGAGGTGCTTGAAACAATGTGTAGGGAGAGTGTGTCACTGTCTGAGCAAGCATAAAATACGAGTGCCGTGCGAATATGCTGAGTGGTGACGCTGATAAAGTATACCGGTGATTTCATGGAGGACAGAGAAAGTGAGTATGCGAAAGTTGGAAAGCATAAAAAAGGTGATTGGAAAGGTGTGATGTCTTTTGTTTGGAATGTGTGGTGTTGGATAGAACTAATGAAAATGTTATGACAGATAGAGAGTTAACGTTATGTTTATTTATAGTAGGCAAGTACCATGTCGTTGGCGGAGGTGAGTGTGCGGAAGAATGAGAAAACACAGAAAAGTTAGCTGTGGGAAAGTGATTGTTAGTGTTTTTAGCGTTTAGATCGTTGGATGATGGGAGTGGACGAAGAATTGGTTGTTAGAGCTAATGTGCTGTTTGAGCAAGGTAGGCTTTGAGTTGTGGAAAGGGAGTGAATGATTGAGAAAAGTTGAAATAAGAAAGTAGTTAGATTGTGAAAATCGTTGGCAGAGACATGTTGAAGCAAGAATGCCTGATACAGTTATTGACAAATCTAGTAGCTAGATGTGTTGGTGAAGTCTATAGTAAATAGACATTCAAATAGTAAATAGATAAATAAATTGGTGGTTGTAGCATTGTGGAGACACCGTGGTAAACGGGATGATTGTTGGTAAAAATCAAATTCAAGGGAAACAATTAGTGTGCCGAGTTACAATTTCCTTGAGTAGATAGATGAATTGTGGTGTGCTGAAATAGCCACGCTACTTGGAAAATAGAGCAATTTTTGCTGTAGTTTACAGTAATTGTTTGGTTAGTATGTCAAGTGTAGTAGTGTCGCAGTGGAGTTAGTTTTGTAAAAGATGGAATGTTAGGAAGGGAGATAATCAATGGTTCCAGAAAGTATGGTCATTTGTTGATTAATGATTTTTGCTTGAGGCGAACAAATATTGTTCCACATTATGAGAAAATAGTCTGTAGGTAACATATATATATATATATATATATATATATATATATATATATATATATATATATATATATATATATATATATATATATATATATATATATATATATATATATATATATATATATATATATATATATATATATATATATATTTGGGATTAATGCAGGTTAATAATTGGCCTAACATTGAGTTGTTTTTTTTTTACTGTTGTAAGGAGTAGCGGAATAGGCATGACATGTGTGAATAGATATGTATTTCATTGGTTCGTATAAGAGACCAATGTTGTTTGGGTACTATAAGCAGTTGGTTTTAATTGAATATGTATGGTATGTTATATTATTTTTGATTGACTTGGTCCTGTAAAATGATTATTGCCATTTAATTTTAGAATAGGATTGTTGTGTTTTCAGTCTTTTGCGTACAAACTACTGGTCCGTAAAAGATACCAGTAGTGTTAGATAACACTAGATATTTTCATTTGATGCTTGTTTTATTTTGAAAAATGTGGGCATATATGACAACATTGTAAAAACAAAGGGGGGTGATATTGTTGTTCTATTTTGATTTGTCTTGACTCCAGTTATTCACGAATTGTGAGTTTAATTAGCTTACTTTGGTTAAATATTAGCATATTACTTTGTTTGTTAATTTTCATTTACAAAAGTTATAATGATGTTACTTATTGAGTTGCCCTGACTAAGTTTAAATTAGTTTTTGTTTGACGTTCAGTTGTGGGGAGTTAGAAAATTAAACAAGTCCATATTAAAGAGGGAGTTAGAAAATTAATAGGGTCCTTGGGAGTTTTGGATGCAGGGTTACATTCAGAAGATGGGGGGGGGGGGGGGGGGGCAATTTTAAAAAATGGTTTCCATGGGGTCGGAAGTGAGCATGGATTTAGTGCCATGATGTAATGGAAATTTAATAAGCGACACGAGATTGCTGGGTTGTAGAAGAGGTAGAAGAGGGTAACGCTTATAATAAGTGCTGCGCCAGACAGCGTGAAGACAAATAGTAAAACATGAATTGAATGCCATGTTTTAGTCCTGTAGATATCAATACAAGAGTTGGGGGATTAAACCAGTGGAAGGTTTATAAAGGGAAGTAAGTATGTTCGTGAGAAATGAACATTGTCAGTGTGGAGTGCTGTGGTCACAGCGCAACATAGATAAAATGCCAGGAGGTTTTGGAGGTCCGTGATATATGGACTGATAAAGAATAATGTTGATTGCAAGGAGTGATGGGGTAGATAGGTTAGAAGGTCACAGACATGAGTTCAGTTGCGGTATTTTGTTGCTGTTGATAACGGCATAAATTGACAAGTGGAAGTTTTAGGTGAAATGCTCATAATAAATGGACATTAGTGGATTTCTGAAATTTTCGACGAGATTAATAGGGAATTCTGATATGGAGTTTGCATCTCTGTTAGTAGTTTAGGAGATAGATGGTGTGAAATAGAAAAGGGTCTGGGAAATGAATAGGTGGTGAATGATGCACGCGTGAGCACGATTGGACTAGTTGTTAAGGACGCTCATGCGTGACGTAGAAGATAAACATAGTTGAGTTCCAACTCGGCCTGCAAACTAACTAGAGGTGTTTTCAATTTGCTGTACATACTTTTATACCTTGACCAATAAACCGACACGTTTACACTTTGGCCGGAGCCTTGACTTGATATATATGCAGTTGCATTACGTTATATTCAGACTCTCCGTGATCTGTTACATTCGCTCTGGAATAGTTGTTAGGGGAGATACCAACTGTTGGCAGTTCGGTGGTTTCTCTGCAGAGTTGTTTGGCCTGGTGGATAAAACTACTTCTTTTCAACCACCCCATAGCTAGGTTTTCAAATCTGTTCTTCATAGGATGGCCTGGCAAGCTGGGGAACTTTTATTCTTGTGTTAGTGTTTTCATATCTCTACGCTGATCCACGACTCTGGTGATCGAGTGAAATGGCGAGTCATGACCGCCCACGCTTTCTGGCATGGCACATGATTGATTAATTGATTGATCTCTACGCTCTCTCAGTGCTTGTGTCCTCCCCGTCTTCTCCATCTCCACTATGGGGGTTGATCTCATCCCTCCTATGGTGACTCTAAGTGCTTGATTTTGCACCTTGTCCAGCTTTTGTAGTGTTGCTTTTGATGCTGAACACCACGCAGTTGACCCGTATTCCAGGTGTGATCGTATGCTTGTATGGTCGTGACTCAGTCACAGTATTATTAATCTGAGCCAGGGATGTACCCTAATATAACTTCTCTTTGAGGTTGAACGGGGTAGGGGTAATGGTATAATTGAAATCGAAAAAGGGGGTTAGTGTACTTTGGGCGAACCAAAATGCAAACCTTATTTCATATACAACATTAAGCATTTTTACACATTTACTTCCGTCCATCTGTTCAACTGGAGAATATACGAGGATTCAATTGTATTATTCTACAGGATATTGTAAATTTTTCTTTAGAATTGCAATTACTGAAAAGAACAATTTATCGATATGAATTCAAACATCGCAATATAATATATTTGCCGGCCCAGAATAATAAATAGTATGCAGTAATTACACCAACATTTAGAGAATCTTGCTGCATTTGGCGCTTAGGTTCTTGTTGTATTTGCAAGTGTAAAGGAAAACACACAATGCACTTTGTAAATACACACACATTGTCTTGTACGAAATAAAACCACGTTAAACGGAACAAAATTAATTAAAATAATGGCAAGGGAAATAACAACATAACAGTTTTTTTCAAGGGACATTACTTAAATAAGCATAAACATATTATTTGATTTAAACAGTTGTAGTACTTTCCTTCCTTTTTATAGAATATTTATTAAACTTAACGACATTTAAATGATTTTAGATAACAAACTATAAATTTTAGTAACCTTTAGAAATGTTTTAAAACACAAGGGCTCTATTTTAAATGCATTAAAATTTTATAATGCAATTTTTTATATATGCTCAATAAAACATCAAGTATTTTATCCTAATATTTGCATGGTATGCGATTAGATCAGACCAGTTGTGCTGTATGGCTCTGAAACCTGGAGTACAACGAAAGGAGACGAAGCCTTGTTACAAACCTTTGAGAACAAAATTTTAAGACGCATCTTTGGACCCATTAGGGATACACAAAGTGGAGAGTGGAAAAGAAGAAGTAACAAAGACATTTATGATTTGTTTAAGTCCCCGCTAATCACTGGTATCATGAAGGCTAATAGACTACAATGGCTGGGGCATATAGAAAGAATGGAAGATAATAGGGAAACAAAACTCGCTTACACTCAGGAAATAAATGACCGTAGACCCCGAGGTAGACCAAGAAGGCGGTGGAGAGATAATATACATACAGACCTACAAGCACTTGGAATCAACGACTGGCAAGAGAAGGTCCACCAGAGAGACGAATGGAGACAGATTGTATTTGCAGCAAAGAACCTCAATGGCTCGGAATGCTGAAGAAGAAGAAGAAGAAGAAGATGCGATTAGAGAATGATTATGACTCTAAAATATTTTTGTCCGGCCTGTGAAAGGCCAAAATCAAAACAATCGTAAGTAGCTCCTCCGTCATCCCGATTGCTAACTAGTATTGTATTGACACATCACACTTTAGATATGCTGACCATATCTTTTTACTAGCAGAAAGTGAGCAAGAGTTGCAAAACCTAGTGGAAGAAGTAAACAGGCACAGTGCAGAATGGGGCTTAGATATTAACATCAAAAACATAAAAACTATAATTAATTAGCAGTGAAAAGGAAAAGTCATCAATGAACATCACAGTAAACGGGCAGATACTAGAACAAGTAATGGAGGTGAAAAGGCAATACATCTTTCACCCAGTTTGGAATATTTAACTAGAACATTTGTGGAGGTGAAAAGGCAATACATCTTTCACCCAGTTTGGAATATTTAACTAGAACATTTGTGGAGGTGAAAAGGCAATACATCTAGCACCCCAGTTTGGAATATTTAACTAGAACATTTGTGGAGGTGAAAAGGCAATACATCTTTCACCCAGTTTGGAATATTTAACTAGAACATTTGTGGAGGTGAAAAGGCAATACATCTTTCACCCAGTTTGGAATATTTAACTAGAACATTTGTGGAGGTGAAAAGGCAATACATCTTTCACCCAGTTTGGAATATTTAACTAGAACATTTGTGGAGGTGAAAAGGCAATACATCTTTCACCCAGTTTGGAATATTTAACTAGAACATTTGTGGAGGTGAAAAGGCAATACATCTTTCACCCAGTTTGGAATATTTAACTAGAACATTTGTGGAGGTGAAAAGGCAATACATCTTTCACCCAGTTTGGAATATTTAACTAGAACATTTGTGGAGGTGAAAAGGCAATACATCTTTCATCCAGTTTGGAATATTTAACTAGAACATTTGTGGAGGTGAAAAGGCAATACATCTTTCACCCATGTTTGGAATATTTAACTAGAACATTTGTGGAGGTGAAAAGGCAATACATCTTTCACCCAGTTTGGAATATTTAACTAGAACATTTGTGGAGGTGAAAAGGCAATACATCTTTCACCCAGTTTGGAATATTTAACTCGGATGTTTTTTGTTTTTGTTTTGTGTGTGTGTGTGTGTGTGTGTGTGTGTGTGTGTGTGTGTGTTGTGTGTGTGTGTGTGTGTGTTTTTTTTTTATTCTACGATTTCTGGCTTTGAACGCAAGCATAGTTCTTACACCTGCTACTATTCCTAATACACTGGACTGGTTATTGCGTGTGGACTAGCTTTCCTTATTACCAGTGTCCTTCGTCATCAGGCAAACCCACTCCGACTTCTGAGGGATGTGTAATTTCGTTAAATTGTAAGAAGACACAGATTATGGTCAGTCACGAGGAAGAACGAAATACCACAATGTAATATACAAGTAAATGGGAATATTCTTAAACAAGTGAATCGGTACAATTATCTCGGAACAGTCATAATATCTGATGGGAGGTGCCTTGAAGAGATTAGAACAAGAATCGCCATGGCGAAAGTAGCCTTTAGCAAGATGAAAAACATACTGACCAATAAAAAGATGGTAATTGCTAAGAGAAAAAGAGTGTTGAAGTGGTACATAGAACCTGTTCTTTTGTATGGATGTGAAGCGTGGACACTGAGCAGGCAAGCTGAAAAACATCTGTTGGCTGCTGAAATGTGGTTTCTGAGGAAAATGCAAAGAATACCATGGACAGACTAGAAAAACCAATGACCAAGTACTACAGGAGACAAATGAAAATCGTAAATTGATTAGAGAAATTAGGTGTAGACAGTCCAAATATTTTTTGGGCATGTTATGAGAAGAAATGGATTGGAGAACTTAGTGACAACTGGCAAGATCGAAGGGAACAGACCAAGGGGAAGACAGAGAAATAAATACCTGGATGGCTTGGCCACATGGCATGGACGAGACAGGAACACTGAGCTGATCCACGACTCTGGTGATCGAGTGAAATGGCGAGTTATGACCTCCCACGCTTTCCGGCATGGCACATGATTGATTGAGAGTTGTTCATGTGAATGTATCTGTGTATGTTTGTTGTTTTTGTGCTGATGGAGGCTTCAGCGCAACATCCATTTTATCACGTGATCTCGTGTTATATTACAGCCTACCGATTCTAGTTATCCTTTTCATTGATTCACTCACTGCATCCGTCATTTGTGAATCTCCTTTTCAAGACGGCATTCTTCACTTCACGTAAGTGTTCTTTAAAATCAAGTGGCATCAGAAATTTCTCTTAACACAACTTAATCATGGAATGCGTGGGCAAGGAAATCTAACTTGATCATCATCATCATCATTATTACCACCAACATCATGATCATTATCAAAATCATCATAACCAGTATTATCATCATCATTACCACCAAACATCATCATAAGCAGTTACATAATCATCATTACCACAAACACCATGATTATGATCAAAATCATCATAACCAGTATTATCATCATCATTATTACCACCAGCATCATGACCATTATCAAACTCATCATCATCCTCAAAACTTTGACAACTGACGTATTTCAGGCACACAAAACCAAGGAGTTGACAGCATCTATATTTTAATGGAAATATATGTGAACATTGGTTCATGTAAGAATGTTTAAATATTAATGTCGAATTTACAAATGAAATAACATAGTGTTACATAGAACACATTCTACACCTAGGAGGAGGAGGAGGAGGAGAGAGGAGGAGGAGGAGGAGGAGGAGGAGCAGCAGCAGAGGAGGAGCAGCAGCAGCAGCATCAGCAGCTATTCTTCAATTATACTTCAAGCAATTCCTCACTGGGACAGTCAGCAGAAATACTTTGTGATGGCTGCTGTGTCAGGGGCCTAACGGTTGTGGGATATGGACCTCGACAGAAATAACAGGCTACATGTTCCATCCCTGGAAGGATACAAGCCTTCTCCTTCTATCCTCGAGACCAAGGGGGCCGCATGGTCTCGAGGTATGGTGTCCGCCTCGAGTGCTGGAGGTTCCGGGTTCACGCCCCGGTGAGGACGGGACTTTTTCACGTGGACTTCTAGTAAAAATTCCCCCTGGTCTCTGGGTAGTGAGATCGGACTCCCGTGTGTATTGTTGCGCACGTAAAAAATCCCTTGGCAGTTGGAAATCGAAAAAGAGTAGCCTAACGGCGCTGCCCGGGCAAAATTTCGAGTTAAAAATCTACCCAAAGTATTTCAGGATCCTCGCCGGTGCTACGGAGTTCGTGCACTGAGCTGAGTTTCTCCAGACTCAGGTTTGAGTTAGGAGAAGAACGGAGCACTTATGCACGTGTGCCGTGATGTTGATCCGTCGACTAAACTAAACTAAACTAAACTTCTATCTATTCTCCCATTCCTCCTCTTTCTTTTGCTCCTCCCCTTCATCTTCATCTTCTTCTTCTTCTTCTTCTTCTTCTTCTTCTTCTTCTTCTTCTTCTTCTTCTTCTTCTTCTCTTTCTAATATGCTTTTCAAATTCTCCTTCACCTTCCCACACCCCTCGACCTTCTGCTTATTCGTGTTATTCTTCTTGTCCTTGTTATTCTTCTTGTCCTTGTTATTCTTCTTGACCTTGTTATTCTTCTTCGCTGTCACTCAGACATACATGTGAACGAATCAAATCAAACCAGCAGCATCCAGTTTTAGCGCTATACAAGTCTCTGGCAGTTGTGGGTGACGTGGGGTTGCTGGACCGCACACGTTGATTATACCCACGTTGACTTGTACACACGTTGATTGTACACACTGTGATTGTACACACAATGATTGAACACACAATGATTGTACACACTATGATTGTACCCACTATGATTGTACACACTACGATTGTACACACTACGATTCTACACACGTAATTGTACACATCTATGATTGTACACACTACGATTGTACACACTATGATTGTACATATGCACACTATGATTGTACACACTACGATTGTCCACACTACTGATTGTACACACTATGATTGTATACACTATGATTGTATACACTATGATTGTACACACGTAACTGTACACACTATGATTGTACTGTCAGCGTCTTAATTCACAATCACCCAGGCTCGTATTAACCAACAGATGTGATAACAAACACTGTCACAGAATGACTGTACGTGACACACGGCGAATACAATTATAACCACTTTATTCGCACTTTTCACTCGCCGCAAACATTACAGGCATCGTTCAACCACAACAGTGATGCCATTACACAATAAATATATACATTCAATGCATCAGTTTATAACTTACAACACTACGTCCCAGGCGCACAGTCGTCTATACTCAAACAGGCGTTCTCTCTAATAGCGTCCACTCACACAAGCAATACGAGCACACATCTCCCATGTCTATCCTCTACCACAGTCCGAGGCCGTCTGCCGTCTAACCGCAGTGAGTCCTCGTTGGTCGTGTTTCCTTACTGCGTGGACTCCGTGCGCCACGCGTGCCACAACTGACCGTTCTTGTCACTGCGTAGTTAGTGCCGCTCACAGGCGTACCTGGCGTAATTGCCAGGCGTCGATGATGAAGACACGGCAGATCTGGTGGGGAGATTCTGACAGTACACACTACGATTGTACACACAACGATTGTACACACTACGACTGTACACACTATGATTGTACACACTATGATTGTACACACTACGATTGTACACACTGCGATTGTACACACGTAATTGTACTCACTATGATTATACAAACTATGATTGTACACACTATGATTGTACACACGATGATTGTACACACTATGATTGTACACACGATGATTGTACACACTATGATTGCACACACTATGATGATTGTAACGCTATGATTGTACACGCGATGATTGTACACACGATGATTGTACACGCTATGATTGTACACACGATGATTGTATACACTATGATTGTACACACGATGATTGTACACACTATGATTGTAAACACGATTATTGTACACACTATGATTGTACACACTACGATTATACACACTACGATTGTGCAAGCGATTTTTGCACACACTATGATTGTACACCCTATGATTGTACACCCTATTATTTACACACTACGATTGTACACACTATGATTGTACACACTATGATTGTACACATTATTATTGTACACACGATGATTGTACACACTATGATTGTACACACTATGATTGTACACACTATGATTGTACACACTATTATTGTACACACGATGATTGTACACACTATGATTGTATACACGATGATTGTACACACTATTATTGTATACACGATGATTGTACACACTATTATTGTATACACGATGATTGTACACACGATGATTGTACACACGATGATTATACACACTATGATTGTCTATGTCAGTAAGTGTAAATCATTCATTAAAAAAGTGTCAAAGGTAACTAGAAAATTAACTTCACAAAAGAAACAGTCAAACACCATATTCGGTATGTGACTTAATACATTAATTTGGCAGACAAATAGCGTTCTCTATGAAACATGTTGTATACATGTAAGCATGATCTAAGTGGAATGTTGTATAGAAGTAAGCATGATCTAAGTGGAATGTGGTATAGAAGTAAGCATGATCTAAGTGGTGTGTTGTATAGATGTAAGAATTATCTAAGTGGAAGGTTGTATAGACGTTCGTTCAGAAAGCAATGGCAAACTACTGAACATAAACTTGCCAAGAGATCACAAGAGACAAACATGCTGGTGTTGACTGCAACGTTCTGTAAAGGATATGTAACTAACCTTTTGTAAAGATGTGAGCATGGTATAAGTGAAAGGTTGTACAGAAGTAAGCTTGATCTAACAGACATGTTGTGTAGATGCAAGCATGATATAAGTAAAAGGTTGAACAGATGTAAACGTGATCTAAAGGACATGTGTTATAGATGTAAGCATGATATAAGTAAAAGGTTGTACAGATGTAAGCGTGATCTAAAGGACATTTTGTATAGATGTAACCGTGATTTAAGAGACATGTTCTATAGATGTATGCATGGTGTAAGTGGAAGGTTGTATAGATGTAAGCAAGATGTAAGTGGAAGGTTGTATAGATGTAAGCATACCCTAAGAAACTGGTTGTACAAATGCAAGCATACCCTAAGAAACTGGTTGTACAAATGCAAGCATACCCTAATTAACTGGGTTGTACAAATGCAAGCATACCCTAATTAACTGGGTTGTACAAATGCAAGCATACCCTAAGAAACTGGTTGTACAAATGCAAACATACCCTAATTAACTGGGTTGTACAAATGCAAGCATACTCTAATTAACTGGGTTGTACAAATGCAAGCATACTCTAAGAAACTGGTTGTACAAATGCAAGCATACCCTAAGAAACTGGTTGTACAAATGCAAGCATACTCTAAGAAACAGGTTGTACAAATACAAGCATGCCCTAATAGACGGGTTGTACAAAAGCAAGCATGATCTAAATGGCAGATTGTTTAGATGCATGTGTGGCCTAAGAGGCTGGCTGTACAGATGCAAAGTCTGACATGTCGGCAGACTTCGGTGCCTCGGCAGGTGGGGATGGGTCGGGTGTCATGCCTGTGGTTAAAGAACGGCGATTCCGAAAAAATCTTAAGATAAACAAACATGCTTGTGCAGTCCATGCCAGAAATGTGATCCAAGATGCAATCTGCATAGACAACCAGCACATATTGATCAATATTTCACAGTACAGTTACTAACTAACAGATGCATTTATTTTACAGGACATTGCAATCATCCTCATGTTGAGGTGGCTTACAGAACAGGCGTCTGCTGTTATGTCGAACAGTCTCATCACCTCCTGCTACTGTCTCCTCCATTTCCTTCTTTTCATCCTCCTGCTACTTTCTTCCTCCTCCCCTCCCTCCTTCTTCGGCTTCTATTACTGCTACTGCCGTCTTCCTCCTCCTCCTCCGCCTGCCTCCCTCTTCTGCTGCTGCAGTTGCTGCTCTCTTCTTCTTCTTCTTCTTCTTCTTCTTCTTCTTCTTCTTCTTCTTCTTCTTCTTCTTCTTCTTCTTCTTCTTCGTCGTCGTCTTCTTAATCTTCTTCTTCTTCTTCTTCTTCTTCTTCTTCTTCTTCTTCTTCTTCTTCTTCTTCTTCTTCTTCTTCTTCTTCTTCGCGGTTGGCACTCAGATCTTCAAACGAATCACTCCAATGCAAGCTCCAGTTTCTGTCAAGTTCATGACATTCTCACAATGGCTGTGTTGAGAGAAGATAAGTGAAGCCTCAGTTTGGTTGTACATGTACATTGCTCTTTATGATTTATAAAAACAAAAAGACGCACAAAGAATAATTATTAAATCAAGTTCACAAAACATAAAGACACCAAATAGCAACCATGTCCAGGATGTGACGTAACAAACGAAGATGGCGGAGAAAGATCATTCTCTGTAAGGCTGACTATACAGACCCCAAGTCTGACGTATGGGCTTTCTGTGTGCCAGCGGGCGGCGATGGGTCGGGTGCGAAACGTTTGCTTATGTAATGGCGATTCTGAATGTATCTTACTAGATACAAATGTCTCTGGACAGCCCAGGCCAGGAAGGTGATCCATGATGCTTCCCGTGCAAATATTAAACACGGATTAGCATGTTTTGTGAAGCGAAGCACATTTTGGAAACTGGTCATTCACGGAGATAATATGTTTCGCGTGCTCTTTAACACACAAGATGGACGAATGTTATAGGTGGCAGAAGCCATTGCAATTTATATGGAAAAGCCAACTTTATGCAAACAAAAACACATGTTGCTAAGTTTCAAGATACCGTGGTAGACAATTTGAAATATTGAGTGAATATGTGCCTTGTATATTTCAGCTTGAAAGATTTATCTAATTGCTTTAGTTTCTGTTGTGAGAATTCTGCAGTAAGTACCTCACACGATACTGCAATAAATCGTGCAATCTATTTTTTGGTCTTCGTTATTAAAATTCATTACGAGAAAACGTTTTGACAGACAGATCCATCAGTAGGTAAGTGGGTCAATGGTACTTTTACACGGCATGGTGCACACTGGGATGCGGTTCCAGTCCCGTATTGTTGTAGACCGAGCGGCACTTGGAGGCTGATGTGGCAGTGCCGGTGCTCTATTTGGTCAAACTGTCAGCGGTCTCAGTTCTTGCTATACGGCAGCGGCGTGCATTCAGCTGGTCGAGATATAATCCTGATGTAGATATAATTCTAATGTAGATATAATCCTGATGTAGATATATTCCTGATGTAGATATAATCCTGATGTAGATACAGTTCTGATGTAGTTATAATCCTGATGTAGATACAATTCTGATGTAGATCACATCCTGACGTATATGAAATCCTGATGTAGATACAATCCTGGTGTAGATATAATCCTGATGTAGATATAATCCTGATGTAGATACAATCCTGGTGTAGATATAATCCTGATGCAGATATAATCCTGATGTAGATATAATCCTCATGTAGATATAATCCTCATGTAGATATAATCCTGGTGTAGATATAGTATTGATGTAGATACAATCCTGATGTAGACACAGTTCTGATGTAGTTATAATCCTGATGTAGATACAATCCTGATGTAGATACAATCCTGATGTAGATACAATCCTGATGTAGATACAATCCTGATGTAGATACAATCCTGATGTAGATACAATCCTGACGTATATGAAATCCTTATGTAGATACAATCCTGATGCAGAGGATTTGTTGTAAATAAAACTAAAAGGGAAACAGTTGTAAAGAATGAAACATGTTTTCATGGTTGCCCATCCATCTCTATAGAGAACTATAGGTACTCCTGTTTTGTATATGTTACTGTCCATCTTTGCTTTATTGTCTACACAAAGGCTTTCGATAGAGTTAGACATGCTTGCAGATCTACAAATTGATGGAAAGACATTAGACTTATAAAAAACATATATTGGAAACAACAAGCTGCCATAGGGATTGATAATGAAATGGGACAACATCAGCCAATTAAGAGAGGTGCTAGGCAGGGATGTGTAATGTCTCCAGATCTTTTTTCCCTACACAGTGAAAATATTTTCAGAAATGTAGAAGATATAAATGGAATCAGCATTGGAGGACGAAACATCAATAACATTAGATATGCAGATGATACAGAATTGATTGCAGACAATGAGCAGGATCTACAACAATTAGTAGATGCGGCTGTTGCACACAGTGAGCAAGCAAGAATAGAATTAAATTGTAAAAAGACAGAAAGCCTTAAAGAGATTAGAACAAGAATCGCCATGGCGAAAGTAGCCTTTAGCAAGATGAAAAACATTCTGACCAATAAAAAGATGTCAATTGAAACGAGGAAAAGAGTGTTGAGGTGCTACATAGAGCCTGTTCTTTTGTATGGATGTGAAACTTGGACAATGAGCAGTCAAACTGAAAAACATCTGATGGCTGCAGAAATATGGTTTCTTGGGAAATGCAAACAATACCATGGGCAGACAGAAAAACCAATGACCAAGTCTGTTGTTTGTTCATCAAGAATGATGATGACCATTCATTTCATCCAGTGGGGTTGAAGGTATAGAGCCGTGGGTTCTAAGATGGCTGATAAGGCCTATTTTGGCTCGAAATATTCTTTGACAATGTGGGTAAAGAATGCTTGACGTCTCTGGAGGAGGATTTCCTGCAGTGGTTTTTCTGTCCTGCCCTTTCTTCACAGCTCTTGCAGTCCTGGTTGCCTCGCATATGACTGCACCCTTGCGTAATGATGCACGCCACGAATTTCGGTCTCTGGCTGCAGCCTCCCAGATGTCGTGATGAATTCCAAAAGCCTTCAGTGAAATTTTTAGTGTCTTTAAAGCGTTTCCTCTGGCCACCTTGGGAGCGTTTACCACAACGCAGTTCGCTGTAAAAAATTCGTTTAGGGAGCCTGTGATCTGGCATGCGAGTCAAGTGACCAGCCCAACGAATCTGATTCTTCATCAGTTGAGTGTGGATACTGGGCATGGATGCTCTTTCTAGGACTTCAGTGTCTGGAATCTTGTCTTGCCATTTAATCTTCAGTAGCTTCCTTAAGCAGACTGTGTGGAAGTGGTTTAATTTCCTAGCGTGTCGCTGATAAACAGTCCAGGTTTCACAAGCATATAGCAGTGTGGATAATACAACTATTTGTAGACGTTTAGTTTTGTTTGCAGGCTTATTCCAGTTCTGTCCCATACATTCTTGTACAGTCTGCCAAAGGCCGCACTGGCCTTGGAGATTCTTGCATTCACTTCGTCATCAATTGTGGCAGCTTGTGACACAGTGCTGCCAAGATAAGTGAATTTCTCCACAACATTTAGTCTATGATCATTCACTTTGACATTCGGCACAGTGTGATTATTCCCTGGAGCTGGCTGGTACATAACTACAGTCTTCTCCAAGTTGATATTGAGCCCAAAGTTGGCACAGGCATGTGAGAAAGCTGAAACATTATGTTGCATGTCCGCCTCTGAGTTGGCGTATAGAGCGCAATCATCAGCAAACAGGAGCTTTCTGACGGTGTCGCTGATAATTTTGGTTTTAGCTTTCAGCCTTCTGAGATTGAAAAACTTTCCATCCATACGGTAGTTGATGTCTATTCCAATGTCGTCGTTCTCGAAGGCATTCATCAACATGGCTGAAAACATGAGGCTGAACAGTGTTGGTGCCAGGACACATCCTTGCTTCACTCCATTGGTGACAGGAAAGGGTTCAGACAGTTCACCGTTTTCCTGTACTCTTGCCTGAATGCCGTCATGAAATAGCCGCACTATTTGGACAAACTTTCGTGGACAGCCATATTTTGCCTTAATCTTCCACAGTCCTTCTCTGCTGACTGTATCAAAAGCCTTGGTAAGGTCAATGAAAGTGGAGAACATTTCGCAGTTCTGTTCCTGACATTTCTCTTGCAGCTGCCTTGCAGCGAAAATCATGTCAACAGTTCTACGTTCTTTTCTGAAGCCACATTGACTCTCAGGAAGAAGACCTAGATCGAGATGGGCTGTGAGGCGATTGAGAAGAATTCTGGCGAGTATCTTCCCTGCAATTGAAAGCAAGGAGATGCCTCGGTGGTTGTCACAGGATTGGCGGTTTCCATTACGTTTGTAAAGGTGGACTATTGACGCGTCCTTGAAATCTTGTGGCATGGTCTCGTTCACCCATATGTTTGTAAAGACTTGGTGAAGCTGCTCTGTTAGGACCGGCCCACCTGCCTTGTATATCTCTGCTGGGATGGAGTCAGGACCAGGTGTCTTGCCGCTGGAGAGTTGCTGGATGGCTTTGTTTACTTCCACTATGGTTGGCAGGTCATCAAGTGTCTCATTGGTGGGAACTTGAGGAAGGCAGTTGATGGTTTCATCTTCGAAGAAGGAAGTTGCATTTAAGATTTTGCTGAAATGCTGCCCAGCGTTGAAGGATTTCTTTCTTATCGGTGACCAATGTTCCCCCATCTGCACTGAGGAGGGGAACTATGCCTAGTGATGTAGGACCATAGACCGCTTTCAGTGAGTCGTAGAAGTTTTTCATATCATGTCTGTCAGCAAAGCCCTGAATTTCATCAGCTTTGCTGCTCAGCCAGGAGTCCCGCATGTGCCGAAGTTTCTGCTGCACTACTCTTGAAAGCATCTTTTTTTTATGTTGACTTTGGGTCATTCAAATGTGCCTTGAGGAGAAGATGTTTCTCGGCCAGCAATTGGTTGATGTCTTCGGAATTTTCATCAAACCAGTCTTTATGCTTTCGGGGGGCTGGACCCAGGATTTCCATAGCAGTGTTGTAAATTATGTCCTTTAGGGCTCTCCATTCTGTTTCTGTATCCTGTTTAGCTGCAGCATTGGGCTTGAGGCGGTCTTCCAGCATATTTTCAAACGACTGCTGCATTTTCTTGATGTTTAGGCGGGTGACACTAAGCTTTTTTTTTGGTTGCATTTTCGCCCCTTGAGGACGCCGTGGTGGCCTGATGTGAATGTTTATTTTCGAGATAATGAGACGATGGTCTGTCCAACATTCGGCACCACACATGGATTTTGTCACTCGAACATCTTGTCTGTCACTCCTCCTGACGATGACATAGTCAATGAGGTGCCAGTGTTTCGAGCGAGGGTGCATCCACGATGTCCTATTTCTCATGGGGAGACGGAAAATTGTGTTCGTAATCAGGAGATCATGTTCGGCACATGTCTGAAGGAGGCGGAGTCCATTTCTGTTACAATTTCCGACTCCATGCTTTCCAATAATGCCACTCCAAGAGGTGGTGTCCGTGCCTACTCTGGCATTGAAATCCCCAAGGAGTATAAGTTTGTCTCCTTTGGGAACAGATGTTAATACATTGTGCAGGTCCTCATAGAACTTGTTCTTGACATCATCTTCGTTGGTCATAGTTGGTGCGTAGACACTCACAATGGTTTCATGCTTCCTTCCATTCAGCAGGGGCATCTTCATGGTCATGAGCCTGTCATTTATAGCCTTTGGAAATCCAGCTAATTTGCCGACCAGGGCCGACTTAATGGCAAATCCCACACCGGATTGGCGTCTTTCCTCGCTTTTCCTTCCACTCCAGAAAAATGTGTAGCCGGCACCTATTTCACAGATTTGGCCTTCTTCTGCAAGTCGTGTCTCGCTCAAGGCTGCAATGTCGATGTTGTACCTGCCCAGCTCTCTCCCAATCAGTGCTGTTCGCCTCTCTGGACCCGACGCGCCATCTCTGTCAAGTAGGGTGCGTACATTCCAAGTTCCAATTGTTAAGGGAATATGGTTTACTCTTTTAGCTTTGCTTGTTTTATCTTTCTTTGTATGTCGACCGCAGTTAGGGTACCCACCAACCGCGGCTAGCTGGTTAGGTAGTGATGGAGCAGACAATGTTTAGGGCACCTTTTCTAGCCCCCTCCTCATGCTATGGAGGTGAGCAGTGTGTTCCTATAGAGGGCTGCTCAGTCGCTCCGGGGGCTGCCGAATCCCACTGCTGCTCCGGTCAGTAGAAGACGACCATATGGCCTGAGCCGCCTGTGTGCAGGTCTGCGACTACGGCTGCCAGCGTACCCACGCCTGCCGCTTCGCCGCTCGCCCATCGCCACAGGGCTTGAAGGTGATATATGACGTTGGATGAAGAATGACTTGCGCGATGACTTGGATTAAAGTGAGGAAGAGTTGCGCAATTCGTCGACCTCACTCTCTCGCCTGAGTCCATCTGAGTCCAGTGGCAAGACAAGTCGAGACGACTGAAGACGAATACAGGTGCAGTGGATGACCAGGGCGCTCTACGTGCCTTGCCGTGCTCATTACGTTCCACAACGCTTTGCAGGTAAACGCCGTCTTGCCCGTTGAATCAGGAATGATTTCTTCCGCGCAGTCTACCGAATCCTGTCTTCACATGCTAGGTAGTCATACCCTAGTTTACCTCTTGGTTTGACACCAAATCGGATACCCATGCCTGGTTTAGCCAGCCTCTCACAGCTGTTGCCCGGGAGGTGGCCGTTGTCGCATGCTGACAGCTACTAGGAGCCACAGGCACGAGCTGGGTGTCAGACTTGGACCAGTGGGGGATTAGGTCCTGAAAAGGATATGAGAGTCATCCTTACCAAATATGCTACCAATGCCTGACACCCCGTACCCCCCCAAGTACTACAGGAGACAAATGAAAATCGTAAATTGATTAAAAAAA
>JACEFZ010012568.1:0-306907 GCA_014155875.1 Cepaea nemoralis
TCTGAGAGCGAGTCTGCATTGCTCCCGGTATGATTGGCTCCCTGGGCATTCCCAGAAAGACTACCGGCAACCTAGATGACTGAAAAATGGTATCGGTCAATACACGGCCTTGATGGTGCCGTGACGTACCGTGACCGAATCTCCACTTAGCAATGGGCAAACTTCATGGTTTACAGCATTCTTCTGTGAGGCTGTATTCCAGGTTTCACCTGTGAATTGTTCGGTGTAACAGATCCGCAGAAATCACGGCCTCCCCGTCCAGTCCTGTGTCGTATAAAACTCCACTGACGACCGTTAACTTCTACCAATTCCACTACAGGTGGTTTTTCCTGTCTGGAGTATCTTCCGTCGGCCCTCGACCTGTTCGGTGGGCTCCACCTTAGGTTTCCCTGAGCGACACGACGAATTGAGTGTCTCCTGCTTTCCCCTCAGTCCATGCATTGTGCGTGTTTGACTGACGATTGGTTGCACCATTTCCCTTTCCTAGATTTTCTATGTCGGACTTGGAATGAGCTCTCCTGGTGGCCGAGCTTCCCTTGTTGACCTTGGCATTTTCCGTGACAACCGTCCTTTGGAAGTCACTTGACATGCTGCCAAGTTGAGTTCTTAGCCTTCGATTTTTGCAGTCCCTCGTATTGGGAGGGTGACTTACAATTGAACACCACTTCTCCCGACCACGGTGTTTAGGTGTATAACTTGAGTGCTTCTTGCTTCCCTCCTTCTTCTTCTCTGAACTATCCTCTGAATTTTTGCCCATAGGTTCCCACTTTTTTGGTTCCTGATTTTTTTTGGCTTTCTTCTTGTCATGTTTTCTCTTGACTTTTGGTGTTGGTGGAAGGTTTTTCCCCGCCTGACCCCCCTGTACCTCGACGAACCGTTCTGCTATTTTTCACGAGGTCATACGTTCCGCTCCTTGTCTCCCAGGAACGTCCCTGAGAGTTTAGCATTTGCTTCTTCAGCTGGTCGACCACCATGACCCTTCCAGACTCTCATAGTCTGGTGCGAACCCAGCCAATCCATCCACATTATGGAGATACGATTTAAGACGCAAACTGTAGGCGCAACAACTCTCCGGGTTCTCGTTTCGCTGCTCGAAATTTTCCGGTAGGTATGTGACGTAACCTAATCGTTTTCCACGAGCCGGTCCTTTAACTCAGCATAATTGTTCTCATGTCCCTGGTGGCAGGCGAGTTATATACCTCGTATCCGTCCCGCGTAATCCCTGGGATAGTTAAGATTCCATTTGTTATAGCTCCATCACCATACACTGACATGCCTCGAAGCGTTTGAAGGTATTGTCCATCTTCTCTTTGTCCTCCTCGTAGACCGCTAAAGGAAACTTCCTAGCCTGGGTGACCCATGTCCCACCTACTGTGTTGATCCTGGTGGGAGAACCCTCCAACTGCTAGCTCCCTCCCCAGTTGTTTCTCCATTAGATTGACTCTTGAGCTCGAGTTCCCTCGTACCGGTACTCTGCTCCCTTTTCTGTGCTTCCTGTTCAGCTTCTAACTTTCCTAGCTGCTTTCTCATCTTCATCAAATTTACCTAAGCTGCTTGCGTCAGCTTCCAATTTTTCTTAGCTGCTCGCTCAGCTTCTCCTTGTCTTACTGCTGTTCCAACTCCATCCTTCTCAATTCCAGCTTCGGCCTTTCGATCTTCCCTTTCTGCTTGACGATACTCCTCTCTCCACTTCCTTCATGTATCCGTTAGAGCCGACCCTCCCCCAATCCATTTCTTCCCCCCTTGCCTTTATCTGCTTTGCAGTTTAGGGTGGCCATATACAGAGAGGTAAGCAGCAGTCTAGTAAAATATAAAGGCAAATTACTATACATATATATGAACGTAACTATAAATCTAGATATACCCCCCACAGCACATTCACGCAGTGACCATAGTAGAATCAGGAACCACAGACCTTGCAGACGTGTGAGTGTGGAACATGTAAGATATTAAGTCCTAACTCCCTATGCCAATCACTCTAGCTGGATTCGCCAAAATGAAATTATCTCCCTCTTATAACTAAGGTCCGTGTCAAAAGACCCCGTTGTCAGAAAGATCCCCCTGTCAAACGTTCCTGCTGCAGTAGATCTCGCTGCTCCCAGGATTCCGTTTACGGAGATCCCGCTGTCCCAAATCACGTTTACGAAGAGATCCCGCCGCTGTCCAAAGAATCACGTTTACCGAGAGATCCCCGCTGATCCAAAGATCACGTTTACGAGCGATCCCCTGGTCCAAGATCAACGTTTACGACCCCCAATAATGTCGTGTCCTCCTTTAAAGTGTCCGTCCCTGGAGTGAATATATCCGACAGACCCACATATAATATTTTTTTTTCTTCATATTCTGGAGAATCCACCAGCTTCCGTCCAATCACACTCCATCAGCCTATGGACAAACCTTTTCCTATCACTCTCACACTGTCGTACTATGCCCCTTCTCATACTTCCCCAACGCAACATCTCAACACCTCTTTTTGTTTTTTTTGGCCCCTTTTTCTAGAAATTAATAAAGATCATTTATTACATAACAGTGTACCGTATAGTGAGACGTGTATGTGAAGAAAATGTGTGACGTGTTCTATAAAGTGTGTAGACTCTGACTCTCGACAGCAACCCATCACTGAGCCCAGCAAAGATACCCACAGCACGGTACGTCGACATGTACTTCTCACCTCCGTTGCCGAAACCATCGTTGCCGATACCGCTTTGCCTCTGTATACCTCTGTAATCCAATTTCATGACATCCGAAATTAGACACCGGTGGTATGAAACATTAATCATGGACCGGCTGCCTCTACCCAATGTCCGTTCCTACACGTTCTAACCGCACAGTCCTTTGTAGTGTGTACACAATCCATTTAATGTTAATTGTTAATGTGATTGTCATCTCGTTGGCATCATCGAACCATTCATCCATAATTTGCTAATTAGTTTGGCTAATGTTAATTGTTACTGTACTAACACTTGTCTCTAGCCGGTTCCGTTCGTTAACACTTTCCCCTGATGCTGTTGTGTGCTCAGTATGCCATCACTCTCTTTAATGAATCATTTCCTTCTAGCGTAAGTTTCGTTTCTGTATCAACTTTATTGACTCTTGAACTGTGTTCCTTCAGAATGGGTTTTTTATTCTTCCCCAAACTTTTAGAGTTTCCTTGTATCTGGTAGGGAACCTAGGATAGAAACAACACATCTGGTGATAGTACTAGTCCACTGATCCTTTCGGCTGAGTGTAAGCCTATCACCTTGCTAAATGATCTTTAGCTAACTAGACTTAGTCATAGAGCAGATTAGCTACCCACCTAGAGGCCGAATCAGGCTATACAAAGAAAAAATCAGCAAACGAATGAACCCTCAGTATCTATTCACCTTATCAGAGCTAAAACCAATATCACTATTCTACTCTAACTAGTTTTCCACTAACGTGCTATCATCACACTTGGTTTACAAGGCTACGCCTATATTATTATAACGAATAATTATAATAGGTTATACTTAAATGGCATACTGCAGTCCTATCAATCATATCTACATCTGCCATTTAGCCAAAAGTAAGTCACTAATTAACACACGGTAGATATTATTTCCACAAGAACTCCAGTGCCCTGGCACTCTGACTAGAGCATTTTCAAGTCCCCCCTAGCTGATCCCAACTCGGGTTTATATGGCAAACTACCAAAAGTTGGCCCACGTGACGTTTATCCTTTATTCCCCCCACAGGTGCACAGGTGGCAAATCATCCCTGTCAAGAACTATTTTTCCTGGCTTAAATCCTGTCAAAGTTGTCAGTAATTGCCTAGATTCTCAAAACAGCCAGCTAGTTTTCCCTGTATAACTCCCGACCCAAAGAGTTTTCGATAACACGCTGCCAATCATCTTGATGGTGCCGGAAACCAAGAATTGACAGTGCACTTTTTCCGTACTAGGTACTTCCGTTTTACATCTGCCCTGTGATCTCACGCTTCCATCCTTCATTCACATGTTGAAAACTTGTCATCTTTGTTTCCGTGGTGACAATCCACAGTGCCATTTTCGTCTATGTACGGCCGTAAGATGACAAACGGAACCATTCCATATCCTAAGCCGACAATCATCTGTGATTCTAACTGTTAATGAACTGCCAACTCGATGTATCCATTCCTTCTCACTCACCACCAAATGTGTTTATGGGCTGACACGATGTAACCTGTGCAGCTGTGTTTACTCTGTTAGTACGACTGTTGTGCCTAGAAAATATACGCCACGCAAACGTCGGTATTATTAGCTGGTTAACTCATGGCGCTCGTGACAAATGCCTCTCTTCTCATCACATGACCGAAGAAAGCTGTTTTTCTCTGTCTTATTGTTGTATATAATGTTCTAGTTTCATTAGCCTTTTTCAGGCAGTCGTCATTAGTTACTCTGGCAGTCCAAGGAATTCGCAACATTCGTCTCAGGAACCACATCTCTGTTGCTTCTAATTTCTTCTTAATTTGTTCATTTACATTCCAAGATTCACTACCATACAGCAAAACTGGTTCCACATAGCATTTCAGCACTCTCTTTCTTACATTCAGTGATAGTGACTTATTGCATAAGATACTCTTCATTTTCTTAAATGCGACTGTGAAGCTGTAATACTGTTAAAATCATGGACGTAATCTCTAATTCGTAATTAATATACCGCATATAAACTAACTTTGAAATCTGCTGTAAAATCTCCAGAAAAACAAATTGTTTGTTGGGTTGACATAATGATAAGGTTATATACTAAATCTCATCATTTTCCCTCAGTTGGTTACTGAGATATTGAATTTTATTTTGTTATTTTGAGGCAACAAAAAAACACACACTATAACCTATGTCAACAAAACAGCGATTGACAAGTCAGCACATGAACAACACGCGACGGTCACGGTGAACCGATTTTTTCCTCCAACAGGACAGCGAGTAATAAATCAGCACAGGAACAGGTTAACTTCAACAATGTACGTTATGAAAGTGATAGAACAATGTAAACAGTGATAGGAAGTGTAAATATTATAAACAATATGTTTAACTATAAGATTGTAACGTAATTACATGGACATTTTAAAAGAGTGTGATATATTATTAGTGACGCTTTATTTCAGAAAACCCGCGAGAGTTACAAACTAGCGTGTAATTAGGAAGCGTGTGTATAAATTGTGTAGATGTTATTTGTGACGATTCCATTTCATTGCTGCTTGTGACCGAACGTTAACCGTTAAGTGGCGTATAACAGTATAGTTTTACAACAGAATAAGTTGACTACGGAAATGTGAACAATATTGACAAACATATTTAGTTTAATCTGCGAAATATAGTAATATTAAATTGAATATGCAAATGTTGTAATGCTTAGCTATTGGACGTGTTTACATTTTGGGACGTCAACAAAACAATTAGTTAAATCGAAGGAATGGTAGATAGTTAAGCAGTGAAGTAATTAATGTAGTGGGCACTCTTCCGATTGACGGGTCTAAATAGTTCCGCAGTGAATGATAAATCTTACGTGTAAACAGTTTCCCTTACAGGGCCTCATTGGGTGATTAGAGTTATTTCCCCGTTTGCTAGACACAGATTAATACGAAACACAGCAGAATGTTCACGTTGCCAACGTCCGATGTCATTAGTTTGGGGGGTCGAATGTTTTGACAGATTTTCGTGGCGGTGTTGTCAATGTCATTTCGTTCTTTGCCAGCTCCCAACTCCCAAGTGAAAAAGTTGTGATGATAATGTTTTACCGGTTGTTCGATGTGAAGTTGAAACATGTGATGTTTTTCGAACGCCTGACAAGCTGTGATGACACTATCGTCAACTACAATAACTATTTTCGGGTAGAGTGTTACAACTAGTTGCTGCGTAACAATCCACTGTTGGGAGGATTTGATGCTCAGGGACAGTCAGTGGTCGTTGAAGTTGACGAGAGCTACTTTTTCCACCTAAATTAGCACCGTGGTCACTTTCGTCGTGGTCAATGGGTAGTTGGCCTGGTTGAACGGGGTAGTGGTCGTTGCTGGTTGGAAGTTGTGGAAAGGCGAGATGCGACAACACTGGAACGCATTAGTAAGTGATCACGTCTTACCAGGAACAACATTGTCACCGATGCCTGGCGAGGCTACAACAACGTAGGTCAATTAAACCATGGCATCTACGATCATACAGTTGTTGTTCATGCCAATAACTTTGTTGACCCTGTACACAGTGACATTCACACCCAAACAATTGAAGGGTTGTGGATGCAAGTAAAAAGGAAACAAAGATACCAAGGTGGCACTAGTCGTGAAGTGTTTAACACTTATTTAGCAGAATTTCAGTGGCGCCACAGTCATAAAGTACATGTTTTCGGACAATATTTACAACTTTTGTGCCACAATTTCGAGATATAACTTTTGACTATAATTGGACGTTTCTGACTGCTGAGACATTTCTGGAAGCTACCCTGTCATCAGGCTGCTGTGGGTTTGATTGAACACTAGCATTGTCAGCAGGCTGCTGTGGGTTTGATTGAAAATTCTCTGAAGCATGTTTTTTTATTTTTTTTTTATTTGCGCTCGCTAGCTTTGAACTCAAGCGTAGTCCATACACACTATTTCAAGTAATGCTGGAATGAACTTTGCATGTGGATTAGCTTCCCCTATTAACAGTGTCCCTTGACATCAAGTGAATGCACTCCGACTTCAGAGGTACTTGTAATTTACATCTCCAAGCAAGGACGATAGGTCAGCATTTTGGTCAATCTGCCCAGTGTAGGGATTGAACCCCTTACCTCGGCATCAGAACACCGGATGTTTAAGAACACGTGTTCTTATCCATTCGGCCATGCTGACCTACAAGTATGGAGTTGAACCCAGGGATCTGAGTCAGAGACCAAATATAACTAGGAAGGTGTACAGGGAAAACATGTGCACAGATACAGGCTTCTGTTTGGTCCAGTCTTCATCGGCGAACAAGAAAACATGTGCACAGATACAGGCTTCTGTTTGGTCCAGTCTTCATCGGCGAACAAGAAAACCAATAGAACTTAAGTCAATCTTAAAAGTAATTTGATGAACACAAAAATTAGGAATGGAACTTGTTCTGTTGATCAGATTGTTTTTCTCAGGCCCGAGTTGTTTTCTTGTTTATTGTTTGTTGATGAAGTCTTCGGTGTGATTCTCTTGTCCCCAGTCTATACCACATGGAGATGGAGTTGACTTGTGTGGCAGTGGGATATCAGAAGACTTAACTCGTTGTCACTATACCTCTATAAGACACTCTTGCATTGGTTTTAATACAAAAAGTTTGAGTGTCAGTCAGTCGGAAAGCATTGGCAACCTACTGGACATAAACTTGCCAAGAAATACATACAGCCAAAATTGCTAGGGTTTGATTGCGACGTCCTGTACAGGATATGCAAATAACTTATACAGGTCTGTTGCATAGTGCTCTGCCACTCCTATACATTTATTGATAGATTGCAGTTTGCTTTTATTGCGCATGCAAAACAGTTCATTGAAGTACCACCACAAATTGGGCACGCAGGCCCGTCTTACATTCAGCCCTTCCAATCACTCATCTTTTGTTCATCAATAGTGCATAGGAAAAAACATTGTCAAATGAATTTTGTAAACATAAACAATGCATATTACTATGTTATGAGACACATCCACCACCCACCCACACATCCCCCATTCACCCCAACTCCCCCACCCAACCACACACACAACCCAGATACACATACATGCGTCCACCCATCCAACACATCCTCACACCTACACATCTCCCCACCTACACACAACTCCCCACCCACTCACAAATCCTCCACCCGTCCCATTACCCTGTCGCGAAAAATAAACTTGTAGTTTGATCGATGGAAAAAAAGAGACGTTCGTCTGCCCAAACACCAGCAAACCCTTTGATGTTGTATGGACTGAGAAACAAAATACGTCGCGTTACAATGTCTACACCGGTCGGCATTTTGTTAACAAATTGTTGCTCGAGACGAACAACGGCGTCATCAGTCTGCAAGGCGGGAGTCGGCCTTTGAAGTGATAGACGGAATGTCTGGCCAGAAGTCGGATGGAGTCTTGTGATGTGGAGACGATATCTAGATCACAGACAGGAGACAATTTCCCAGATGAAAGGGGACACCAGACAGAGGTTCACATTGAGTTGGGAAAAATACAGAAAAAAACAACTTCTCGACGCCTCAGCGTCTAGACAAATTGGTGACGTCACTCAAAGCCGATATAAAGGCCATTGAAGTAAACAAGTTGCGTTAGTCGACCAAGATTTCTGAAGTGTTAAGGATCGGTGCAGTTTCCGAGTTGTGTCCAGTGAAAGAAACTATAGTGTCAAATTGTTGATATTTATCGGCGGACATAGATCTAGTCTGTGATTGCATAGTTTCGATTAGCAACCGGAATAGGCATGTTGTATTCTATTAATCATTTCTAACTTAGAGTATGATTAGGAATAGAGTACAGTACTGTGCGGTGATATAATGTATTATAGGTGTGGTGATACAATGTACTATAGGTGCGGTGATAGAATGTTCTATAAGTGCGGTGCTAGAAAGTATTATAGGAGCGTCGGCACTAGTGTCCTATTGTATAGCTTTAACTAGCTTGTGTGATATATCATTTTACTCGGGGATGTTAGGACAATGTAGTTGGATAATAATTAAAGAGATTGAGGATGGTTGGGAGAGATGAGGGGAATGTGAAAAGGTAGGATCTTCCAGTAGGGCCTCTGCTGGGTTTCTGCCCGTTCCTTTATTCTTTCCTGGTGTTGCCATGTCTAAGACCATGTGATGAGCTATTTGGCCGTATGACAGAGATCGGATCTCTGTTATAGATCTGAGTGCTGCTATTGGCCTACACTCACCTAATTACGGTCAGGATTGAGTTGCCCTCACCATGATGTTCTCTACTCAACAGGTTCCCCTTGAGTGTTCCTCTTGAGTGTGAGATGATTTATTACAAAGAAGCAGTTTCAAAGTTTTATACAATGATGGCTCACGGAATGAAGACCGAGATTACTGAGAGGCTTTTATATGTGGCTCAGAACCTAGTTGGTCTGCAGAAACCTGGCTTCTGCTGAGTCGGACTTAAGGAACATAATTGTTGTGTTTAATAAGTGATAAGCTTCATCACCGAAGATTAATAACTCATATACCAAGGACACACACACACACACACATATATATATATATATATATATATATATATATATATATATATATATATATATATATATATATATATACACACACACACACACACACACACATCTACCTAAAAAACATTAATAGGTTGTTTTTGTTAAAGAAGGGGGAAATTTTATAATCAGAGACTTATGAACAGTAGATTTTCCCCAAGTGACATTTCAGTTAATTGAAAGATTATCAGTTCAACAAACATTATGAAACATAGTAACTTCACCGTGTGGTTAGAGTGAAGACCAAGATCGAACAGTGTCTATCTGATGACCAGCATCCTGTTTGTTCGAGTGATTGGAGAAAGTTGTCACGTGGATGGAGAAACATCTTCTGGGTGAGGTTCACTGTCCGGAATACATGGTGCTGTTGTGTGCTCAGCACAGTGATGTGACAGACTTTGCTCCTGATTCACTGGTCTGATTCTACATACACATTAGAATATTCGACACACATTCTACACATTACACACACACACCTCTCACACACATACTCTTTGCTTTAATAAATTATTTGTGGTATTTATTTGTTAAAGCTAGAGTTGAGTATGTTGTGTTGGGGGAAAATGAGAGGGGGCATGATCCAGGGGTGAGTGAGAGTAAGAAAGAGGTGTCTACAGACTGAAGGAGTTTTGTGGACGGAGTCTGGTGGTTTCTCTAGGACAATAATATTGGGTTAATAAAATTGTGGGTGTTGATTCCCCTCACTCCAGGGACGACACTAAAAGTAATCAATAATTACTTACGACATACCCACCCACATATCCTCCACCCACACACCTCCAACCACCAAGCCAAACACACATCCCTCAACCACACATCCAACACACACACACACACACACACACACACACACACACACATCTCCCCGCCAACTCACATATCAGGCAAACAAATTCTTCACCCACCCACATAATCTCCCATCTCCATTAGCTATAAGTGTGTTGTTTAAACTATTTGTAAATTCAATTATTATACTTTATTATTGTTATTACACACATTTTTCTATATTTTTCTTTGTTTGCTTTTGCTGTTCATGTAATTAAAAGTAACGTGTTATTTGATAGTGATAATAAAGGATTTGAAAATCAGACTTTAAAAAATGTGTTGTTTTCTTTTCTGCTTCACATATATTTTTGTTTGCACTTCTCTCTGCACATACATTCTTTCTACCAATCCATGTAGATTATTTCTCATCAACATGATGTGTCATGACGATATATATATATATATATATATATATATATATATATATATATATATATATATATATATATATATATATATATATATAGAGAGAGAGAGAGAGAGAGAGAGAGAGAGAGAGAGAGAGATGGATAACTTTCTTTCAGGCAGACAGGCAAGGGCATGTTCTTAAGTGTTTGTGTGTGAGAGAGAGAGAGAGAGATTTATAGGTATAACTTTATGACAGGCAGACAGATGACGGTGTGTTCTTAAGTTAGGGAGAGAGAGAGGCATAACTTTCTGATTGGCAGACAGGCGAGGGTGTGTTCTTAAGTGAGAAAGGAAGGGGGAGGAAGAGAGATAGAGGAGAGAGAGAGAGAGAGAAAGAAAGAAAGTTACTGGGATAATGTTATGGCAGGAAGACAAATGAGGACTTTCAAATGCAAGCGAGCGAACGATCGTGTGAGAGAGAGGAGAAAGGTATAGAAAAAAAAGAGAGAAGAGGTGGAAAGAAAAATAAAGGTTGTTGTCATTATGAGTTTATGCAAGAAGACAGATGACGACATATTCTTAAGTGCGAAGTTACATTTTTCGGAGACTCCTGTGGGTCGTCGCTACAGCTACGGAGTTCGTGCTTTGTGCGACGCTTTCCGCGCTGCGGTAAGAAACCGAGCCATATGGGATAAAACCCGGTTCAATGAAGTCGACCCTGTCGACTTTTAAGCGACTTTTTTTTTTAAGGCACAGACCTCACATGGAAAAAGTCGGATGCTGATAAAGGTAAGGCCCTTCTTGCACGCTACATAGAACAGACTGACCAGAAAGACGAGCCCGCCAGACAGAGGACCACAACGACACTCTCTCAGTTGTGCGAGGGGGTCGGGACAGACGAAGAATGGAAAATTACAGCTGAGATAATACGTGCGATGTTCAAGAAATCACCTAACACCGCCCCAGGCCCAGATGACATCCGATATGGTGACCTACTGGTGATGTCAGATGATGACATGGAAGAACTGGCCAGAGAATTCAACAACAGTTTCCAGGGGGGTCAGATCAAAGAAGAATGGCTACACAGCTACTTGCTGCCGCTGCCAAAACCGAATAAAGACCATTCCAAGATAAGCGGCTACAGAATCATCACGATGCAGAACACTGCTGGCAAGCTACTGGAGAAAATTGTAGTACACAGACTTGCTTATGACTTGGAACAACTCGAGCTGCTTCCCGCCCACACTTACAGACGTAACAAAGAGTCATGGCTGAATGCGGCGGTCTTTGCTCAAGATGTTTACGAAGAATTTCAGGTAAGAGAAGAGACATGTGCGGCCGCCATACACTTAGAGGACGCATATAATAGAGTATCTTTCGAGCACTTGATGCAAACCCTCCTCAGACTGAAAGTGCACCCTCACCTTGTACGATGGATAGCTGCAGTTCTGCTCCAAAGGAAGGTGGTGCTAAGATGCGGGAGTTGGTCTTCTGAGCCGATAACAATATGTCCAGGATTGCCGCAGGGTTCACCACTGTCACCAGTACTATTCAACGTGTATACGGTGCCGATCACTGAACAACAGTTGGACGGGAGGGGTAGGACTCTGTCATTTGCTGACGACATTCTCGTGTATCGACAAGGTCGAGATAGACAGGCGGTTGCCAATGATATGCAGGGCGAACTAGATCGAATTTCCTCATGGTGTGCTGATGCCGATGCCCTTGTCAACCCTGCAAAGGCATCGGTTGCATGGTTCTCCCTAAACAACCATATTGTGAACACAGACCTGCCGGCGGTAAGAATGGATGGGAGCATTTTGAGTAGAACCCAATCAATGACATATCTTGGCGTGAGGCTTGATCGTAGCCTGTCTTTCAGAGATCATGTCGATTATGTCATAACGAAAGCTCGAAAATGTTTGTCAGCAGAGTCATGGCGACTGCCAATATCGAGCAAAGACTGCTAATACTTCTGTTCAAAGGACTGGTGCTTTCACGCATCGAGTATGCCCTGGCCTATCCTCACTGTCAGCCCTACACAGATTGGAAGACTTGAAAAGGTACAAAACGAAGCCATGCGCATCATTTTGGGCTGCACGAGAGACACCAGCTGTGTAGCAATGAGATACCTCCTTGACTTCCCGACAATGGAACACAGGATCAAGATCTGGAGAGCTCGTGCATACTTAAAAATAAGTGCAGATGAGCAGCACCCTCTGCATGACGCTATATTCAGAGAAAAGGGTGACAGGCTAAAGAGAGGCAAATCATGGATGGGTCGGGCGGAAGATGTCGTCAGACAGCTCTGCAGTCTTACCAGTTTCAACCCCGGCAAGGAATGGGTGGCGGTGCCTCCAGCTTTTAAGTGCACTTTCTCCTGCATTATCACACTCGACAGACGGTGCAGAAAGCAGAACCCTGTCGCTGTCAATGCAGAAGGTCAACGCGCTCATCTATGAACACTCAGATAGCCCCGAAGTGCTCATCTATACAGATGGATCTGTTGTAAAGCAGCAGAGAAGTGCGTGGGCATTTACAGCCCGTTCAGCGGGCCGAACCGTTCAAGAATCCAGTGGTGCCCACTCTATGACCACGAGCAGCATGACGATGGAGAAAGAGCACGGGGAAGACAAAGAGAGGAATAGCCCGGATGATTTGGTCGCCTATCATTATCGGGACAAGAACACTGACCTGATAAAAGACTGATGATTGTGTGAGATCGCGAACCATGACCTTCTACGCTTATCGGCATTGCACCTGATGATGATGATGATGATGATGATGATGATGATGATGATGATGATGATGATGATGATGATGATAATGATGATGAACCAACACTGCGAAAATACGTTACTGGTTGTTTTTTATTTCTTCAAGATTATTACTAAAGCTGATATATTATCCAACATACTGCTGTGTTTCGTATTGTAGTATCACCCAATGAGGCCCTGTTTTACACCTAAGATTTAATATTCACTGCGGAACTATTTGGGACCGTCAATCGGAAGAGTGCCACGACACCTTCTTAATCCCACATACAATATATATATATATATGTTGTTTGTCCATCAAGAATAAAGATGACTATTCATTTCATCCAGTGGGGTTGAAAGTATGGAGCCGTAAGTTCTAAGATGGCTGATAAGGCCTATTTTGGCTCGAAATGTTCTTTGACAATGTGGGCAGAGAATGCTTGACATTCCAGGAGGAAAATCTCCTGCAGTGGTTTTTCTTTCCAGACATTTCTTCACAGCTCTTGCAGTCCTGGTTGCTTGACAAGTGACTGCACCCTTATGTAATTATGTACGCCACGAATTACAAGCAGTCTCCCAGGTGTCAAGATAAATTCCAAAAGCTCTCAGTGAGATTTTCATTGTCTTTAAAGCGTTTCCTCTGGCCGCCTTGGGAGCTTTTACCACAACGCAGCTCGCCGTAAAAAGATTGTTTAGGGAGCCTGTGATTAGGCATACGAGTTAAGTGACCAGCCCAGCGAATCTGATTTTTCATTAGTAGAGTGCGGATACTGGGCATGGACGCTTTTTCTAGAACTTCAGTGTCTGGGATCTTGTCTTGCCATTTAATCTTCACTAGCTTTCTAAGGCAGACTGTGAAGTGGTTTAATTTCCTAGCATGTCGTTGATAAACAGTCCATGTTTCACAAGCATATAGCAGTGTGGATAATACAACTGCTTAATAGACTTTCAGGTTTGTTTGCAGATTTATTCCATTTCTGTCCCATACATTCTTGTACAGTCTGCCAAAGGCCGCGCTGGCCTTGGAGATTCTTGCATTCACTTCGTCATCAATTGTGGCAGCTTGTGACACAGTGCTGCCAAGTTAGGTGAATTTGTCCACAACATTCGGCACGGTGTGATTATTCCATGGAGCTGGCTGGTACATAACTACAGTCTTCTCCAAGTTGATATTGAGCCCAAAGTTGGCACAGGCATATGAGAAAGCTGAAACATTGTGTTGCATGTCTGACTCTGAGTTGGCATATAGAGCACAATCATCAGAAGTTCTCTCATGGTGTCGCTGTTCGTTTTAGTTTTCGTTTTAAGCGTTCTGAGATTTAACAACTTTCCATCCATGCGGTAGTTGATGTCTATTCCAATGTCGTTGTTCTCCAAGGCATTCGTCAGCATAGCTGAAAACATGAGGCTGAACAGTGTTGATGCCAGGACACATCTTAGCTTCACTCCATTGGTGACATGAAAGATCTCAGTACTTCAGCGTTTTCCTGTACTTTTGCCTGCATACCATCATGAAGCAGCCGCATTTTTTTGGACAAACTTTGTGGACAGCCATATTTCGCCATAATCTTCCACTGTCCTTCTCTGTTGACTGTATCAAAAGCCTTGGTAAGGTCAATGAAAGTGGAGAACATTTCGCAGTTCTGTTCCTGACATTTCTCTTGCAGCTGCCTTGCAGCGAAAATCATGTCAACAGTTCCTCGTCTTTTCTGAAGCCACATTGGCTCTCAGGAAGAAGACCTTGATCGAGATGGGCTGTGAGGCGATTGAGAAGAATTCTGGCGAGTATCTTCCCTGCAATTGAAAGCAAGAAGATGCCTCGGTGGTTGTCACATGATTGGCGGTTTCATTTACGTTTGTAAAGGTGGACTATTAGACGCGTCCTTGAAATCTTGTGGTATGGTCTCGTTCACCCATATGTTTGTAAAGACTTGGTGAAGCTGCTCTGTTAGGCCGGCCCACCTGCCTTGTATATCTCTGCTGGGATGGAGTCAGGACCAGGTGCCTTGCCAGCTGGAGAGTTGCTGGATGGCTTTGTTTACTTCCACTATGGTTGGCAGGTCATCAAGTGTATCATTAGTGCTAACTGTGGGAAGTCAGTTGATGGTTTCATCATCGAGGAAGGAAGCTGCATTTAAGATTTTGCTGAAATGCTCTGCCCAGAGTTAAAGGATTTCTTTCTTATCGGTGACCAATGTTCCCCCATCTGCACTGAGGAGGGGAACTATGCCTGGTGATGTAGGACCATAGACCACTTTCAGTGAGTCTTAGAAGTTTTTCATATCATGTCTGTCAACAAAGCCTTGAATGTCATCAGCTTTGCTGCTCATTCAGGAGTCCTGCATGTGCCGAAGTTTCTGCTGCACTACTCTCTGAATGTTCTTAAAGGCATCTTTTTTTATGTTGACTTCGGGTCATTAAAATGTGCCTTGAGGAGATGTTTCTCAGCCAGCAATTGGTCTTCAGAATTTTCATCAAACAAGTCGTTATACTTTCTGGGGGTTTGACCCAGGATTTCCATAACAGTGTTGTAAATTATGTCCTTTAGGGCTCTCCACTCTGTTTCCACATCCTGTTTAGATGCAGGATTTGGCTTGAGGCGGTCTTCCAGCATGTATTCAAACGACAGCTGCATTTTTTTTTGCTGTTTATGCGGGTGACATTTAGTTTGTATTTTTTTTACCCCTCGAGGACGTCGTGGTGGTTTGATGTGTATGTTTATTTTCGAGATAATGAGATGATGGTCTGTCCAACATTCGGTACCACACATGGATTTTGTCACCCGACTTGTCTGTCACTCCTCCTGACGATGACATAGCTAATGAGGTGCCAGTGTTTCAAGCGAGTGTGCATCCATGATGTCCTGCTTCTCATGGTATAACGGAGAATTGTGTTGGTGATCAAGATATCGTGTTCGGCACAGGTCTGAAGTAGTCCATTGCTGTTACAATATCTGACTCCGTACTTTCCAATGATGCCACTCCAAGAGGCGGTGTCCTTGCCTACTCTGGCACTGAAGTCGCCAAGGAGTATAAGTTTGTCTCCTTTTTGGTGCATATGTTAATACGTTGTGCAGGTCTTCACAGTACTTGTTTTTGGCGTCATCTTCATTGGTCATGGTTGGTGCTTAGACACTCACCATGGTGTCGTAATAAGTGTCGTCCCTGAGGTGAGGGGAATCAACAACCACATTCTTTTAAGCCCATATCATTATCTTGAGGATCTTCTGGATTTCTGTCCACAACACCCCATCAGTCTTGGATCACTCTCTCTCTCTCACTCTCTCACTCTCTCTCTCTCTCTCTCTCTCTCTCTCTCTCTCTCTCTCTCTCTCTCTCTCTCTCTCTCTCTCTCTCTTTCTCTCTTACCACTGGACCATGCCCCCTCTCATTCTTTTCCAAAACATACTACACAACTCTAGCTTCTAACAAAATGACAAATTAATTTAATAAAGAAAAGTGTCAAGTATGAGCAAAGTGTGTGTGTAGAATGTCTGTCGTATAATCTAGTGTGTAGGCAGAATCAGACCGAACAGCTCAGGATCAAGTCTGCTTTCATCACAGTATCGGTCACACAACAGCACCATAGATCAAGTACAGAAGGACCTCACCAAATGATGCGTCTCTCCGGCCAGGTGTCGACGTCCTCCAATGGCTCTTGGATAGTCCGGATGCCTGGTCACCAATGGTGGATGTATTCCAATACTGGCCATGAATCCTACACACACAGTGTAACTAATATGTCACTAAAAGTTCTGTGATCTGATAACCCTTGTACAGTAAAATAATGTTTACTGTCACATTGAAACAAAATGTTAGTAGTTAATTTCTCACAGGAATTCACCATTTGGAAAACACAATGTTAATTGTTAAGTTCTCACAGGAATTCACCATTCGGAAAAAGCATTGTTAATTGTCAATTTCTCTATATAACTACTATTGTTAATGTTACTGGTGGTATTGTAAGTATCTTCACTCTACTATGATGAGAACTATCACTGAGGAATCACTCTTAGATTATCGGCTGTTCCTGCTCAGCAGAAGCCAAGTTCTTGCAGACCCTCTGGGTTATGGACCCAGTGCAAAATCCGCTGAGTAAAAACTGCCTTCAATGATCGAGCCATAATCTTCTTCTATGACTTGTCTGCTAGCTTTTTGGAAAACAGTGGAATCTGTTGAAGAGAGAACACACCCGGTGAGAGCATCCCGATTCCGACCTTTATTAGGTGAGTGTAGGCCGACGGCCGCACTCATATATATATAACAGAGAACTAAACTCTGTCATACTCATCACATCGGTCTGAGTCATGGTAAGACAAGGAAACACTAAAGGAAAAGTGCAGAAATCCCAGTAGATACCCTACTGGATGATCCTACCATTTTACATTTTCTTTATCCCCTCAACTATCCCCAATCTCCCGGAATATTATCCCTCCACCTTGTTCTTAACACACTGAGTTAATTGATATCTCACACTAGCTAGTCTAAGCAACGCGATAGCCTACTGCTGTCGACGCTCCTATAATAAGTTCTCAGGGGGGTACGGGGTGTCAGGCATTGGTAGCACCTTTGATAAAGATGACTCTCATGTCCTTTTCAGGACCCATCCACCACTGGTCCAAGCCTGACACCCAGCTCGTGCCTGTGGCTCCTAGTAGCTGTCAGCAAGTGACAGCGGCTACCCCCGGGCAACAGCTGTGAGAGGCTGGCTAAACCAGGCATGGGTAGCCGATTTAGTGTCAAACCAATCGGTAAACTAGGGTATGCCTACCCAGCATGTGAAGACAGGATTCGGCAGACTGCGCGAAAGAAATCATTCCTGATTCAACTGGCAAGACGGCGTTTGCCTGCAAAGCGTTGTGGAACGTAATGAGCACGGCAAGGCACGTAGAGCGCCCTGGTCATCCACTGCACCTGTATTCGTCTCCAGTCGTCTCGACTTGTCTTGCCACTGGACTCAGATGGACTCAGGCGAGAGAGTGAGGTCGACGAATTGCGCAACTCTTCCTCACTTTAATCCAAGTCATCGCGCAAGTCATTCTTCATCCAACATCATATATCACCTTCAAGCCCTGTGGCGATTGGGCGAGCGGCGAAGCGGCAGGCGTGGGTACGCTGGCAGCCGTAGTCGCAGACCTGCACACAGGTGGCTCAGGCCATATGGTCGTCTTCTACTGACCGGAGCAGCAGTGGGATTCGGCAGCCCCCTGAGCGACTGAGCAGCTCTCTATAGGAACACACTGCTCACCTCCATAGCATGAGGAAGGGGCTAGAAAAGGTGCCCTAAACATTGTCTGCTCCATCCCTACCTAACCAGCTAGCCGCGGTTGGTGGGTACCCTAACTGCGGTCGACATACAAACAAAGATAAAACAAACAAAGCTAAAAGAGTAAACCATATTCCCTTAACAATTGGAACTTGGAATGTACGCACCCTACTTGACACAGACGGCGCGTCGGGTCCAGAGAGACAAACAGCACTGATTGGGAGAGAGCTGGGCAGGTACAACATCGACATTGCAGCCTTGAGCGAGACACTACTTGCAGAAGAAGGCCAAATCTGTGAAATAGGTGCTGGCTACACATTTTTCTGGAGTGGAGGGAAAAGCGAGGAAAGACGCCAGTCTGGTGTGGGATTTGCCATTAAGTCGGCCCTAGTCGGCAAATTTGCTGGATTTCCAAAGGCTATAAACGACAGGCTCATGACCATTAAGTTGCCCCTGCTGAATGGAAGGAAGCATGCAACCATTGTGAGTATCTACGCACCAACTATGACCAATGAAGATGTGTCACGAACAAGTTCTATGAGGACCTGCACAATGCATTAACATCTGTTCCCAAAGGAGACAAACTTATACTCCTTCTGGATTTCAATGCCAGATTAGGCACGGACACCGCCTCTTGGAGTGGCATTGTTGAAAAGCATGGAGTCAGAAATTGTAACAGCAATGGACTCCTCCTTCTTCAGACATGTGCCGAACACGATTTCCTGATTACGAACACAAGTTTCTGTCTCCCCATGAGAAATAGGACATCGTGGATGCACCCTCGCTCGAAACACTGGAACCTCATTGACTATGTCATCGTCAGGAGGAGTGACAGACAAGACGTTTGAGTGGAGTGACAAAATCCATGTGTGGTGCCGAATGTTGGACAGAACATCGTCTCATTGTCTCGAAAATAAACATTCACATCAGGCCACCACGGTGTCCTCAAGGGGTAAAAATGCAATAAAAGCTAAATGTCATCCATCTAAACAGCAAGAAAATGCAGCAGTCGTTTGAAAATATGCTGGAAGACCGCCTCAAGCCCAATGCTGCAGCTATACAGGATACAGAAACAGAATGGAGAGCCCTAAAGGACATAATTTACAACACTGCTATGGAAATCCTGTGTCCAGCCCCCCGAAAGCATAAAGACTGGTTTGATGAAAATTCCGAAGACATCAACCAATTGCTGGCCGAGAAACATCTTCTCCTCAAGGCACATTTGAATGACCCGAAGTC
Source organism: Cepaea nemoralis (assembly GCA_014155875.1). NCBI lineage: Eukaryota > Metazoa > Mollusca > Gastropoda > Stylommatophora > Helicidae > Cepaea > Cepaea nemoralis. Next base: position 19,634 of record JACEFZ010012568.1, read on the forward strand.
AACATAAAAAAAAGATGCCTTCAAGAACATTCAGAGAGTAATGCAGCAGAAACTTCGGCACATGCGGGACTCCTGGCTGAGCAGTAAAGCTGATAAAATTCAAGGCTTTGCTGACAGACATGATATGAAAAACTTCTACGACTCACTGAAAGTGGTCTATGGTCCTACATCACCAGGCATAGTTCCCCTCCTCAGTGCAGATGGGGGAACATTGGTCACCGATAAGAAAGAAATCCTTCAACTCTGGGCAGAGCATTTCAGCAAAATCTTAAATGCAACTTCCTTCTTCGATGATGAAACCTCAAATTCCCACAAATGAGACACTTGATGACCTGCCAACCATAGTGGGAGTTAACAAAGCCATCCAGCAACTCTCCAGCAGCAAGGCACCTGGTCCTGACTCCATCCCAGCAGAGATATACAAGGCAGGAGGGCCGGACCTAACAGAGCAGCTTCACCAAGTCTTTACAAACATATGGTTGAACGAGACCATGCCACAAGATTTCAAGGACGCGTCAATAGTCCACCTTTACAAACGTAAATGGAACCGCCAATCCTGTGACAACCACCGAGGCATCTCTTTGCTTTCAACTGCAGGGAAGATACTCGCCAGAATTCTTCTCAATAGCCTCACAGTCCATCTCGATCAAGGTCTTATTCATGAGAGCCAATGTGGCTTCAGAAATGAACGTAGAACTGTTGACATGATTTTCGTTGCAAGGCAGCCGCAAGAGAAATGCAAGGAACAGAACTACGAAATGTTCTCCACTTTCATTGACCTTACCAAGGCTTTTGATACGGTAAGCAGAGAAGGACTGTGGAAGATTATGGCAAAATATGGCTGTCCAAAATGTTTGTCCAAATAGTGCGACTATTTAATGATGGTAGGCAGGCAAGAGTACAGGAAAATGGTGAACTGTCTGAGCCCTTTCCTGTCACCAATGGAATGAAACAAGGATGTGTCCTGGCATTAACACTGTTCAGCTTCATGTTTTCAGCCATGTTGATGAATGCCTTCGAGAAAAAACGACATTGGAATAGACATCAACTACCGTATGTATGGAAAGTTATTCAATCTCAGAAGGCTGAAAGCTAAAACCAAAATTAACATCGACACCGTCAGAGAGCTCCTGTTTGCTGATGATTGCGCTCTATACGCCAACTCAGAGGCGGACATGCAACATAATGTTTCAGCTTTCTCACATGCCTGTGCCAACTTTGGGCTCAATATCAACTTGGAGAAGACTGTAGTTATGTACCAGCCAGCTCCAGGGAATAATCACACTGTGCCGAATATCAAAGTGAATGATCATAGACTAAGTGTTATGGACAAATTCACCTATCTTGGCAGCACTGTGTCACAAGCTGTCACAATTGATGACGAAGTGAATGCAAGAATCTCCAAGGCCAGTGCGGCCTTTGGCAGACTGTACAAGAATGTATGGGACAGAAATGGAATAAGCCTGCAAACAAAGCTAAACGTCTACAAAGCAGTTGTATTATCCACACTGCTATATGCTTGTGATACCTGGACTGTTTATCAGCGACACGCTAGGAAATTAAACCACTTCCACACAGTCTGCCTAAGGAAGCTACTGAAGATTAAATGGCAAGACAAGATTCCAGACACTGAAGTCTTAGAAAGAGCCTCCATGCCCAGTATCCGCACTCTACTGATGAAGAATCAGATTCGCTGGGCTGGTCACTTGACTCGCATGCCAGATCACAGGCTCCCTAAACGAATTTTGTACAGCGAACTGCGTTGTGGTAAACGCTCCCAAGGTGGCCAGAGGAAACGCTTTAAAGACACTCTGAAAATCTTACTGAATGCTTTTGGAATTCATCTAGACAACTGGGAGGCTGCAGCAAGAGACCGAAATTCGTGGCGCGCATCATTACGCAAGGGTGCAGTCATATGTGAGACAACCAGGACTGCAAGAGCTGTGAAGAAAAGACAGGACAGAAAAACCACTGCAGGAAATCCTTCTCCAGAAACTTCAAGCATTCTTTGCCCGCATTGTCAAAGAACATTTCGAACCAAAATAGGCCTTATCAGTGTGACATGATGGATCAGACATGCACATTCCCAATCCAACACCTCCATAATAATACTTTCAGTTTTGAACGGAGACCATCCAGATAGCGGGGCTATTATTAGATTCGAAGGTTCCAGAACGCGGTGGGGTAGGGCAGCGGTATGCGCTCGCATTTTGATTGGCCAATAAGTGGGAGCCCACGCTATTCACTAGGCCAAATTTGAAACTCTATTAGTTTGAGCCGGGATTCCACCAGGAGCAGCCGCTATTTGTGATGTAGGTTCGCAAAAATGCCCTTAAAGATTCCGTAAAATATTGTTCTCTGGATAACAGGTACCACTTTAAAACAGACTTTAATGTTGTGGTTATGCCTAGTGAACGAAAGAGAAGAATATAAGAGTATTTTATGAAGATAATGTGAAAGTGAAAACAGAACCTCTGTGTGCCAGTATTCTGAACACTGCTTCTTCAACCTGTCAGGTCTTCCACGCTGTATACTCCAAGTGCATATCATTCCCCTGTTGTGACTGGTTGCGTATGCTTGATGATTGTAAATTACACTCAATGCAAATTCGCAAACCATTTGTGCATTCTTAATGCCTAGCATGACTCATTCTTAACCAGACTGTACACTGCTCTTGCGAGTTAACATTTGGCAGTCTGAATTGGAATGTGTGATGTAAACATGTACAAGTTCCTTTGTAAATGCTGAGAATGTTGGAGTGAGTGAGCTGGTGATCTGATGAATAGCCTCTCACATCTAGTAGAAAGACAGATGCTTCAATATCCATATGTAAGCAGGACGTGTATGGGACGCCAGAATTGCAAAGTTCCTGTGATGCCTGATGGCTAGATTACGCTCAAGAGAATTAATATAATTTCTCTCTGAAGTATTACACTGGTACCTCTACTGCTGGTAGGTTCATATAAACTAGTTCCTAAAAGGACAATAGGTGTGTGAACCTGTGTCTTAGTTGGCTGAATATAATGTATGGCTCATGCAAATTTACAAGGACTAAACATGTTTTTCCCATATGTGCTTTGGTGCATACGTGAACAATTGCTTATGCAATTTGGCTTCTTTACCTACTGTAGTAGATATGGACATTACTCGGTGGGGAAAGAGCACATGATGATGGTGATAGTATGATGTACTTGTGAGCCAAGTCTGGTCTGAAAGGGGTGAGGTCTGGCATTGCTGAGTGAGTGTGTATGGAATAGGACATTCATACACCAACATCACAACCATTGGAATTGATGTTTGGTCTGCTAATGGGATAAATGCCATTAGTTTAATACACATTGCATATTGCAGTTCTAAATGCCTATTTTCCATTTTCCTCAACATGCTGTCTCATGTTGCTATGTCACAATATTTGCTCATGCTGCTTGCCTTAAAATGCTTGTAATTGTGCAGGCTACCCCTGTCTCAGCATATAGTCTTGTAATTACCACAGATAGGGGTGAATAATGAAAATATATCACACACAGTGCATCAGAGTGAAATACACTTCATTATCAACCAGGAGAGGTGTGCTTGGACAACACCCTCCCTTAACCTCCCCATCTCCAATCTGTGTATGTTGATGTATGATAACAGTATCTTTTAACAAATGTAAAGAGATGTTGTGCCATTTTGTTTATCAACAGAGAACAGAGGATTGTGGAGAGGCCTTCATATATCATCTGGGACAACTAACCAGAAGTCTCAGACCCAGAACTAACTCCCTATAAGTGTAATCCAGGGATAATCACAGATGAACACAGGCTGAATTGCCAGCCTTTATCTTCATGACAACCTGTGCCCCCAATGGACCACTTATTCATTCTCCTGAAACCCAAAACACAGGAATTTCCTGGAGAATTTTATCTCAGCTCAACTGCTGAATGTCAGTGGGAGAACAACAGTTCTGAATAATCCATTAATGTGATTATAATGGTTAATATAGGAATCAATGCAGTGATCCTGAATTATGTCATCTGAGAAATTAAAATCAAGTCTTTTGGTATTAACTACATTCAAAGAAATCTGGTGAAGTAACTTGCAGTGATTGTTCATCTGTGACTTAACTTGGAGAATAACCAGCCTGGTGCTCACACAGTGACATTTGAAATGAGACTTGAAGAGTAGGTGAGGTTGGACTGGCTGGGTGAGAATGCTGCAATATATTGGATTGTGTTCAGATCTCTTTGTCTCTTCGACAAGTCATGTTCTACATGTACCGAGTATACTTCTCCCAATGTCAGGAGAGTGCTATCCTCAACCACTTGAAGTACCCCAGTGACAGCACTCACAGACAGTCTGGTCAACAGTGAGATTCAGTATCATCCCAAATTCTGTTCTCAAGAGGAAATAATCTGCCATGGAGCTTATTATAGGAAGTCTGCTACCTGGAGCTTTCCCAACATCAATTGCTCATGACAACAGGATGCAAACTGATCCAGAACAGTAGTTCCTCCTTTAAGTTTCCCATGATAGGATTTTATAAAATTCCCAAGAGACAAGAAGTGATGATAGATACATGAATCAGTGGTGTAGTTGGAGATTAGAGAGGAGGAGGAGAGTTTATTGATCGGTTGGTGGAGTACTTAGAAGTTGTTGTATCATGTTTATCTGCATGCATGTTCAGCATATTTGTACATTATGCATGTACCTTTTGAAGTGTTGACATGGCAAACGGATGACTCATTGGTCTTCACTCGACCCACCGGCAGCTCAATAAACATTATTAATGAACCAGTGTTTTAAGTACATGTCTCAGGAGAATGTCTTGTACAGTTGCTGTCAAGTATTGTACCTGGTGAATGTCTTAAGTTACTGTGGTTGGTTACAGATATTGTGAAAAGTCCTGTATAGATGTTGTCAAGTATCTCTCATGATGTATGTCTTGTACAATTGTGGTGTAAACAATTCTATGTAAATGTATGTCCCACTCTTGTCAAGAACCTGTCATGTAGATGTCTTGTTCAACAGATGTTATGTACAGTTATTGTTGAGTTTGTCTGCTAATATTGAAACCTAAAGTCCTAAGATATAATTGGACAACTGATATAGGTCACTTTTGACATAAAATAAATAAGGGAAGATCTAATGTGACGGACAAACAGCACACTGACAACACTATGATGAGTGAAGTAGATCCTCAGTTGTACAGGGGCGAATAGTTCAGATCTCCTTTTGGCCTTGAGGGAACCTTTTTCTTCTTTTATAAATTTCTGTGTAGATACTTGGTAGTCTCACAGTGGGGGTTCAGAGCCAAGGAAAAATGGTTCTCCAAAAGGGCTAGGCGGGAATGATTATCTATCTCATTTGAGAGACCTCTAGACAAAAACGTGCAAAATCATATCCTTTATCTTGTTTATTTATTATTCAAGATATATTTCCAGAGAACACTACTAACTAGGTCCTCTGTCATCAATCTAACATGTCACATAACTGGGGTGCTCTTTCCGGGATATAAACCCTGGGAAAAAGAACACTCGTCTCGGATTTAAACCCTGGTATAACCTGCTAGGGGCTCACATACCTCGTGCCCTGATGTCGGGATACAAACTTTGGGTATACCCTGCATAAGACTCACTTTTGGGATCTCTATGTTGGTATTAAAATCCGGGGTGACCTCTCGCAAATCAGACCCAATTCTTGGAGTTTTTATGGTGTTGGTTAACGGACCCTGTCTCTTATATGTGGACGCTATGGTCCAGACATTTAAACCCACAATAAATCTCTAGAAGGTTTGATTTCATTAATAGTGATAATATTGCATCACTGTTTTAATATGTCAGGTAGGATTTCAATGTAGCTGACTGAAGATGATGTATAAATATCTTATGGGTCAACATAATTGCTGTATCCATGATATTTGTTTTTCTCAGAATGAAATGATTATTGGCTTGTCAATATGTTGTATAATTTTGTGCATGCTGGTTGTTCAATATATGTATCTAAAAATTAAGGTACCTGAGACACCAGAAAACACAAATTATGTTAATATAACTGAGACAGCTATTACAGGGAAAAATTCATTTTTGTCCCTGAAATTAAGACACTTGATCCAGTAAATGAATATGAGGCCTACTCCATCTCCAAATTTAATTGCTGGCATGGGTGAGAGAGGGAATATTGTTGTAACTACAACATTTTTAATGTCACCACATCACATAAGATAATAACTTCTTATATTCTCATCTCCCCATAACGTGCTTGCAATACTGAGGGTGAAGATGGTGAGCACTGATGGTTAAATTCATAGGGCACCCATAAAGACACCACGTTAACACACTCTCGGTTAAAGTCAGTTATTCAAAACAGACTATGGTCCAGTGTCGATTCGACATCTGGGTTTATTCTTCAGTTGTGTGACCTTGTAAGTAGCCCTGATCAAGTTAGCTGAGGGTGAGCACGATTGAATCTCCAGGAGAAACATCCTTATCAACTCAGTAACTTGCTATTCTTGAAGTAGTGGTATTCTTAAGCGTACCGAATGTACGTGATGGACGAGATGAAGGAAGATTCTACCTGATGTCATGGGCGGTCATACAAAACCGACCACAGTCTGGTGTCTATAAGACATTAGTCTATTGTTCGATGGTGTAATCTCTCTGGTGTACTAGGATCCATGTCACCTAGGAGTTAACTCATTGAATTTCCAGGAAGGCCATCAAAATAACTGGACCCCTGGCCATTCATATGGCAGTGGAGACGCGTACACGAAGTACGTGTCTGGGAAACGATGGTAACTAACCTGATGTCATTGGCGTATGATACGACTAGGAGCATATCATGGACAACCTGAAAAATTTCATGAGGAGATAAAACAGGATCCGTCTCCGACGTGGCCGTCAATTCATCCTCAATTGAGAAGCGTTTCTGCCTGAAAAATGGTGGAAATTAAAGGGCGGACAAAGTTGAGAGTAACTGATGTCTTTCCCCTTTTTCATCATCAATTGAGAAGACTTTTCTGCCTGAAGAATGGTGGGAATGTAGCTCAGTTCTAGACGAGAGAAATGTCTGCGATTGAGTGGACTAACTAAAGATCACTGTTCTCAAACAGTTGACTTTTTTCAAGGTAAAGATCCCTGCAACTTCAGCAGTCGACTCTTTATACAAGTAAGAACCATGCATTGCGCAGTGGAATCTTATATTATTACTGAGATGCGAGGTATATTCACAAGACCTGGCCAGTCCTGTCCTCAAAGTCAGTAAAATGGCTTCCAAAATTCCAGTCAATATTGGTAATAAGAAGCTATACCCACATAATCACACCCCTCAAAGGTGGCTGTGATAATGACGAACTTCTCTATGCTGAGAGGGAACGCCTCATTCGACAATATGTAAACGTTTTGCTCATGTGGGAGAGAAAGAACGGATACTTTCCAGTCACTCAAAAGCACTTAGCTAGAGCATGGCTGAAGGACAACTAGTTGGAAATTCCACCTGGAATTCTATCTTAGTAGTAGTAGATGTCACAGTCTGGCTGCATCTACAAACTCAGTTGCTACGTTAGAAACAGCTTACACATAAATGGACGCTGCGCTGTCAATCCAGGACAAGTCTGAAGTGGGATTGCGCGATATTTCAACTATAGAGCAACTAAGAAGAGAAAATGCTGTCGCTTCTCACAACACATCAGAATAGAGGCCTAACGGAATGAGAGAATCTCAACCAATAGTGCACCTCTAAATCTATGGTAATGACTACAGAAATGAGTCAAGGAAATATAATGGGAAATTGCTACCATCTGCGAACCCAAGAGGCTTATTGGGAAGATAGGACTTTTGTTCTATGCTAACCCAAAATCTGCAATAGTAGATTTTAGTCTTAACAAGTTCTGCAGTGGCTGCTTGCACAGTTCACCCGGAAGTGATTGTCTTTGCTCCGGTGCTGGTCAAAAAATTTTTTTACCCAGTTCCAAATGCCAAGATTACTGTTGGAGAAAGTTGTTCAGTCAATACTCTCTCAAAAGGATTATCATTCTCCTGTGGCGAAGAGGAGGATGAAGTTGTGATAAAGATGAAAGGTTGAGAGATACATGGAATGCAACCATTCTCTCTAAACCTCATCTGGAAGTTGGTTTAATTGCAAAGCCATTACTTCACATAATGAATCTCTATGGTCCATTCATACATTACGAAATGGTGTGACTCAGAGAGATCATTTATCACAAACAGGAGATATAGCAAGGATGTCAGCGGTGGAGCACTGTCAGAAGTAAATAGAAGGGCAGTTCACAGATGAGTGGAGTCAGGACTCTTGATGCTCCCAGTGACTTAATGGAACTTAATGCAGGGCTAACTTCATGGTCTTTGCGTTTGCCACCAAATTCATTAATTGATGGATGAATGTTGGGGCAGATTTTTTTTAAGAGAAAAATCACTTAGTTCCAAATGTACTACTCTAGTTGGGGTAAAGGGAGACAGGGAGTAATTGACAAAACCACTTAAGGGATCTGGGAACTGTGGATTTCTGAGATTATCTGTCATACCTATGAAAGATTTAAGAGAGGGGCCATGTGACATGATGGATCAGACATCCACATTCCCAGTCCAACACCTCCATAATAATACTTTTAGTTTTGAACGGAGACCATCCAGATAGCGGGGCTATTATTAGATTCGAAGGTTCCAGAACGCGGTGGGGTAGGGCAGCGGTATGCGCTCGCCTTTTGATTGGCCAATAAGTGGGAGCCCATGCTATTCACTAGGCCAAATTTGAAACTCTATTAGTTTGAGCCGGGATTCCACCAGGAGCAGTCGCTATTTGTGATGTGGGGACGCAAAAATGCCCTTAAAGATTCCGTAAAATATTGTTCTCTGGATAACAGGTACCACTTTAAAACAGACTTTAATGTTGTGGTTATGCCTAGTGTCGTGGAATACTGAGAGTTAATGATTCCCAGATAGACAACTTTATACACCGACTAACCAGGCAGGCGAACGGTTAATTCCCGAGTTAAAAACAACGAAGTGACCAGGCGAATGTGGTTATAGGTCAAGACACGGAAGGGGCCACCAACAGCCCAGGTAACCTGTCGAGTGGAAAAAATGGTTTGCGACAAAGGCAGACAGCATTATTGGACAGCTTAGTGCGGTCTGGATGAATGAATAACGGAAAAGTTCCAGATCTGTAATTTTCCACTAACAGGGATAATAAAGTAGGGACTTGAGGTGTCAAGCAAGGTCAAGGACTATGCGGCAGAGATGACCTATAAAGAGTATCCATTTCTTTGTGACAGTTTAGTGTGTGTTACAAACTGAAGTGAAGGAGATATGTTCATGAGTGGGAATAGAAATACACGTCCCTAATGATGGAAAGAGGGGATAGTAGTGTGTTATTCGCTGAGTGTTTTTTCGATTCCAGGAACATAGATGCCTAAATAAGGTATTAATATAATAGAGTATAGTTTTAGTATAGGAATATAGATGTGTGTGAATAGCATTTACCATTGCTTTATATTAGTGGATAGTTTAGACTTTGGTGAATTCATATGTCTTATGCGGGTGTTTACTTCGGAAGCCTTGTCATTATGGCTGGAGAAGGACACTTGCATATGTAGTAGTAAGGGGCGGACACTTATCACTGGATCTGTTATACTTATCCACAGGTTCCAATCTCCTAGTGAAAGCAGAGAAGAGATGAAGAGTACTACACTTGAACAAATAAAGTACTTACTTAGAACCAAACAGAACTGAGACAGGTGTTTAAGATGAAGAAGGAATAAAATAAAGTAAAATACAGAACACTGTATGCTCAAACGAATATCCCACTAAAACACTTAAAAGGGAAAGAGGTGAACCTGTGGCAAGCAGGGATACGTACAACTACATACGTATTGTACAAATAAAGGAAGAAAGAATAGACAAGTACAGACATTTATATTAATAAAAGACAATAGGAAGAACTGTGACGATGTGGTGGTTGTTTCGATGTTGGATACGCACCGTCATGAAACAGACTCGAGCGCAGTCATAAACTTACGGGACTTTTATTACGGTACAGTGAATCAGTGGTGAACAGTTGTTTCATTCAATAACGGATTTACCATCAGATTCAAGCATACGGATCATCCCGGGTGAGCTCTGTCCTGTTTGATGTGCTGTCCTGTGATCTTGAAGAATGAATGGGCGAGAAGCAACACCGCTGATAGACATGCAGAGTTCTTTCTAACACCAACCATAGAACACACTATCAACTACGCTTACAAAATCCATACATACACCAGACATACTTTTTATTAATAAATATTTTATTTATTGTTGAAAGGAACTGTTGTCTGAGTATGTGTTGAGAGAATAACAGAGAGAGTGAAACAAATAGATATATGGAAGAGAAGACAGAAGAGAGGAGTGTAGACTAAAGTCAGTCAATAATCCCAACAGATAATAAGTTTGAAGATGTACTTGTTGATTCCCACTTCCTCTCGGGGCAATAACAGGACATAATTGGTGGAGCGAGCGAGGTACGTACATACAGAATACCCATATGACCTGAAGGCATAACATGGCATATGCATAGAGGGGTACCTGCATATTGGCACAAGCATAGCGGAGTACCTGCATGTTGGGACATACTGATTGGAATAAAAAGAAGTATATATTAATGACTTTTAGGAAGGACGTCCATTGGATATATGGTGCCATTACATTTATGGTAGAAACATTTCATTAATGCTGGTGACTTTACAGTGAGAAAGTTCCAGACAGAGTGAATGTGGATAGGTGGTAAGACACATTACATACCTAGTCACACGGTCACACGTCTACATAAGTCTTTATCCTATATCTCCTTTTGTGGATGAGAGAGTGGTTGTGATGTACTGTGTGGTGTTGTAGAGTTATAATATTAGATAGACATAGATAAATGATATAGGTTCTAGGTAGAATATAATTTTATAGTGAGTACTTCTTTACTGCCTTGAGGTGTCTTTACTCAACGTGCTGACTTACCTGCTTTAACTATGGCAACTCCTAAAGTAACTACAGCCGAACTGAGGGCCAACGGGGAGGCGATTGGTCTAGCTGGGTCGGAACTAACTGATTACATACAGGAAAGAGAAAGGGAAATTCGTCATGCGGAAAGAGAAGATCGAAAGATTGAGTTGGAATTGAAGCGACTGGAAAGGGAACAAGAGGCCAAGAAAATGGACCAGGAGACCAAGCGACTGGAAATGGAACAAGAGGCCAAGAAAATGGACCAGGAGACCAAGAAACTGGAAATAGAACAGACTGCCAGGAGACAAGAAATGGAACATGAATACCGCTTGAAAGAGTTAGAACTCAAGACACAAGCTAAGGGTGAAATAGATGCAGCAGAAGGAAGTTCATCTTCACCTGGGGCAACCCACATGATTGGACAGGGTTACCATGCCATGAAGTTTCCCTTGGCGGTCTTTGATGAAAGTAAAGAGAAGATATACCAGTTTTTGGATCGGTTCGAAGCTATGGCAGTCGCTATGGGACTGGATAGAACCAGATGGGCTCTTAAAGTATCCCAGTCTTTACGTGGTTCAGGGTACGAGGTCTACACACGCCTACCACCAGGACAGGAAAATCAGTATGAGGAATTAAAAGCAGCTTTGATGAAACATTATGAAGTCACAGCACAAACGTATAGGAAGAAGTTTAGATCGTCTAGACGAGAGACGGGAGAACTATTCGCCGCCTACAGCCTGAGGCTGAAATCATATCTCCAGAAATGGATGGACTTGGCAGAGTTCAAGCGGGACTATGAGAGTCTGGAAGAGCTCATGGTGGTCGATCAGATGCGCCAGCAAATGTCAGAACCACTGAAGACATTCTTGGGAGAACAAAGGGCGGAACGGCTGGATGTTGTGAATAAGCTGGCGGAAAGATTCGTAGAAGTCCATGGGGAATCTAAAGAAACCAATGTACAACCCACGAAAGGTCAGGATAAGCAAGAGAAAAAGAAACCTAAAAACTGGGAAGGAGAAAAAGTGGAACCTTATATGAAGCACACAGAGGAGAGTTCAGAGAAGGTGAAGGTAGGAAACCAGAGCACCTCGAATTCTTCAGCTAAACGACCGTGATCGGAGAAGTGGTGTTCGATTTGTCAGTCGTCATCTCATAACACGAAGGACTGCAGATCGAAACCTAAAAGTTCTTACTTTGCAGCATGCAAAGTGATTCCTACATCGGTGATCACAGACAAGGCTGAGGTCGGCGAAGGAGCTAGGAACAAAAAGGACACACGGAAACCTAGGAAGGGAACAGGGTGCACACACTGCCAGTCGATAACACATCATACTGTGGACTGCAGATGCAAGGCAAACGACGCCAATTACATAACCAACCTCGAGGAATTAACAGAGGAAGGCAAGGAAACGGTCAAGGAGATGAAAGACACTCAGGACCAAGAGAGACCACCTGTGGTTGAACTGATTGAAGTCAATGGCCAGCAGGTTGCTTGTCTCTACGATACAGGTTTGGATGGGGAAGCGGTGATAGACGCCAGCTTGGTAAGCCCAGACCAACTTACAGGGGAGACCATAGAGATAAAGCCGGCAATGAGGAGTGCTGTTACCATGACGCTGCCAATCGCCAAGGTGGAGATTAAATCCAGGTACGTCACGGGCATTATTCCAGCTGCTGTATTATCTGACTCCTTATTTCCAATGATCATTGGCACGAAATATGTCTTTTTGGGGATGCCCAAACAGCCAGCCCAAAAGGGAACAGTAACCAGTGGATCTCAGGGGAAGGAAAAAGAGGCAGAGAGACTATGCGACAACTCAGGGATAGGAGAATTGCATACTGCCCAGAGGAAGGATACTACGTTGCATCCTTGCTACAGGAAGCTGCAAAGAAGTGCTGAGCCAACAGAACGGGGACAGTACTTTCTGAAGAATCAACTACTCTATCGGAGAGCTGGGAGGGGAGATAACCTGCACGAGCAGTGGGTGGTTCCAGAGACCAACCGTCCTCACATTCTTCAGAGTGGACACATCATAGGCGAGAATCGACATATGGGTGTCAGAGAGACCTTGCAGCAAATTTCCGGCCATTATTGCTGGCCAGGAATGACCGGAGATGTACGCCGGTGGTTGAAGTCTTGTTCGGAGTGCCAGAAAGCACCACCCAACAAGCGAATTAAGAGGAAACTAGCTCTTAAAGTGGAAGACAAAGTGGAAGTGTGGAGTCCAGCAGAGACCAATATACTCCAAGTAGGTTGGAAAGGACCTTATCCTGTGGAAAAGGTGGTGTCCAAGAACATCTACAAAATCCGGATCGGGGAAGAGGAGAAAAATCTCCCTAGACATCTCATTAGGAAATATGAGGAGAGATCCGGGAGTAAAGCTTCGCACTTTATGGTGATGGCAGCCATTGGGACAAAGGTTACCAGTCCAGACGAAGACCAGAGATCACCAGTACAACATAGGAGGGCCTATGGGACAGTAAGTGATAGGTCAGATTTACCCAACGACAGGAGGAGGGAAATCACAAGTCAGGGAAAGGACAAGAGTGAAAGTTTCAACGGTAACCAAGTTCAGAAGGGGTGGGTAACGTCGGGAAAAGCGAGAATTACCCAGGACTCCAACCGAAGATTGGCTGACCAGATACAATATCGCCCAAGATGGTCCTGGAAGCAAAAGTCCAGGAGATTTGGGAAAGACGACTCGGTCCATCGAGGACGAGGTGGAACATCCCCAGAGGCAAAGCCGGGGGAAACCAAGAGGACATGGAAGCAATGTTACAATCAGGATGGGACAATCCGTCTGTATTGTGAGCCGTCGCTGACGCAAGTCGAAAGTAGGTCGACCGGACGTACAGGAGCGAGGAGCCAACACTAGTTTCAGTCGTGAGTAGTAGAGTAGGGTGTCAATTAGAGCGCCTACTGGACAATGAGGTGAGCCATGTGAAGATCCAATCATATCATCAACACGTGATGGTCATAGCTACTTCGCAGAAGCTCAAAGCACGGTGGATGTGATGGACGTTGTTGCTGCAACTGGACTTCACAGTGGAATACATAATTGGAAAGGAGAATGTAAGAGCAGATTTCTTATCCAGACATCCAGCTCCGGAGGAAGAAGACTAGGGTTGTGGATCATGGGAATCAAACCTACAGTGAGAAAGATTCGACGCGGTCTAATCTCTTAAGAGAATGTCGTGGAATACTGAGAGTTAATGATTCCCAGATAGACAACTTTATACACCGACTAACCAGGCAGGCGAACGGTTAATTCCCGAGTTAAAAACAACGAAGTGACCAGGCGAATGTGGTTATAGGTCAAGACACGGAAGGGGCCACCAACAGCCCAGGTAACCTGTCGAGTGGGAAAATTGGTTTGCGACAAAGGCAGACAGCATTATTGGACAGCTTAGTGCGGTCTGGATGAATGAATAACGGAAAAGTTCCAGATCTGTAATTTTCCACTAACAGGGATAATAAAGTAGGGACTTGAGGTGTCAAGCAAGGTCAAGGACTATGCGGCAGAGATGACCTATAAAGAGTATCCATTTCTTTGTGACAGTTTAGTGTGTGTTACAAACTGAAGTGAAGGAGATATGTTCATGAGTGGGAATAGAAATACACGTCCCTAATGATGGAAAGAGGGGATAGTAGTGTGTTATTCGCTGAGTGTTTTTTCGATTCCAGGAACATAGATGCCTAAATAAGGTATTAATATAATAGAGTATAGTTTTAGTATAGGAATATAGATGTGTGTGAATAGCATTTACCATTGCTTTATATTAGTGGATAGTTTAGACTTTGGTGAATTCATATGTCTTATGCGGGTGTTTACTTCGGAAGCCTTGTCATTATGGCTGGAGAAGGACACTTGCATATGTAGTAGTAAGGGGCGGACACTTATCACTGGATCTGTTATACTTATCCACAGGTTCCAATCTCCTAGTGAAAGCAGAGAAGAGATGAAGAGTACTACACTTGAACAAATAAAGTACTTACTTAGAACCAAACAGAACTGAGACAGGTGTTTAAGATGAAGAAGGAATAAAATAAAGTAAAATACAGAACACTGTATGCTCAAACGAATATCCCACTAAAACACTTAAAAGGGAAAGAGGTGAACCTGTGGCAAGCAGGGATACGTACAACTACATACGTATTGTACAAATAAAGGAAGAAAGAATAGACAAGTACAGACATTTATATTAATAAAAGACAATAGGAAGAACTGTGACGATGTGGTGGTTGTTTCGATGTTGGATACGCACCGTCATGAAACAGACTCGAGCGCAGTCATAAACTTACGGGACTTTTATTACGGTACAGTGAATCAGTGGTGAACAGTTGTTTCATTCAATAACGGATTTACCATCAGATTCAAGCATACGGATCATCCCGGGTGAGCTCTGTCCTGTTTGATGTGCTGTCCTGTGATCTTGAAGAATGAATGGGCGAGAAGCAACACCGCTGATAGACATGCAGAGTTCTTTCTAACACCAACCATAGAACACACTATCAACTACGCTTACAAAATCCATACATACACCAGACATACTTTTTATTAATAAATATTTTATTTATTGTTGAAAGGAACTGTTGTCTGAGTATGTGTTGAGAGAATAACAGAGAGAGTGAAACAAATAGATATATGGAAGGGAAGACAGAAGAGAGGAGTGTAGACTAAAGTCAGTCAATAATCCCAACAGATAATAAGTTTGAAGATGTACTTGTTGATTCCCACTTCCTCTCGGGGCAATAACAGGACACCTAGTGAACGAAAGAGAAGAACATAAGAGTATTTTATGAAGAAAACGTGAAAGTGAAAACAGAACCTCTGTGTGCCAGTATTCTGAACACTGCTTCTTCAACCTGTCAGGTCTTCCACGCTGTATACTCAAAGTACTACCTGGAGCTTTCCCAACATCAATTGCTGATGATAACAGGATGCAAACTGATCCAGAACAGTAGTTCCTCCCTTAAGTTTCCCATGATAGGATTTTATAAAATTCCCAAGAGACAT
Source organism: Cepaea nemoralis (assembly GCA_014155875.1). Classification (NCBI taxonomy): domain Eukaryota; kingdom Metazoa; phylum Mollusca; class Gastropoda; order Stylommatophora; family Helicidae; genus Cepaea; species Cepaea nemoralis. The sequence goes on from JACEFZ010012568.1 coordinate 35,619, forward strand.
GAAGTAATGATAGATACATGAATCAGTGGTGTAGTTGGAGATTAGAGAGGAGGAGGAGAGTTGATTGATCGGTTGGTGGAGTACTTAGAAGTTGTTGTATCATGTTTATCTGCATGCATGTTCAGCATATTTGTACATTATGCATGTACCTTTTGAAGTGTTGACATGGCAAACGGATGACTCATTGGTCTTCACTCGACCCACCGGCAGCTCAATAAACATTATTAATGAACCAGTGTTTTAAGTACATGTCTCAGGAGAATGTCTTGTACAGTTGCTGTCAAGTATTGTACCTGGTGAATGTCTTAAGTTACTGTGGTTGGTTACAGATATTGTGAAAAGTCCTGTATAGATGTTGTCAAGTACCTCTCATGGTATATGTCTTGTACAATTGTGGTGTAAACAATTCTATGTAAATGTATGTCCCACTCTAGTCGAGAACCTGTCATGTAGATGTCTTGTTCAACAGATGTTATGTACAGTTATTGTTAAAGTTTGTTTGCTACTATTGAAACCTAAAGTCCTAAGAGATAATTGGACAACTGATATAGGTCACTTTTGACATAAAATAAATAAGGGAAGATCTAATGTGACGGACAAAGAGCACACTGACAACACTATGATGAGTGAAGTAGATCCTCAGTTGTACAGGGGCGAATAGTGCAGATCTCCTTTTGGCCTTGAGGGAACCTTTTCTTCTTTTATAAATTTATGTGTAGATACTTGGTAGTCTCACAGTAGGGGTTTAGAGCCAAAGGAAAAATTGTTCCCCAAAAGGGCTAGGCGGGAATGATTATCTATCTCATTTGAGAGACCTCTAGACAAAAACGTGCAAAATCATATCCTTTATCTTGTTTATTTATTATTCAAGATATATTTCCACAGAACACTACTAACTAGGTCCTCTGTCATCAATCTAACATGTCACAATCAGCCATCTTAGAACCTACGGCTCCATACCATCAACTCCACTGGAAGAAATGAATGGTCATCATCATTCTTGATGGACAAACAACAATAAGTTCTCACAACGCACATTACTACGCTCGACTCCTAAGAATCACCTACTTTGGGTTTATTTAATTAAATACCATATATTTATTCCTGTCTGAAATCGAGACAACTAAATCACACAAAGGATAAATATCCGCCGATGTAAATAAACATAAGACACAGTAGTCTCTCTCCATAATCAAAACAGGAACATCACGCAGTCCTTGTTGCCTCACAACATTTGGTCAACTCCCGCCAAAGTTGTTTGTCCAGACTGTTTTAATACTGTGTCTGAATTACGTCACAAATCTGACTAGAAACTAGGCGTCGAGAAGCTATTTTTGCTCTCCTTTTTCGACTCTATGTAAACAACTGGTCGGCTGTCCCGCTTTAATCTGGAGACATGTTTCCGGTACTCCAAAAAGTCTTGCCGGCCTGTGATCTGGAGAATATTTCCCACACAACAAAAGATCTTGCCGACTCCCATCTGTCTCCAACATCAAAGAATGGCGGCTACCTGTAGACAAATGGCGCGGCAGTCTTTCATCGATCGACAACTCCATAAACTCCGCGACAGATGGTTGCATGCTTCTTTCCTTTCAGCTTTCCTTTCAACTTAATAGTCATAAACCTGTCATTTATAGCCTTCGGAAATTCAAGATGTCAGGTCTTAGTCAGATATGACTGAGCTACCTTATGACAGTAGACGGTACTACCTGCTTTCTGTTAGCGCCGAATGTTGGGAGGCGCTTACCAAACCACGACACCCCACATTGTGCCAACGGCATCGGGCGGAAGAGCGCAATTGGGAGGGTACAAGCCTTACCCTGGTGCGAGGAAATGCAACCTAAAGACAAAATGTCATGGCAGGGCAGACCAGGCCCTAAGCCTTGGTTGGCGGCTGGTCTAGGATCGAAGCGCCGACAGGCGGACACTTAGAGCATTGCTTTGTTGATCCGGCAGCTTCTGCAGCTTGTCTTGTTCCAGATGTAGAGGTTACCTTTCCTCTGGAGTGAACTAGGCAGGTCGAGAGAGGGATCATGCTGCATGGGCAACACATGATCTCTATATTTTAGCCCAGGCTTTGTGCTATGGGGAGGGAATAACTCCATCCCTGGTCTTAACCGGTCTCAGAATCAAAGCGAGAGGCAACTGTTACGGGTTATAAATCCTTGTCAGTTGGCGTAGACATTGGGCGCCACGCGTTGCCTCTGACGGTAGGAGACACCTACAGGTGTCACTGATCAGATACCGCCCGCCTCAAGCTGGGCAGCCCCCGGCCAATTGGGTGCTGATCCGCCACAGCCTGCCTGCTTCAATGGGTGCTTGGAGCTAGGACAAAATCTGGATCGCAGGCTGTAAAACCAATGCAGCAAGTGCAAATAAAAAGAAAAATAGAAACGGCTGTGATTGATGACGAACTCAATTGTCTTAACATTGATATTATTGGCCTGCAGGAGACTCGTTTTGCTGAGGAAGGGTAACCCAGGGACATGAATTACACCTTTTTTTTTGAAGGGTAGAGGGCAGGCAGAAAAAAGGCAACACGGTGTGGGCTTTGCAGTGAAGAATTCGCTACTGGGAATGATTAAAAATCCAGCAGGAGGAAATGAAAGATTATCATCCCCGCGCTTGGCAACCTCTTATGGTTTTGCCACCATTATTAATATTACTGCATATGCACCGACACTCGATTCCTCTGATGATGTGAAGGATTCGTTCTATGAGGAGTTAGACTTCATGATCAAGGCAGTTCCAAAATCTGACTACATTTATATGCTCGGTGATTTCAATGCTCGTGTGGGCAAGGACTTGAGTTCATGGCTAGTGTGCCTTGGAAAATACAACATCGGTCGCATGAATGAAAATGGGCAAAGGCTGCTGGAGCATTACACTAGAAATGACCTATGTATTACAAACTCCTTTTTTAAAACAAAACAGCTGCATAAGGTCACATGGAAGCATCCAAGATCCGGCCATTGGCACCAGCTGGACTTCATCATCACACGGAGACAACATCTGAATCATATAGCATTGACTCGAAGTTACCACAGTGCTGACTATGATACGGATCATTCTTTGGTTGTTGCAAGGGTTAGACTGAGACCAAAGAGAATCTACACAGCTAAACACAAATCTAGTCCCAGGATTAATATTATTAACAATCATGATCCTGAAAAGTGCTTTCAGTTTCAACAGCAACTTGAAGACGCTTTCACTGATACACCAGATAATTGTACAATACATGAAAAGTGGGGTCAACTTTAGAAAAATCTTTATAAAACTGCTGTAGGGGTTTACGGAACTGTGGATCATCAGAGGCAGGACTGGTTTGCGGCAAACACCCAGACTCTGCAGCCCTTGATTGATAAGAAGAAGATAGCTCTCTTAAGAAACAAGGAAAGGCCAACGCATAACACTCTGAGTGAGCTAAAGCAAGCTAGGAAAGATGTGCAAAAGGCTGCAAGGCAATGTGCAAATGATTATTGGATCAAGTTATGTGAGTCCATTCAAATCACAAGTGATAAGGGAAACATCAGAAGCATGTATGAAGGAATAAAGAAAGCCTGTGGTCCAATGGTCAAAAGAAGTGCACCATTGAAAACCTTGACTGGAGAAATCATCACTGACAAGAAACAGCAGATGGACAGATGGGTAGAGCACTATTTGGAGCTTTACTCAAGTGAGACCAAGCTAGCGGATGATGCCCTCAACGCTATAGAGGCTCTACCAACTCTTGACCACCTGGACACACTTCCCACCATAACAGAAGTTAAATGTGCTATAAATGAACTTGCATCTGGCAAGGCTCCAAGTAAGGATGGGATTCCAATAGAGGTTATCAGGAGTGGGCAAGACACACTCACTCTACAGATCCACCAGATAATAAAGCTATGCTGGCGAGAAGGACAAGTCCCACGGGATTTCAAAGATTCAAGCATCATAACACTGTACAAGAACAAGGGCGATCGGAGCGACTGCAACAACTATATGGGTATCTCACTTCTGTGTATTGTTGGAAAAGTATTTGCCAGAATTGTTCTGCGCAGACTTCAAGTCCTAGGAGATCAAGTCTACCCCGAATCACAGTGTGGCTTTTGACAGAACCGCTCTACCATTGATATTATATTCACATTACGACAAATGCAAGAAAAATGCCGTGAACAGAATCAACCACTGTTTATTGCCTTTATCGATCTCACAAAGGCATTTGATTTGGTCAGTCGTGAGGGTCTGTTCAACGCACTAAAGAATATTGGCTGCCCAGCAACTCTTCTGTCTATTGTGGAATCGTTCCACACAGGCATGAAGGGTGTAATCAAGTTTGATGGTGCAACTTCTGAAGAGTTTGAAGTCAAGAGTGGAGTTAAGAAAGGTTGTGTACTAGCATCCACCCTCTTTGGAATATACTTTTCACTTCTTCTGAAATATGCCTTTCGTAATCAGGATGCCAGTATATACATTCACTCACTCTCAGATGGCGGCTTCTACAATTCTCAGAGATTGCAGGCCAAGACCAAAATCAGGAGGGTACTGATCAGAGAGTTGCTTTTTGCAGACGATGCTGCAGTTACGACCCACTCTGAGGAAGAGTTACAATGTCTACTATCTGCATTCTCCAATGCTTGTTCTGAATCTGGTTTAACAATTAGCAAAAAGAAGACACAGATTATGTCACAAGGTGTACGTGGGGTACCATCAATCTTTATTGACGACGCCGAACTAGAGATGGTAGACTATTTTACATATCTAGGATCTGTGATAAATAACAAATTATCCCTAGATCAGGAAATCAACATCTGGATTAGTAAGGCAGCAACAACAATGAACAGGTTAAGAAAAAGAGTCTGGGAGAACAGGAAGCTTACTGCCAAAACAAAAGTCCTTGTCTATCAAGCCTGTGTCCTTAGTACTCTTCTTTATGGTAGTGAATCCTGGACAACTTACTCACACCAAGAGAAACGTTTAAACAGCTATCATATGCGGTGTCTGCGAAGAATTCTCGGCATTAAGTGGCAAGACAAAATCACAAATACTGAAGTATTGGAAAGATCAGGTTGTGTGACGATTTATTCCATGCTCAGTCTTCGTAGACTTAGATAGATAGGACATCTTATGAGGATGGATGATGGTAGAATACCAAAGGACATCTTATTTGGTGAATTACAGATGGGTAAGAGATCTCAGGGTCGGCCTCAACTACGATACAAAGATGTGTGCAAGCGGGACATGAATGATACAGGCATTGATAAAGCACATTGGGAGCAAGTCGCCTCTGAACGTGTTGCATGGAGGGCAAACATCAGAAATGGAATAAAGGCAAAGGAGAAAATTATTGCAGATAAGTCACACACCGAGCGTGTGAGACGTAAGATGGTGCATGATGGTGGGAATGACCACGTGTTCACATGCACCCACTGTGAAAGGACATTTACAGCGTGAATTGGCCTTATCAGTCACATTCGCTACCGCCATCGGTAAAAGTTATTATGCCCTTTTAAAGCACAAACTATCGTCTGTCAAGACGGCATATATATATATATATATATATATATATATATATATATATATATATATATATATATATATATATATATATATATATATATGGGGGTACGGGTTTCAGGCATTGGTAGTGCATAATTGTACATATATGGGTGGGGGGGGGGGGGATACGGGTGTCAGGCATTGGTAGTCCTTTGGTAAAGATGACTCTCATGTCTCCTTCAGGACCCATCCCCCACTGGTCCAAGCCTGATATCCAGCTCACCCTTCGGGCAACAGCTGTGAGAGGCTGGCTAAACCAGGAGTGGGTAGCCGACTGGTGTCAAACCAAGTGGTGAACTTGGGTATGCCTACCCATCAGTGAAGACAGGATTCAGCAGACTGCGCGGATGAAATCAACGATGATTCAACGGACAAGACGGCGTTTTCCTGCAAAGCGTTGTGGAACGTAATGAGCATGGCAAGGCATGGCATATATATATATATATATATATATATATAACAAATAATATAAGTACTATGTATAATATATTAAAGGTTTCTGACGATTGAATTACATTTGGCTTTTTAATCCGGATTATTTCAATCTGCATATGTTTTCATACACATGAGACAAATATCTTCCCAAATACAGCATCAAAGTGAATGAAGCCACTCTGAAACAAGTGACAATTTTTTAATTTGTGGTCCTTTAATAAAGGCAGATGTAAGATGTATTAAGGAAGGTCAATATAGAACAGCCAAAGCAAACACAACATTTCAACAGATGAAAAATGCATTCTACAATAGATATCTATCAGTCGAAGTGAAAAATGGGCTATAATGAGCCGATTCTTTTTTTTTTTTTTTTTTTGGGAGTGAGCAAATCATGAGCAATTAGCAAAACAGTGAGGAAACAGTGTCGACGCCTCAGAGATATGGTGTTGTAAAAGAATGCGAGAACATTGTAGATATTTAGAAAGAGTAATGAAGGGAGTTACGGACGCGATTCGTAATTCCGTATACCCGGGTTCGAAACACAGCGGTGCTGGTTTTTTTCGAAAAAGGTATAGGCGCCGGTCATTCAGAACGCAATGATAAACTGCTGAACGTAAAACTTGCCCAGCCAAGATGCTAGGGTTGACTGCTACGTCCTGTGAAGGACATGCAAATAAAAAAAATGAACTTATCTTAAAAGAAGTTAACTTAAAAAGAGAAATGGTAACTAGCATAAGAAGAACACAGTCCACATTCTTTAGGTAAGGCATAAGAAAGGGAAAGCTGGAGTATATCGTGACGGAAGAGAACGTAGAAGGGGAGGAACGACGAGGAAAACAGAAAAAAGATGCTGGACAGTTGACTTCATGGCATGGAGAAATATCAGTATCAGAAATTATTGGCAGCACAAGAGACAGAAGACTGTGGATAGCCATGATCACCAACAAGGCATGGACTGTAAGATGAAGAGGAAAAATGCCTTCACGTATAATTAATTAATAATGTTTGTATTGCACAAGTTTAAGGACCATCTAATGAATATGTGGTGGGTGTTAATTTGTTAACACCGCTTTGTGTTATTTGTCTTGTCTTTGCTATTGATTGTTGCATATTTTAAAGCGAACATCCGAATTTCTCAACAATTTCGCCCATAAAATGTGCCACATACTAATAATACAAATATGTATAAGGCAAGCGTATAATGCATGTTAATTAGCCGCCCGTGTTTTACTACTGCCCACCAAGGAAGCACAGAATAGTAACACTTTAAGCTAGCAAGTATGTTGTAGGAGGAGTGTTTGGTCGTTGCAGGTGATCGTTCATTCTAAAGGCTGGTCGAGGTGTTTTCTGAAAACAGGCCTTTCGGACCAAAGCGAAAGTTAGCTGAATAAAGCATCGTTCACATGTCCTAAAAGATGCTAAATAGTGTTGGGGTGAATTGATTTCTCCTCACCTCCTCCCCACGACCTCCGCTGTGATGAAGCCTGCCGAGTACCACACACCTTGCACTCTTCAAGACTGAAGGGGAGTCACAGCTAACACTTATGATTGTGACAAGACCGCCGGGGCTTGGTCTGGTTTGCCACGATAGATAATTATCCCCAGCCTTTGCTCCAACCACCTCAATAGCACTCTACATCTACCAGGCCCCACACAAGCCGGGACAGCTGGACCTCCCCTCCCTCACCTAGGGTTCCAAACCCCAAGGGGGCTCGGACCAGACACCAGTCATATCACTGCACAAAGTCATAGCTAAGAGAACAAACATTTAATTCTGAACTTCGTCAACCACAACACAGAGAAGGATGGCTGAAAGCCAGACTAGAAGAACTATGTACAAGATCAGCTATGCAGATGAGTATTCTTCATCATGGAGGCGGACGATAGCTCGTGCGGTTGTCCAGTCGTGGTAGCGACTCACCCAGGTTCCTCCAGTGGACTGGAACTCCAAGGTCTGCTGCCTCTCCAAAGTTCCCTCTTCTCACAGAGAACCAATCAAGGGCTGATCAAGCGCAGTACCACTGCCTGACTGACACTGCACCGATGAACAAGGATCCTTCCTTGCTGTCGTACTATTTCCCTCGTCACACTCCTGATGAAGTCTGGGCCGACCCTAGAACATTAGCGGTCTCCCACTTGCAGAAAAAGTACATGTAGCACCGTATCAAAATACACAAGAGCCTGGTCACTCTTCTATCTCATAAGTGACCCACACACTGATATGTCACCCACAGAATGAGCGGTTGCTCCACATGAACACAAAATGTCACTGGCAAAGTCTATCAGGTGACTAAACACTTCACCTTATTTCCATGTCCTTGGACCAACAGATCTTCACACAGTCTCATGTAACTACCCTGATCGAAGGGTATAAATCACAACCTAGCATACAATGTCAACAGTTCACCACGTTGGCATGAGGTAGCTCCCTACCTTAACACACATGTCAACAGGTCACCACGTTCTACTGAGGTAGCTCCCTACCTTAACAAACATGTCACTCTGGTGTTCCCACCAATGTTGTAATCAATGTCTTAGGTCACTGGACCACATGTTGGCTTCATAAAGGTAACCAATGTAGAAACACTATTTGAGCATCAATTATACATGGTGTCCCATAACAACCCAGCCGGGCCAGAAGCATATAACACAGGTCATGGTGACCGGTAACACTGATCACCCTGCTCAACTTGAAAGTTCCTGACCTTGTAATCACCAAGGTTTACACTGAGGTTGAATGTCACCAGTGCTTCACTGGCTAGAATCACCAGACGTTTCAGTGTTGGATCCTCTCAGGATCGGATGACACTCGTCGGACTCTTGACGGAGGTCCTAACCTAGACCTACCGACTTATTCAGCACTCAGCTCCTTCCAACATTGATCTCGCAGAATCAGAAGACCACTCCCAGTATGGCCTCAATCAACTTCTGGATAGGCACTGGAATGAGTGGACCCATAGAGCTCATGGTGAAGCTCTTGAATCTTCTTCAGGATAACCATAACAGATCCTGAAACACGGAGAGGTTGGTGTGAGTACTCAACTACAACAGAGACTAACAGCATCTCCACCACGTCCCCTGCCTCTCAGACATTCCTCATGTCTACCAACATGAGTATGAAATCATCACATCATAGATTTACTAAGTCACTATAATATATAGGCATAATGATGGTAGAAACAGCAATAGCCCCCCTGTTCAGTCAAGTCACACTTCTGGGCTACAAATAACCCCTAGCACCAGAGTCGACTGTATGACTCTGTCAAGCATCCTTCGCCTGGTGCCAGTCCAATCCTGTTTCATCTTCTCATCATCAATCAACATATACACCTACTTTCCTTTCAGTGTAGTGATTACTTTATCGAGAAGGTGTCCAGCCGGACATCTCCTTCCTGACAGACTCATCAATTCACCAGTCCCTTAACCCATGGACTGATCAATTACACACATTAATAACTATATGTCCATAATAAATTATACTCCTGATAATTCATTACTATAGTATTAACTAAAGAGAACTCATGAATTGTTACACTTAAATAACCAACTCATATCACAGCCATAGTGTCAGTTCTGGGATCCCTGTCCCAGATCCGGAGTTGCCCTTTTATTCACTGACTATCTTCCAGGTCAGTCATACCTGTGCCGGTCGAGCACAGCTTTGGTGGCCATCCATCAGTACACTTTCCCACAGCTACTGTGGGTTCCGCGTACCTTGTCCCGTGACGAATTAAGTCACGTCATCCAATGTAGCAAGCCTCCAGACTCACCACCACCACACTCTGGCTCCACCTTTTTTTTTTTTTTTTTTTTTTTGGGGGGGGGGGGGGGGGGTTCCCCTCATCTACTACTACTTCACGGCAGTATTCCCAATACACCATGAACCGAATCAGGGTTCCAGAAGAGTAGAATATTAGAGACAGAAACGGTTAGGTTCAACTCTTCGATCTATCTAGCCCTAACGGCCTCGAATTACGGAGTGCCGCATCACCCTCGATCGGGTATGTTCAACCATCGGATATGCTCGATAGCTTTGGGTCGCACCTGTAACCTAACGGGTTGGGCGTACCGGCCTACTTCCCAGTCGGCTACCTAGACATACGTAAGATGGAACACGCACGGTCATTCTAGCGGACGCACATGACAACAAGCAGTAACAATAGTATCATGAATATTTCCTATCAACTGTTATCCTACCGATGCAACACCATTCTGCTTACGCGGAATAACACTGCTATCTGCACAGAGCAAATACACCACGGCTGATGTCACCTTGATTCCTCGAAAAATCACCATCACTGATAGAACAATTCAGTTACAATTCTAATGTCACGAAGCACATTACACATCTCTAATGATAAGCTCTACCTTATCATTATTTACAGCGTCTAGCATGTTGATGTACTGACTGACAAACTGTCGCCTTGCATGCGTAATTAATAAACCAAACCAGTAACTGCTACACACGGTAAAGCACATCGTTCGGCCTATTTTATTTACACACCACTCGCTGTGGAATACGGCTTGTTCCGTCAGGTAACACATTACATCACTGATCGATAAAACCTACTTAAACATGCGGATAGCCAGCTGTAACTTGTAACGCTACGCCACAACTCAATTTCGACGGCGATTAATTCTTTCGGGGAGATCGGCGGGACATCAAGACAACAGTTAAATAATAGAATAAGTATTCAACTAACCTGTGATTGAACAATCACAAACTTGACTGCAGATGTCCGCTCTGGCCGCGAATATTGACATCAAAATCTCAGCAGCCTGTTGGCTATGATCTCTCTACGCTGAGGTCTGGTGGGCGACTGACCCCGACAAAGTCAGTCCGCCTTCCACTCGCCTACACGGGCCGCGTGACTTTCATGATTCATGAAGAAAACCAGAGTCACGATGGGTTCCACCAACCCGTGCTGCATGAAGCACCCGTGAACTTAGAGATCTAAACCATGTACGCACTTGGGGGAACATTCTAGATTCTTCTATAAATAACTAGAATATCTCCGCCCCCGCACTACTTTTCTAGGAAAATCCCCTATTAATTGACATTAAATTCAAGGGAGACCAACGCATCGCACTCCCTTCAAAGGGCTATTATGCAGAGATCTGCCGATCTTTAGCCGTTTCGTCACATAGGCCCCCACTTAAGATGGTCGACCCGGTCGAACTCACTAGACAAAGATCGGTCTGAACTCTGAACCTCTACTCTATCAAGATTGGATTTCCAGGAAAAGACGTTCCATAACGTTCACTTTCCCTGGGGAGATTCACCAGAATGGTATGGATGCTGGATCACCAACCACCGCCTCAAACATACGTTATCTCCAGCGATTAGGACCGAAACGTAACGGCCTGGTGATTGGCTTACAGGATCGGTCTACACTGGACTGTTCCGCATCCACCTGTTGTAGGCCATCGGTTACTTTACTGAAGGTTCGTTCGTCCCTTCCGACAATAGGATATTTCCTATCCCGACTAGGCATCACCTTCGTGGACTGTTCGCGGATGTCGACCGAAATGAATGGTCGCCTACTCCAGGTTCGTCTGGAGTACCCTTGCTCCTGCCTTCTCTCCCGCGAGTAAGGACAGTGAGCCTGTCGTCGTATCGAGTCACCCGACGATCCCGTCGTGCCAGATGTGACTTCGCCTGTCCGACCTCGATTCCCAGTGTGCTTAACACCATGGGCCTCTTCCCGACGGAGCCTGTTCGCCCTATCTACGGTTGAACGCTCAGGAGACCGCAGACCCTCCCCACAGGATGTACTGCGTAGGACTGAGTCTTCCTCGCCCTCGTCTGGACCCAGAACCGAATCTAGCGCGATGGTAGTCGCACTACTTTGTGGAGAAACTACCTCGGACCTCTCCAAATTCTGAAGGAGAGTACAATGGAACTTACGCAATTCCCCGCGGACCTTCACCTCATACGTGGATCGGGACATTATCCGTTCCACAGGAAAAGGGCCCTGCCATCAGAGTTCGAATTCCGCCCCCTCGATTGGGAGAAGCGCGAGAACCCTATCTCCAATCTGCAGAGATAAACCGTTTCTGGTCCTGTGCTTTGGTGCTGCCAGACAACACGTTGGGCACGACCGGATATATCTCCGCACGTCGCCTGTCATTCCAGGCCAGTGGTAGTGGCTGGAAAGACACTGGACTGTTGCCCCCACATCCTTATGTCCGGTTAAGGATAAGGTATGCACTCTATGTATCAAGCGGGATCTGTAGTCAGTAGGGACTACCATCTGACCGTACTGGCTATCCCCTTGCCCGGCTCTACGATAAAGCAACCGGTTTTCTACATAGAACTGACCCGGAGTTGGCGGGTCCGAACTTTGGGACACCTCCAGTAAGTAAGGACGCAAAGTCTGGTCCCTACTTTGAGCACTGCTCACTAACCTCGCAAGAGAATGGTCTATTTCCTTACCACACTGCCTTTCTCCATCCTTAGCCCTGGCCTGCCTAGCGCTCACTAGACAATGTTCCCTGGGGTCCCCCAGGAATACATGCGGACGACAGAGGATCAAAGGGTAAATAGGATCAGGCAGCACAGCCGCCTGGATGCTACCCGTAACATACTTGCACCGAATGTCAATCCGAGCAATCGGCAAGTCCATAGCTACGGAGCTCCTCATGGCCAGCTGAAATTCTCTTGTCTCGCCGGTGAGCTGCCCTGGGCTCACAAGGTGGGATGAGATTACAGCTTCAAACTGCAATCCTGTATCGTATAGACATTCCACCTGCTTCCCATTCACCTCTATCGTTTCGACCACAGGTGATTTCTCAGACTTTGGTTTCTCTCGACCCTTAGGTGTGGTCTCGCTAGGTCTACCCCTATTAGAGGCGAGACAAGCAAAGTGCAAGTCCTTTGGCTTCCTCAGACAATCTACAGTATTATGGGAAGGAGACTTACAGTTTTTACACCACCTCGTACTCCACTTCCGTTTTGGGGAGGCGGGAGGGCTTTGCTTATCGGGTTTCTTACCAGAGTCTTTTACCACAGGATCTGCTACATTGGATGATTCTTTGGGACCTTTGGTCTTGGGCTTCTTCTCAAGCCCCTTCTGCCTTTTCTGTGAATCAATCTGACTGGAATCCCCAGTCTCACCATAGACTTCCACATACCTTTCAGCTAACTTATTCACTATGTCTAGCCTTTCCGCCCCATTTTCCCCCAAGAAATTCCTTAAAGGCTTGGACATCTGCATTTTCATTTGATCCACCACCATCAACTCTCTCAGACTCTCATAATCCTCTTTGAAATTGGCCAACGCCATCCACTTCAACAGGTATGAGTTCAGCCTCACACTATAGGCCGAGAACATCTCACCTGGGTCTTTCTTGGAAGTTCTGAACCTCCGCCTGTAAGCATGGACTGTCATTTCGAATCTTTTCAAAAGAGCCGATTTCAGGGTTGGATAATCATTTTCCATCCCTGGGGGAAGACGCGCATACACTTCGTACGCGGTGCCACGGAGTCCTTGTGAAAGCTTAAGATTCCAACGCTCAGGCTCTAAGCCCATAGCTTTACACATTGCCTCAAACTTCTCTAAGAATTGATCTATCTTCTCTTGGTCCGGTTCAAATGGTGGAAACGGCCATTTCATAGCATGGTAAGCTGGTCTGCTGGCTGCTGAGGAGCTAGGTAAAGCTACTCCACCTACTGCTCCCTCAGAATCACCAACAGATTTAGCCTCTACCTCAAGTTGCTTCATACGGAACTCATGTTCCATTTCCAATTTCCTAGCTTCTAATTTCTTAGACTAGGTCAGCTGCAAGTTGTTGTGACTGTTGGTATGCCACCAACTTCTGCTCTTCAAGTGCTAACTTTCGAGTTTCAAGTTCAATTTCTGACTTCCTTCGCTCACTCTCTTCTGCTCTGAAGTTTCTCTCTACTTCCAGTACATAGGCTTTACACTCCTCACCTTCCAATCCCATCTCAGTTGCAGATGCCCGCACCTTAGCTAAATCTAAAGTACGAGTAGCCATGCTTAGTGTAACTTAGTATCAGTATAGATATGCAATACCCAATATCAATGCTAACTGTACTTCCACCAACACTGTAACTAAGTATCTATACTAACTTAACTAAATGTCTGTCCACGTCGAAGAGAAAGGTATCAGTAGCCCTACTCGTCAAGTAGACAATAGGTATAGGACAGATGACACTATAACCTATTCCTACGAGATGTCAGAACAAAGAGAAAATCCCGGACGAGCCCCCACTCTATCTTTTGACAAGACCACCGGGGCTTGGTCTGGTTTGCCACGATAGATAATTATCCCCAGCCTTTGCTCCAACCACCTCAATAGCACTCTACATCTACCAGGCCCCACACAAGCCGGGATAGCTGGACCTCCCCTCCCTCACCTAGGGTTCCAAACCCCAAGGGGGCTCGGACCAGACACCAGTCATATCACTGCACAAAGTCATAGCTAAGAGAACAAAAATTTAATTCTGAACTTCGTCAACCACAACACAGAGAAGGATGGCTGAAAGCCAGACTAGAAGAACTATGTACAAGATCAGCTATGCAGATGAGTATTCTTCATCATGGAGGCGGACGATAGCTCGTGCGGTTGTCCAGTCGTGGTAGCGACTCACCCAGGTTCCTCCAGTGGACTGGAACTCCAAGGTCTGCTGCCTCTCCAAAGTTCCCTCTTCTCACAGAGAACCAATCAAGGGCTGATCAAGCGCAGTACCACTGCCTGACTGACACTGCACCGATGAACAAGGATCCTTCCTTGCTGTCGTACTATTTCCCTCGTCACACTCCTGATGAAGTCTGGGCCGACCCTAGAACATTAGCGGTCTCCCACTTGCAGAAAAAGTACATGTAGCAGGTCACTCTTCTATCTCATAAGTGACCCACACACTGATATGTCACCCACAGAATGAGCGGTTGCTCCACATGAACACAAAATGTCACTGGCAAAGTCTATCAGGTGACTAAACACTTCACCTTATTTCCATGTCCTTGGACCAATAGATCTTCACACAGTCTCATGTAACTACCCTGATCGAAGGGTATAAATCACAACCTACACAGTTCACCACGTTGGCATGAGGTAGCTCCCTACCTTAACACACATGTCAACAGGTCACCACGTTCTACTGAGGTAGCTCCCTACCTTAACAAACATATCACTCTGGTGTTCCCACCAATGTTGTAATCAATGTCTTAGGTCACTGGACCACATGTTGGCTTCATAAAGGTAACCAATGTAGAAACACTATTTGAGCATCAATTATACATGGTGTCCCATAACAACCCAGCCGGGCCAGAAGCATATAACACAGGTCATGGTGACCGGTAACACTGATCACCCTGCTCAACTTGAAAGTTCCTGACCTTGTAATCACCAAGGTTTACACTGAGGTTGAATGTCACCAGTGCTTCACTGGATAGAATCACCAGACGTTTCAGTGTTGGATCCTCTCAGGATCGGATGACACTCGTCGGACTCTTGACGGAGGTCCTAACCTAGACCTACCGACTTATTCAGCACTCAGCTCCTTCCAACATTGATCTCGCAGAATCAGAAGACCACTCCCAGTATGGCCTCAATCAACTTCTGGATAGGCACTGGAATGAGTGGACCCATAGAGCTCATGGTGAAGCTCTTGAATCTTCTTCAGGATAACCATAACAGATCCTGAAACACGGAGAGGTTGGTGTGAGTACTCAACTACAACAGAGACTAACAGCATCTCCACCACGTCCCCTGCCTCTCAGACATTCCTCATGTCTACCAACATGAGTATGAAATCATCACATCATAGATTTACTAAGTCACTATAATATATAGGCATAATGATGGTAGAAACAGCAATAGCCCCCCTGTTCAGTCAAGTCACACTTCTGGGCTACAAATAACCCCTAGCACCAGAGTCGACTGTATGACTCTGTCAAGCATCCTTCGCCTGGTGCCAGTCCAATCCTGTTTCATCTTCTCATCATCAATCAACATATACACCTACTTTCCTTTCAGTGTAGTGATTACTTTATCGAGAAGGTGTCCAGCCGGACATCTCCTTCCTGACAGACTCATCAATTCACCAGTCCCTTAACCCATGGACTGATCAATTACACACATTAATAACTATATGTCCATAATAAATTATACTCCTGATAATTCATTACTATAGTATTAACTAAAGAGAACTCATGAATTGTTACACTTAAATAACCAACTCATATCACAGCCATAGTGTCAGTTCTGGGATCCCTGTCCCAGATCCGGAGTTGCCCTTTAATTCACTGACTATCTTCCAGGTCAGTCATACCTGTGCCGGTCGAGCACAGCTTTGGTGGCCATCCACCAGTACACTTTCCCACAGCTACTGTGGGTCCCGCGTACCTTGTCCCGTGACGAATTAAGTCACGTCATCCAATGTAGCAAGCCTCCAGACTCACCAACACCACACTCTGGCTCCACCTTTTTTTTTGGGGGGGGGGGGGTTTCCCCTCATCAACTACTACTTCACGGCAGTATTCCCAATACACCATGAACCGAATCAGGGTTCCAGAAGAGTAGAATATTAGAGACAGAAACGGTTAGGTTCAACTCTTCGATCTATCTAGCCCTAACGGCCTCGAATTACGGAGTGCCGCATCACCCTCGATCGGGTATGTTCAACCATCGGATATGCTCGATAGCTTTGGGTCGCACCTGTAACCTAACGGGTTGGGCGTACCGGCCTACTTCCCAGTCGGCTACCTAGACATGCGTAAGATGGAACACGCACGGTCATTCTAGCGGACGCACATGACAACAAGCAGTAACAATAGTATCATGAATATTTCCTATCAACTGTTATCCTACCGATGCAACACCATTCTGCTTACGCGGAATAACACTGCTATCTGCACAGAGCAAATACACCACGGCTGATGTCACCTTGATTCCTCGAAAAATCACCATCACTGATAGAACAATTCAGTTACAATTCTAATGTCACGAAGCACATTACACATCTCTAATGATAAGCTCTACCTTATCATTATTTACAGCGTCTAGCATGTTGATGTACTGACTGACAAACTGTCGCCTTGCATGCGTAATTAATAAACCAAACCAGTAACTGCTACACACGGTAAAGCACATCGTTCGGCCTATTTTATTTACACACCACTCGCTGTGGAATACGGCTTGTTCCGTCAGGTAACACATTACATCACTGATCGATAAAACCTACTTAAACATGCGGATAGCCAGCTGTAACTTGTAACGCTACGCCACAACTCAATTTCGACGGCGATTAATTCTTTCGGGGAGATCGGCGGGACATCAAGACAACAGTTAAATAATAGAATAAGTATTCAACTAACCTGTGATTGAACAATCACAAACTTGACTGCAGATGTCCGCTCTGGCCGCGAATATTGACATCAAAATCTCAGCAGCCTGTTGGCTATGATCTCTCTACGCTGAGGTCTGGTGGGCGACTGACCCCGACAAAGTCAGTCCGCCTTCCACTCGCCTACACGGGCCGCGTGACTTTCATGATTCATGAAGAAAACCAGAGTCACGATGGGTTCCACCAACCCGTGCTGCATGAAGCACTCGTGAACTTAGAGATCTAAACCATGGACGCACTTGGGGGAACATTCTAGATTCTTCTATAAATAACTAGAATATCTCCGCCCCCGCACTACTTTTCTAGGAAAATCCCCTATTAATTGACATTAAATTCAAGGGAGACCAACGCATCGCACTCCCTTCAAAGGGCTATTATGCAGAGATCTGCCGATCTTTAGCCGTTTCGTCACAATGATCAACATGAGTGGTCTCTTTTCGATTGTGACCGAAACAGTACAGCTTAAATTCTTAACAGCGTATACTGGTCAACTACTCTAGCAACAGATGTGTTACAACAATAATAACAATATCAACAACCGTTAGCAGCCGCGTGGACCCTCATATAAGTGTACTATAGTCTGTTTACTTTTGTCTGCTCCAATACAAAATTCCATATTTCAGTAACCAACTGAGGTAAAAGGATGAGATAATATATATTCTTATCATTATGTCCACCCAACTAAAATATTTTATTCTGGAGATTGTACAGCAGATTTCAAGGTTTATTTATATGCGGTATATAATTTACGGGATAGAGATGAAGTACATGTTATTAAATGTATTACACTTTCACACGGAAACATTAGCGCTGAATAGTTAATTTTCTCGTGGGATATGGGATTGGCCTTATGACAAGTTCCTCGCGTAGAGCCTTGTGTCGTCATCCGAACTTGCGGGTAAATTAATGTTAAACAAGTTTGTTAGCGAGAAATCACTCGTTTTTCACCAAACTATCAAAGAAATTTCGCCGCTTTCCATGATTTAAGTTGTTTTGGGCCTATCAAAGACATATTCCTTGGGTCGGGGTAAATATAACACGGCAAGAGAAATTTCGTAACGATGCAACAGATAGTTTTCAAAATAACTGATAGTGAATGAAGGTATTCATTTCTGGATATACTATAGAACTAAAACAACAGTCATTCATTCAGTAGCATGTCCTTTGCAGAACCTCGCTCCCATAACGACCTTCTGGTAAATCCTCTCGATCATAAGCGTCCGATACACCCATCTGGAGATCATCCACCACATCCTGAACCCATCTTCTCTTTGGCCTTCCTCTTCCTCTCTTCCCAGGCATATACCCCTCCATTATTGTTCTCTCCAAGCTCTCGTGACGTTTCAAGTGGACAAGATATTTCAAAATTTCTTTGTTTTATCGTCTTTAATTGCCAACCTTCTTCAGTATTAAGCTCTTGAAGTATGGATGCATTTGTTCTTTTCTTCACCCACCATATTCTTAGAACTCATCTATAACATTTATATTCAAAGGCATTTATACGCTGTTGTGGGGTAGTGAATGTAAATGGTCGTTAAAGAATTGTCTAGGGCAGGGGTGGGCAAACTTTTCGTGCGGAGGGCCGCATTGACAAATGTAAAGCTATTGGCGGGCCGCACACACACACACACACAAACACACACACACGCACACACACATACACACACACACACACACACACATATATATATATATATATATATATATATATATATATCCATTTTGTTTACAAAAACCTATCACAATAAGTCATTATTAATTATTTATAGGTTATTAAGCAGTATAAATAACTAATTATTGCAATTTTATTTTACTTATACACTTATACATTATATGGACAATATGGACATTATGACAATATGGACAAAAACTTTTACTAATTTGTTAACACGATTTTACAATTTGTTATTATAACAAATATTCTTTATTATCTATCAATGGCTTTAATTTAGACACAAACCGACTACATTGTCACTATAATCGTTGATTTCTAATGAGAAATCTGCTTGCACTTTTTGACAATATTCTTGACATCTGAAGCAAGTTTACTTGTTGAAATTCGAATGACAGCATGAAGTTGCAGTCCGACAATAAAGACCTATTCTTAGATCTGTTGATCTTCAAGCAAGAGAATGCTTGTTCGAAAATGTATGTTGATCCAAACAATGATAAATGTTTAGCTGCAAAGTTTTTCAAGTTGGGAAATGATTCTTGTGATAAAGATCCATAGAAATCCAGCAAACCATCTGACTTGAATTTCTCTTTAAGGTCATGATCTGCTTGTAAGTCAACCAGCTCCAACTATATGTCCTCTGTGGCTGTATCAGCTTCTGCACTAAAAGGTGAACTGAGAATATTGAACTATGGCTCTAATTTCTTGAAATCTTGGAATCTCCATCCAAATTCTTCAATCAATGCATCTAATTGGGCTGTGTATTTTTCAGTCATTTCACCTGAAATGGTTTCTTGTTTCAGCAAAGGGAAGTGACAAAATATTTTTTCACTTGCTTGTCTGGAGAACAATGAGAGTTTTGCCTGAAATGATTTTACATATACATATATTTCATGTGGAAACACACCATTTCCCCGAAGTTTGACATTCAGTTCATTTAACTTTTCCATAATTTCAATGGCAAACATAAACTCTAACTGCCACTCTTTATTGACAATTTTAGTATTAAAGTCACATGCAATGCCCTTCATCTCTAGGAATATCACTGAGTTCCCACACTTGCCTCAACACCTTGCCGAGACTCAGCCATCGAACATTGGTGTGGTTCAGGACATCGGAATGTTCAGTTTCCAAATCGTCAAGTAATGGCTTGAACTTCTGTGATTAAGTCATCTTGATTTGATGAGGCTGATGACACTGACAACTGGGTCAATAACATGCTTGATATTCAAAACAGTTTTACACAGACTTTCTTGATGAATCACACAGTGAAGTGGTAATAATGTGTGGTCTGGATATTCTGCTTTAATCTTATCACTTATCAACTTTACCAGACCTACATTTTTTCCAGTCAAAGCACGAGCTCCGTCAGTTGTAACACTTGCCATCTTGTTCCAAACCAACCCAGTTATTTCAATACAGTTAGTAACAGCATTGAATATATCATGGCCTGTGGTTGTGTCTTTGAGTGACTCAACACTCAGTAATTCTTCAGTGAGTTTGAAAGAAGTTTTTATTCCACGTATAAATATCAATAATTGGGCAGTATCATGTACATCGGTACTCTCATCCAATGCAACAGAGTACCACAAAAATTGTTTACTTGCATCTTGAAGTTTATACATCAAATTGTCACTTATCTTGTCAACACGTCTGACCACAGTTCTCCTTGATAAAGTAATGTTGTCAAATCTGTTATTTTTTTTGTTTGTTCTGGACAAATAATGTTTTCTGCATCTAGCAAATATTCCTTGATGAACTCGCCATCAGAAAATGGCTTGTTCTGTTTTACATTTCTGTGTGACAGCACAAGACTAGCTTCAGTTGCAGCATCTTGAATTGAAGACTGTTTAGTGAAAACAGTTTGCTGTTTCTCCAAATTTTTCACCAACTCAAGGCATTTCCTTCCTTCTCTTTGGTCGTTAAATTGTATCCGAAATCGGAATGTTTTGTTTGATAATGTCTTTTTAAATTGGGCTCCTTGAAGACAGCCACTGATTCACGACACAACAAGCAAACTGATTTGCTACCAACTTTTATAAAACAGTACTTAGTTGTCACTTCATCATTAAAAACACGGCATTCATCTTCAATCTTACGTTTGTTATTGACACTCATCATAACGGTACATGAAATTCGGTAAAATTCAACAAAATAACTTAAAAACGAATTAAAGATTTTTATATCTAAATGCCCTCGCGGGCCGCATAAAATCACTTGGCGGGCCGCATGCGGCCCGCGGACCGTAGTTTGCCCACCCCTGGTCTAGGGTAAGAATGCCCGGGTACACATTATAATACATTTGATCGAGTAAGTTTGTTTCTTAGAAGTCTCCAGGAATACAGAGTAGTTTCGGCTCTATGGATGTAAGAATGGGACCTGGACCGATTAGACCCCGCCCAACCTACATGATAAAACCACCCTCCTGAAGAACAAAAGCAGAGAACAGATCAAGTAACCACAGATCTCTAGCAAGCTGTTGTCCCTCTATAGGACATATGAGACTGTGTGTTGGCTGACCTCCCACTGGATTCTCTGCACCTATATGGTTGTGACACATTTATCTACCATGACGAACTTTGTAACACTGGTCACAAGACAATAAAAACTCTCCTGGCCATATATATGTTCTTTATTAACAGAATCTCTAACATGAAGTTGCGAGACTCTGTCTCTACTACAATCTATAAAAAACATCAGATCAAATCAAATATATTGCCAAGTAATGACTTAACATCTAAACTAAAAACCTCACCTCCTCTGTCGCTCCCCTCACCTAAACCAATCACTCTCCACTCTTGAGTGTTGGGTCTTCCCGAATAACCATCTCGGGACTACCGTTAACCAGTTTCAATAAATCAAACATCTTACATCTACATTAATTTCTGGTCTCTACTATATTAAAAAAGGCAGATCCCAAATCTTGGATCTGACTTGTGATTGTGTCTTTGTCTTAACTAAGTTTGGAATACGTAAATCCTGTGAATCAGGAACACTGTAGATCCAGCCCACACTGGGCTGGATAATGACTGTATCATACTCCAAGGGAAAACGTCCTGTGAAGACGCTTCTAGTCTCTAATCTCCAAAGGAAAAAGTCTTGTGAAAATTCTTCTACCGTTCTATAATACTCCTCTATGTAAACTTCTGTTGATATAGATGGGTTCATCCCATCCTGAATTGACCAGACACCATACTGTGTTACTGTAAAAAGGCTCTCCGGCTGTAGAAAATAGTTGACGTGGAGATAGACTCATTGACTATTGTGATCCATTTTATGGTGGATATGGAACAATGACGTTGATGTGATCCCTTTTATGGTGGAACATAATTGACCGACAAATGTAACTGTCCACAAATGTTCCTAACGGACTTTAGATACAAATGATGATGTTGTTGTTGTGGGAACTTTAATTCTGGACTACTCGATCTGGCGTGGGTCTAGAGAGGAAAATGGGTCTGCAGTTAAAAAAGGGGTTCACGCCACACTAGCAGTATTCGCCCTCATTCTGAAAAGGTTGAAGCATAGACTATCAACGCAGTTGCTGTGGTTGTTAGTGAAGGAAGGACTCTCCATAAGCATATGTCATAGCTAGTTGAACCTCTCTAGGCGGCCTCCCGAAGATTATAAGGTTAACATGCTTCATCGAAGGTAAAGATGTATCCTCAATGTCTCAGTGCGACATTGAAACAAATAAGAGAGCCGTAGCCGGGTTCAGATCTCAATCAATGGATTAGTTAGTTAGTTAGTTAGTCGACAGATCATCCTCATTGCACATCGAACCATTCAGTCCATAAGTGCTCGGATCCCCTCCTCAGCAAATCCCGCAGCGTGTAGCGGCTAACGACGCCAGTTCTGTGTTGGTTTATCAATCTTCTTTGGCTTCCTGCGTAGTGTTCTTGTTTGGCCACACCTCTTTTAATTTGCTGCTCTCGCAGTCTGGCCATTGTTGTAGATTCACAGTCATCACTTGATTCTCGCAAAAGTCTTACTTCTCGTAGAGCATTCAGAATGTCGGCCTGGTCCATGGCGCGTCCGCCCTCCACAGTAGCATCACCTGCGAGCTTTTCAGCCCGCTCATTTCCTTGTACTCCCGCATGCCCTGGCACGAAGATGAAACTAATCTTTGCCAGTCGAGACCGCTCCAGAGGCAGCAACCATTCTCTTCGGATCGACCCCTCCTCTATCCTCTTGATCATGTTCATTGAGTCGCTAAGGAAACAAGCCCTAGTGAATGTCTGTGTCTCGAGCCATGTTATTGATTTACTTACTGCCATGACTTCCATGGTCAGGCTACTTGTGGTTTCAGTAAAAGCACCAGAGTCCTCCTTCACAATTCTCCCTCCGGCCCGAGCTGTAAAGGCCCATGAGCTTCTCACATGTCGGACGACCGACCCATCTGTGTAGATGACCGCGTCACCGTCTAGCGAATTCTCGAAAATCAACGCTTGTACTTCAGCCTCAACAGCAGCCGGATTTTCTTGTCTGCATTTTCTGTCTAGTTGGATGCAAACTGAAAAGGATGTGCAGAAGTCTGTTGGCACTTGCACCCACTCCTCGCCAGGTTCTAAGTCCTCAAGTGAACACACCTGTTGAAGAATGTCTTCGGCTTGACCCATCCACGACCGTCCTCTTTTTAACCTGCTGCCCTTCACCTTCCTAATTTCACTATGCAGTGGATGTTGTGTGTTTGCGTTAATTCTGAGGTAGGCGCGTGCCCTGCAATCTTGTATTCTCTCTTCAATGGTTGGAAACCCAAGAAGGTAGCGCATCGCCCTGCATGCTGTATCTCTTGTACATCCAAGAATAATGCGCATAGCTTCATTCTGTATCCTTTCCATCCGTTCTATCTGCTTATGGCTGAGAGTCAGGATTGCCATTGCATACTCCAAAACAGACATGACCAACCCCTCGTACAGAAGACATAGATGTCGCTGCTCACAGTTTGCTGCCGCCATCACCCGCATCGCTGCCAAACCCCGCTTGGCCTTTGTTATCACCTGGTCTATGTGCACATTATAAGCAAGGCTTCGATCAAACCGTATCCCCAGGTAATTCATTTCCTGAGTTCTTTCCACCGTCTCTGAACACAGCATTACAGTTGGTGTTGGAGTGTTGACAATATGATTATTCAACGAGAACCAAGTCACTGTTGCCTTTGTTGGGTTGACCATTGCCCCAGCTTCATCACACCAAGTACTTATGCGATTGAGTTCGGTTTGTAGTTCCACAGCAACCTCCTCTCTATCCTTCCCCTGACGATACACTAAAACATCATCGGCATATGACAATGTCCTGCCAGGTCCAGTGATCTGCTCACTGGTGATTCTCACTGTGTAGGCGTTGAACAGTACCGGAGATAATGGTGATCCCTGTGGTAGGCCAGGATATATTGTTGTTGGTTCCGAAGTCCAACTGCCACATCTAAAAACTACTTTCCGTTGGAAGAGGACTGCAGCGATCCAACTAAGGAGGAATGGACTTATGTTTAGTTCGAGAAGCTGAAACATTAAAAAATCCAGTGGTACTCTGTTGTATGCGTTCTCAAGATCAATCGCTGCAGCAACGGTTTCAGTGCCTGAGTGGAAACCTTCATAGACATCCTGGGCAAAGACTGCTGCATTGGTCCAGGTTTCCCTTTTTGGACGGTACCCACCCAGGGTGGGTGGGAAAACACCTTGCCTCTCTAGTTGGCTTGATATTTTCCTGGCAATTACCTTCTCCAGCAGCTTGCCTATTGTATTCTGCATGGTTATAATTCGATATCCCTGAATTTTTGTGTGGTCTTTGTCAGGCTTCGGCAAGGGAATCAGATAGCTGTGTAACCATTCCTCCTTGATGCTAGCACCCCGTATACTGTTGTTGTACATGTCTGCTAGTTTCTCTAGCTCATTGTCGGTACACCTATTAATGTCGTCGTATCTTATGCCATCAGGACCTGGAGCACTGTTTTTTGATCGTCGAAGCACAGCCTTGATTTCTTTCACTGTCACTGTGTCTTCATCCGAAGTGTCCTGGGCCTTGCATCTGTCTGAGGTGACCTCCTTGGCCAGATTTCGGCCTCCCATGTCTGTCTGGTTGCTTTGCTCAAGGTAGCGTTCAAAGAGGGCTTTGCCCTTGTCCTCGTCAGTCCTCTGCCAGATGAGGTCAGCACCTTGGAAGTCAGAAATGCTCTTATTCTTGACTACACCACTCATGCTTTTATGTAGTCGCCAGAACAATTTCAGTGACTTGTCTGTGCTTACTCTTTGACACACCTCTGCCCATTTTTCGCTTTTAACAACCTTGACCAGTTTTTTGAAGTAGCTTACTTTTGTGTGCATCTCTCTTTCTAAGTGCAAGCAGGGACTAGGATGACCAGCTCTGTTCTTCTTGGCATTTTGCCATCTCCTTACAGCACTACGCTTATCCACCCAAGCCTTCTCCACCTCGAAACTCCACCACGGTGGCTGCTCCCGGCTTTTTTTTCTGCCCTAAAACGTTCTGCGCTGGTGTTGGGAATGGCGATTCTCGTTCTCGACAGCATGGTGGCGTCAGAGCTAGACATGTCCAGTTGGGACAGTGACGATATACAAATACAGGCGTTGAGAGTTCATTCCTGTATACCATTCGTGGTGGTTAATGTTTATGCCCGCAATGCCAGTGTGGGCGCCAAGAAGTGGCAGTGCTTAAGTGGCATATTAGGCCACGAGAGAAATGTTATTTTCTGTGGTGATTTCAACGCTAAAGGCAGATCATGGGGAAACACTTCATCCAATACACAGGGGGAGGAGCTCGAGACTGCACTGGAAACCATCGACCTGGTTTGTATCAACAGTGGCTGTGTCACCAGGACAGCAAGCCGTCCGGGCGATGAGGAAAGTGCTATTGATCTGGCGCTAGTTTCATCTTCACTCACTACAGTGTGTAGATGGGGTGTCCTAGGACACCATGGCAGCGACCACCACCCGTGCAGAATACTGGTGGAGAAAGGCAGCACAAGCTAAAGGTAAAGACGTTCCAGTATGACAGTACAGGGCAAGATGTGGTGAGTAAAATAAGACGTGACAATCAATGGATTATGACCGCTTATAGGGAAAGTATAATCCAGTCCGTAAGCTTTGGCAGACCGGCTTCCGATGATCCGATAGCAAATCGATAGATTCTCTCAGCCGAAACCTATGGGCATAAGATGACACCAAATGCCAGATCAAGATGCGTTGC
This sequence comes from Cepaea nemoralis, assembly GCA_014155875.1. NCBI lineage: Eukaryota > Metazoa > Mollusca > Gastropoda > Stylommatophora > Helicidae > Cepaea > Cepaea nemoralis. The sequence continues at coordinate 61,841 of JACEFZ010012568.1, forward strand.
CACCAGTTCATTCGTTGACACACTGGTAATCAAAGGGAGGTGACTGAGAAATGTTCTTCTCGTAGTTGCGTAAAGGAAATCAATGAGTTATCCCCCTTGACAAGCCTTACTCCCCTGGCCAAGATTTGTTTCGCCTACTCTGCATATAATAGCCAATAGTTTTTGACTCTGCCAATGTGTCCCTCGTCATTTACCTCTAGTGCCTGTAAAATTTAAAATGACAAGCCTGTACATTCTGGCATAATAAACATTTTCATGGACACACAGAGAAAACAAATGGATATAAATTAAGAGGGAAATCCTCGTCTAACGAGTGGGGGTATCTACTTGTTTACGTGTAACCTATTTGTCTATTTGTCGGAAATTTGGGGACAGCCTTCCAACTGCCCCTACCACCTCACTCTAAGACACACCGACGAACAAGACAAACACAGATACCGAAAAAAAATATATATACTCTCACCTACACATGATAACACCCACACTCTGAGAGTACAACAATCTGTGTCTAGAACATTACCGGGAGTGTGACTAAACCGTCTGGGGGTTGTAATATCTGCTACAATGTCTTGTTATTATGGCAAGCAACACTGCACGATTTACTGCAGGTAGAAATGCGTATATAGGTATGTAAACCGTTCTCATGAATGGGACTTAGCCACAGGACATACAGGACCCTCCAAACCGTCTGAAGCAATGGGGTGTCCTAACCAACTGTTTCCCCAGGCTGTCATACACACAAAATTAACTTCCCTCCCCGGCATATTCTGTACACAGATGACGTAAAGATTCACACACAATATATATGCGTACATGTTATGAATCTTAACAAATGCACTATTAGCACATGAATAGTTTACTAGAAGTTAGTAAAGATGGTCCTTTCTCTAGAGAATATTGAACCGAAATGTGAAGATACATTTCCTCTGCATAGAATGCACAGAATTTGCAGATATATCAAGATCTGCACTAGAATATGAATCAGTAATCGTAGCATGATAAGAATTGTATGCGTAGGAATATGGGACAGTGGTATAGACGTTCGAGATGCAAAGTTCGAACCTCAGGCTGTTTTCAAGAAGTAATGTGGCGGTTTCAAACTTCAACCAAATACATAAGTTACATGTATTATATTTCTCATATCACACAAATATTGTATTAATTATATAACAAATATTATCATTTAAAAAAAAAATATTTCGCTCACCATTTTAGCAACTAAAAGGCTCGCTGTAGGATTACATCTTACTAGTTGGCTGGCCAAGACTCAAGTGACTATGTCTGGTCCCGCCAGGGAGTAACTTCTATTTCCAGCCCTGGCACCAAATTCCGCGCCTCTTTCTGGAGTTTTGGTATGTGTTACCATATAAGGAATCGCCAGTGGCCTACACGTGAAATTCGCTTTTCCTAGAAAAGCTGTTATACTTGTCTGCAAACTGGCGAAACTGAAACGCTATGTGACAGCTGTTCAGCTTGTTTAGTAAGTGTCCAGGCCTCACAGGCGTATGTTGCAATGGGAAAGATGCATGCTCTTAAAAATCTAATTTTTGTAGTTCTGTCTGTCCCATTCCATAATTTATTCAGTTGTTTTAGTCTTTGAAGAGCCATTGATAGTCGTCGTTTAATTTCTGTCATTTTGTCACCATTGTTAGTAATCAATGACCCAAGATATTCAAATTTTACCTCATTATATATTTCTTTCTCTATAGTAGTTTTATCTGTATGCATTATCTTTGTTTTTGCTATGTTAAGATATAAGTTGTGATTTTCACTATCCAATTGGGTTGTGGCTATTAGGTTTTCTATACCAGTCTGTGATGTGGATAGCAATACTGTATCATCAGCATACCGAATCTCTGGTTATGTCATGACCACCGATATTAGGGCATCATATATGCCCTGTTTATATCAACTCCTACATTTCTCATTATATTTTCAGCCTACAGGTTAAATAAATAGGGGGACAGCACACATCCCTGACGGACTCCTTGCCTTGATGTCAAACCAGTCTGATGTCTCACCATCTATTCTAACCTCTGCTTGCTAGTCTAGATAGAGCATTCATATGAGTTGTAATACATGTGATGGAAAGCCCATATTCCTCATGATTTCCCAAAGTTTCTGATGTTGTACAGTGCTTAATTATATTATCAGTTATATAATATGTTTATTTAGAGGTCATATTATGGATTATATATTGGGGAAAAAAATTAATAAAATAGAGATGAATTATCAAATTAGTGAGAGCTTCGAGGCAGCGGAGATATGCTTAATGAGACTGAGTTTTCGAATACCTTGGACTGCCAGAGCAATTAACTACGATTGCTCGAACAGGAATTGGGAAAATACAACAGTGTACCCAACAATGTGAAATAGACAAATAACGTTTTTTTTTCCTTTCTTTTTTTCTTTTTGGTTACATAATAAGAAGAGAAGCAGTGGAAAACATCGTGACTAGAAAGATCAGTGGGAAAAGCAGCAGTGGCAGGCCGAGAGATGGTGATGGATGGACTGAGGCCGTGACATGTAGGTATATCATCAAGAAGATTAATCCGAAGCATTAACCGAGATCTATGGCATGACATCAATTCTCACTACTTACTAAACTTTAGGCAAAATGTACTGACATATTATGTTTAAATCCGTTTTACTAAACGTTATAATTATATGACAGTTTTTTTATAATCATCATCATTATCTGACATGGCTATAAACATGGGCGCCGTCATGTTTCGCCCTCTCACACGATCACCAGAGTATTGGATCAGGTCTGTGTTCTTGTCCCGATTATGCCACTTGGACTAGTCATCCGGGTATTTTGCCCTCCCCTTACTCTTTTGCCAGTTGTCACTAAGATTTCCAGTTTATTTCTCCCCCTAGCGTGTCCAAAGTAGCGTGAATGTCTGTGCCTAATTTATTAATAACTTCACTCTTTTTATTTGTTTCTTGTGGGACTTGCCCGTTTTTCTGTCCCCATTGAATTCTTTGCATTTTCATCAGAAACTACATTTCCACGACCAGTAGAGTCAGCGTTGCCATTTTAGTGCTTTTCGCACTAAATTTAGTGCTTTTTTCAAGTCATTTAGTGCGAAAATTTTGTTTTAGCGCGGCCGCGTAAATTCAGTGCTTCACAAAAATGTTTTGGTGCTTTTTGATGCTTTTTTGGGGTGGGTAAAAATTACTTTAAAAATCATTTTGGGAACACTTAAAAGCCGAATTTGAACTGAAGCGAGGGAGTAAAACAGTCTTAGTATGTTACCGCGCAATATTCAACTAATTTAACTCCCTTTAATGCCATTTAGCTGAAAGCGAAGGCCATCATGCAGACAAGTACAAACGTCAATACATTAGCCTGTAATCGAGTTCATAATTTTGTGGTGTCTACATTATCCTTTCATTTAAGCTTGATTGTGTTTCACCATGAGCAAGAAATATTGTCAACATTTCAGAGAACAGTGGCTCAGTGACACGAGATTTCAAAAATGGTTGTTAAAAGTAGAAGGGGATAATACTATGTGTTTTTGCAAATATTGCAAATGTTCATTTGCAGCCAGGTTAAATGATATTGAGAGACACAAGAATACAACGAAACATCAGAAAGCCGAACAACCATTCAGTACTCAAAGGCAAACAACAATTGTATTTGACAAACTGAAAGATGACATCAAAGAAACAGAAGGATGCATGTCTTTGTTCATAGCTGGCCATTGTTCGCTTCGCGTTGTTGAATATTTAAGTGAACTCTGCAAGGTATACTTTGGTGACAGCAAAGGTTGCAAGAACTTTAAGCCTAGAAGAACTAAGTGCAGAGCAGTTATTTCAAATGTACTTGCACCATATTTCACAACAGACTTGACAGCTGATATTGGCAAAAGTAAATACAGCTTATTGATTTATGAGAGCAATGACATTTCTGAAACTAAGCTACTTGGAGTAGCTATTAGGTACTATTCAGAGACAAGAAAGCAGTTTGTGGTTATTTACTTAGATTTAGTTGAACTGAGTGACTGCAACCTACAGGCAATATGCAATGCGTTAAAAGATTGTTTAAACAAGAATGGGCTTCAGTTGCAAAGACTAGTTGCACTCGGCACTGCCAATGCGTTTGTCATGACAGGTGTAAATAATGGAGTATATACAAAACTAAAATCCGAAGTTCCTCATCTGGTACTAATTAGGTGTGTATGTCATTCCCTTCAGCTGGCAGTTTCACAGGCTGCAGCTGCTTGTTTGCCCAGGAACATAGAGCTCATGATTAGAGAAAAATACAACTGGTTTTCTAACTCAAGTAATCGTCAAGCAAAGTACAAGGAGCTTTTTGCTTCAATAAATGATGGACAACATCCGCTGAAGATTGTTCAATTAAGTCAGACACGATGGATGTCCATTCAATCTGCCATTGTCAGAATATTGCAGCAGTGGGACTAGCTCAGAACTCATTTTGATGTAGCAAGACTCAACGAAGCAATGGCAAACTACTGAGCGTAATCTTACCAAGAAATCAACACACAGCTGAAAGATGCTGATGTTGACAGCTAAGTCCTGTAAAGGATATGCTAAAAAAAAAAAAAAAGACTCAACGAGCGCTTTTATACAGCAGAACTTCTACATTCTATGTTTAGCGACATGAAAAACTATGTTATCTCATATTTTTCAAGCATATTCTCGGAGAAGTTCAAAGTGTGAATAAGAAATTCGAAGCAGATATACAGGATCCAACAAAACTACTCAGCGATCTTGTCCAGCTCATTGATTCTATCAGTTCAAAGATTGCTATTCCTGGGGGAAAAAACAGAAAGTGATGCTATTGAAGATTATTTAGATCCTAGTCCCAATCTAGGTTACGAGTTTGAGAAAGAAATAGCAGACTACAAGTTTCCCGATGAGAAAGAAATTCGTAGAAGGTGCATCCAGTTTTTAATAGAGCTATTGACACAGCTGCGTTTACGTACACCCGATAACGTTCGAGTGATGCAGTCCATGTCATGTCTTAGTGCAAGTGAATGTCTACAGCCAATGAAGCCCTGTGTATTGGATCTTGCTAAAATGTTTGTAGAAGATGCAGCTACTCTCACCCGCATCGATTTCCAGTGGAGAAAACTTCATCATATGCAGTGGACACAGACCTCTGACACACTTGGACTGTGGGCAGAAATAGCCTCATACAGGGATGCCACCGGTGAAAATCCTTTCCAAGATCTTACAGAGTTAGCTTTAACTTTGCTCATTTTACCTCATTCTAATGCGGACGTGGAACGTATTTTCAGTCAGATGGGAGCTATAAACTGAAAATTGCGGAACAGACTGAGCATCAAGAGTTTGACAGCTGTTTTGACTATTAGATATGGAATGAAAAAATATGGCAAATGCTGTCATGATTATAAACTACCTAAGGATATTCTGCGAAAAATTGGATCTCAGGAGGCATATAAATGTTTCTTTCAATCATCCTCCTCATCTTCATCATCGCAGGAGCAGAAACAGCATGAAATAGCTACATAAACTGAAGAGGAGTTGTTTGACTGGGATTTGGCAGATCTGGAATAAACTTCATTCTAATATTCAGTGATAATAATAAATTATAATGTGCTTCTTTATAACATTTTGAATTAATACCAGCCAGTGCTTTCCCCCAAAAATAGTATCGCAATTTTGTGCTTTTTTGGCTTGAAAGTAGTTCTGATTGGGATTTGGCGGATCTGGCATAAACTTCATTGTAATATGAAGTGATAATAATAAATTATACTGTGCTACCTTGTTACATTTGTAATAAAAACAGTTGGTGCTGTATTATTTTCGTGCTTCCTAAAAAATGTTGGTGCTTTTCAGTGTTTTTTGGGTCGATTTTGGTGCTTTTCCATCAAAGGGAGATGACGACACTGTATGTTACTATGTTTTTATTCTTTTTTTTTTGCAAGGGAAATTAATTTCATCTGGTGAAGTCATATTTCGGCTTTAGCAATCAAGGGGAACAATTATAGATTTGACTATACTTGTTCTGATAGCTATTTTGCAAGAGAAGTATATGTTTATTCCTGTAAGCATTTTATTCATATTTTGGATGGTATCAATTGAATGTTACCATTATAAAAGCTTTACACACTTTTGATTATTATTTGAAATTTCAGACACTAAATTGTTGTGTAATCAGTATTGTTTAATAAATTATTTATTTATTTATCTGGTAGGCCGCGTCTGTCCAAACAGAAGTTAGGTTTACACTGGTTTCTCTTCACAACGTTTAAATTAAATCTTTCGGCCTACTTACTTACCATTCCGATTCGTCTGAGTCGTATGAATGTTTCTTAAAAATATGATCACATTCGGAATTCCCCTTCGTTGGGGAAAATCATTCTGAGTAGTCTATAAAACGTATAAATTTATTCCGTTTTAATAATTTTTGTACGTGTTAACAGTTTTTGTCGAAATCATTCGATTAATTTACGCCCACGTTGTCAAAGAATTATTAGTCAGGTCTTAGTCAGATATTACTGAGCTACCGTATGACAGTAGACGGTACTACCTGCTTTCTGTCAGCGCCGAATGTTGGGCGGCGCTTACCAAACCCGACACCCCACATTGTGCCAACGGCTTCGGGCGGAAGAGCGCAATTGGGAGGGTACTAGCCTTATCCTGGTGCGAGGAAATGCAACCCAAAGACAAAATAAGTCATGGCAGGGCAGACCAGGCCCTAAGCCTTGGTTGGCAGCTGGTCTAGGATCGAAGCTCCGACAGGCGGACAGTTAGAGCATTGCTTTGCTGATCCGGCAGCTTCTGCAGCTTGTCTTGTTCCAGATTATAGGTGTCAACTTTCCTCTGGAGTGAACTAGGCAGGCCGAGAGAGGGATCATGCTGCATGGGCAACACATGGTTTCTTTATTTTAGCCCAGGCTTTGTGCTATGGAGAGGCAATAACTCCATCCCTGGTCTTAACTGGTCTCGGAATCAAAGCGAGAGGCAACTGTTACGGGTTATAAGTCCTTGTCAGTTGGCGTAGACATGGGGCGCCACGCGTTGCCTCTGACGGTGGGAGACACCTACAGGTGTCACTGATCAGCTACCGCCCACCTCAAGCTGGGCAGCCCCCAGCCAATTGGGTGCTGATCCGCCACAGCCTGCCTGCTTCAATGGGTGCTTGGGGCTAGGACAAAATCTTAATCGCAGGCTGTAAAACCAATGCACCAGGTACTAATAAAAAGAATAGAAACCTCACGCTACGGCTTGCAACCTGGAACGTGAGAACCATGTCTCCAGGATTTTCCACTGACTTGACAAATATTGACGATGTGAGAAAAACGGCTGTGATTGATGCTGAACTCAATCGTCTTAACATTGATATTGCTGGCCTGCAGGAGACTCGCCTCGCTGAGGAAGGGTCACTCAGGGAAAACAATTACACCTTTTTTTGGAAGGGAAGAGGGCAGGCGGAAAAAAGGCAACATGGTGTGGGCTTTGCAGTGAAGAATTCGCTACTGGGAATGATTGATATCCCAGCTGGAGGTAATGAAAGGTTATTATCACTGCGCTTGGCAACCTCTTGTGGATTTTCCACTATTCTCACTGCATATGCACCGACACTCGCTTCCTCTGATGATGTGAAGGATACGTTCTATGAGCAGCTAGACTCTGCGATCAAGGCAGTTCCAAAATCCGACTACATTTATATGCTCGGTGATTTCAATGCTCGTGTGGGCAAGGACTCGAGTTCATGGCCAGTGTGCCTTGGAAAATACAACATCGGTCGCATGAATGATAATGGGCAAAGGCTGCTGGAGCATTGCACTAGAAATTATCTATGTATTACAAACTTCTTCTTTAAAACAAAAGAGATGCATAAGGTCACATGGAAACATCCAAGATCCAGCCATTGGCATCATCTGGACTTCATTATCACACGGAGACAACATCTGAACCTTACATCATTAACTCGAACTTACCACAGTGCTGACTGTGATACAGATTGATACATCTTTGGTTGTTGTAAGGGTTAGACTGAGACCAAAGAGAATCTACACAGCTAAACACAAGTCTAGCCCCAGGATTAATATTACTAACACTCACGATCCTGGAAAGTGCTTTGAATTTCAACAGCAACTTGAAGACGCTTTCAATGATACATCAGAAAATTGTATAGTAAATAATAAATGGAGTAAACTTAAGGAAACTATTTATAAAACAGCGGTAGGGGTTTACGGCACTGTGGATCATAAGAGGCAGGACTGGTTTGCGGCAAACAGCCAGATACTGCAGCCCTTGATTGATAAAAAGAAGATAGCTCTCTTAAGAAACAAGGAAAGACCAACGCGTAACACTCTGAGTCAGCTGAAGCAAGCGAGGAAGGATGTATAAAAGGCTGCCAGGCAGTGTGCGAATGACTATTGGATCAAGTTATGTGAGTCCATTAAAATCGCAAGTGATAAGGGAAACATCAGAAGCATGTATGAAGGGATAAAGAAAGCCTGTGGTCCAATGATCAAAAGAAGTGCACCGCTGAAAACCTTGACTGGAGAAATCATCACTGATAAGAAACAGCAGATGGATAGATGGGTCGAGCACTATTTAGAGCTTTACTCAAGTGAGACAAAGCTAGCGGATGATGCCCTCAACGCCATAGAGGCCCTGCCAACTCTTGACCACCTGGACACACTTCCCACTATAACAGAAGTTAAGTGTGCTATAAATGAGCTTGCATCTGGCAAGGCTCCAGGTAAGGATGGGATTCCAATAGAGGTGATCAGGAGTGGGCAAGACACACTCGCTCTACAGATCCACCAGCTAATAGAGCTATGCTGGCGAGAAGGACAAGTCCCACAGGATTTCAAAGATTCAAACATCATAACGCTGTACAAGAACAGAACAAGGGAGATCGGAGCGACTGTAACAACTATAGGGGTATCTCACTTCTGTGTATTGTTGGGAAAGTATTTGCCAGAATTGTCCTGCACAGACTTCAAGTCCTGGGAGATCAAGTCTACCCCGAATCACAGTGCGGCTTCCGTCAGAACCGGTCTACCATTGATATGATATTCTCATTGCGACAGATGCAAGAAAAATGTAGGGAACAAAATCAGCCACAGTTTATTGCCTTCATCGACCTCACAAAGGCATTCGATTTGGTTAGTCGTGAGGGTCTGTTCAAAGCACCAAAGAAGATTGGCTGCCCACCAACTCTTCTGTCCATTGTGGAATCCTTCCACACAGGCATGAAGGGTATAATCAAGTTTGATGGCTCAACTTCAGAAGAATTTGAAATCAAGAGTGGAGTTAAGCAAGGTTGTGTACTTTCCCCCACCCTCTTTGGGATATACTTTTCACTTCTACTGAAATATGCCTTTCGTGATCAGGATGACGGTATATACATTCACTCACGCTCAGATGGTGGCCTCTATAATGCTCAGAGATTGAAGGCCAAGACCAAAATTAGCAGGGTACTAATCAGAGAGTTGCTTTTTGCAGATGATGCTACGATTACGACAGACTCTGAGGAAGATTTACAACATCTACTATCTGCATTCTCCAATGCTTGTTCTGAATTTGGTTTAACAATTAACAAAAAGAAGACACAGATTATGTCACAAGGTGCACATGGTGTACCATCAATCTTTATTGACGACGCCGAACTGGAGATAGTAGACCATTTTACATATCTAGGATCAGAGGTAAATAGCAAATTATCCCTCGATCAGGAAATCAACATCAGGATTGGCAAGGCAGCAACAACAATGAACATGTTAGCAAAAAGAGTCTGGGAGAACAGGAAGCTTACTGCCAAAACAAAAGGCCTCGTCTACCAAGCCTGTGTCCTTAGTACTCTTCTTTATGGCAGTGAAACCTGGACAACTTACTCACGCCAAGAGAAACGTTTAAACAGCTTTCATATGCGGTGTCTGCGAAGAATACTTGGTATTAAATGGCAAGACAAAATCACAAATACTGAAGTATTGGAAAGATCAGGTTGTGTGACGGTGTATTCCATGCTCAGTCTTCGTAGACTTAGATGGATAGGACACGTTAGGAGGATGGATGATGGTAGAATACCAAAGGACATCTTTTTTGGTGAATTACAGACGGGTAGGAGATCTCAGGGTCGGCCTCTACTACGATACAAAGATGTGTGTAAGCGTGACATGATTGATACAAGCATTGATAATGCACATTGGGAGCACGTCGCCGCTGAATGTGTTGCATGGAGGGCAACTATCAGAAATGGAATAAACACAAAGGAGAAATGATTGCAGATAAAGCACACACAGAGCGTGAGAGACGTAAGATGGTCCAAAATGGTGGAAATGACCATGTTTTCACATGCACCTACTGTGGGCAAACATTTGCAGCAAGAACTGGCCTTACCAGCCACACTCGCCACCGCCATGGATCGTAGTTATTAAGCCTTTTTGAAGCACAATGTACCAAACTATCGTCTGTTAAGACGGAAAGGTGCCAATGTCAAAGAATAGCTGCGGTGTGTGTGGTTTATTTCAACTGGACGTGACCTGTGTTTCCTGAGAACATGGACCAACCAGTTTATAACTTCGCATCTAGCGCAGTACACAGTAAGCTACACAGCACAGGTACCCTCGTGCTGTCTGTAACAGGGCCGGGAGTGGCAGTAAAATGCACCCCGACTCTAATCACCAGCTCTTGTTGGGCCCAGCTGGTGTTCCCGCGGGTGGCATAACGGACATTTACCACTTCGAAATACCTACACGCTGGTTTGTGAACTTAATACAGGTAGCATACAACCAAAAATATCAAGATTTACATGGATTGAAACTGAAGATCGCGAGCTGCGATCTTGAAATAGAGATCCAGCACGTGGAAAAGGAAAAAGAGCGGGTGACCATCCACTGGTTGCCAAATACCATGAGCCGCGAGGAAGTCAAAGAGTTGGTCGAAATGGCAACAGGCGACAAAGACGCCGAAGTATTCAGACTTAAAAATGGTGTGGGGAAGTGGGGTGCTTTGTGCAATACAACTCAAGAAGTGCCGCATTATGCTAGGTTAAACATCCCTGGAGTAACCGGTAACAACCACCATATCCTCTTCAAGATGCCAGGGCGCAGAACAACGTGCCCAAACTGTGGTCTGGACGACCACTGGGCCAACAGGTGCCCGAGCCGAAGACCGAGGCCAAAGGTTGATGAAAACACGGTGGAAAACTTTCCACTGCTGGTAGAAGCAAAGAGTCAGCAGCCATCGACACAATCACGAGAACAAGTGGAAACCACAGTGGAAACCACAGCGCCGAAGATAGCACTAATGCCCACGCCAGTAACAATACCATTCGAGACTGAAATCGCTAATACCTTGGCCACAAACGACATTACAACACAAAGAACAAATCAACAAAAGGAACAAGACAGCAAAACCCAACCCAAATCTAAATCACCTACCACCCCAAATACACACCCATCCCCAACCCCGACCAAGGAAAACAATTCAGATGAACGGGAGCCCATTAAAAATGACAAAGAGGTAGACAAAGATGGTTTCATTAAAGTGATTCATAACAAGAAGCGCAATAGAATGCTGAAAAACGCATAAAACAGCGATAGTGAAGACGACGATTCTCCAATTGCCACACCAAAAAAAGTGAAAAAACCGGACAGCCCCACAGTAAGGACAAATGATCAACGACAGAACGACAGAACACAGAGGAAGAGGACAATATATCCTTAAGACGTTTATTTATCGCCACTGACACTGAAGAAGAAGAGAACTCGGGAACGTCCAAAACGCACTGAACAGCTATATGCAGCATATTTCTTTACTTCCTTTAGTAATGTCAATTGTCATTTGCACCAATATAATTTCCTTTTGTTTATATACTTGTGATGGGTGACGACATAAAAATAATATGTTTAAATATATCTGGAATACGCACAAAACAAGAACACATTTGCACACTCATACACAAATACAAACCAGATTTCATCCTGCTACAAGAGACAAATATTCATTCAGATATACATGGCGCACAAATTACAACACAATTAGGACTAAGACATGCACACTTCAGTTTGGCAGTCCAAAACATAGGTTCTGGGACAACCATACTACAAACATCAGATAGGTGGAACATTTTAAAAACAAATCGGGATAGCCAGGGTAGAATCAGCATAACACAGATAAGTAACACCTCACATACATATACCATTGTCAACATACATGCACCACCAAACTACAACTATCAGCCACAATTTTATGAAGAACTAGACACACTACTCACACACACATACAGAGGACAGAACATCATACTCTGTAGAGATTTCAACTGCGTCTTACAGGCATTGGATATAATAGGCGGAGAAATGAAGACACAGGTTAGGAGAATGGAAGGAGAAAGCACAACACAGTTAGAAACACTGCAAAACATTTTAGACACACACAATTTAATAGACACATTCAGACACAAACATCCAAATAAGTGAGAAACAACCCACACAAATAAAACACACCACACAGCAAGAAGATTAGATAGGATATATGTACCTGCAACACACCACATATTAAACACTAGGCACCTACAAGAGACATTACAGTACACAGACCACAAAGCCATCTTAGCATACATCAGTATAAGCAGCATAGACACACAGATAAACAAACGTTCACAACATTGGAAATTTAATAACACACTTCTAAAGAATACAGAATATGAGAAATACATGGTACAACTTTTACACACATATACCGACCACATACCGGCTGATAACATCGGACAATACTGGGACCTACTGAAAAATACAATACGAAGCAGAACACAACACCTAGCATCCATCATACACAAAGACAGATTAAGACAAGAACAAATTATACAAACAGCCATACAACTAACAAAACAGATGGACAACAAAGCACCACATTTAAACACACTAGAAGAACAATTAGAGCAGCACCAACAACACAGATATCTAGGCGCCATCCTTAGAACAAAACTAACCACAATCACGCAAGATTCTCCCAGTAAACAATATTTAGCGATTGAACGGAACGTACAACACAGCAGACAAATAGGCAAAATAATAGACATGGAAGGCACCACACAAACAGAACCCGCGCAAATAACAGAAGCATTCAATCAATACTACACACACCTATTTACAGCAGAGACAGTAGACACACAGACACAAGACAAATTTCTAAAATACAGTAAACAGCTGTCAGATGCAGACAAAGACACACTAGACACAGAACTAACACTAGCAAACATAATACACGCACTCAGCAAAATGAACAAAGACAAGACACCAGGACCGGACGGCTTGACTGTAGAATTCTACCAACATTTCTTCCCTATCTTAGGTGGCCTTCTTCTTAATGTATATCAAGACGCCTTTGACAAAGAACAACTACCAGACAGTTGCAACATGTCGTACATAACACTCATACCTAAACACAACACAGACAAGACACAGATGAAAAATTACAGACCCATATCGCTACTCAACACAAACTATAAAATACTAACCAAAGCACTGACCCACAAACTGAGACCCTTTATGTCAACACTCATACACCCAGACCAACAATGCGGCGTACCACATAGAAACATTCACCAGCATACACATTTTATTATAGACATCATCACATACACACAGGAGAAAGACTGTCAGGCCTCTCTTTTGTCCCTAGACCAGGAGAAAGCCTTTGACAGAATTTCCCACTCCTATCTACACAAGACATTAACACAATGCAATTTAGGCCAGTACTTTGGGAGGTGGATAGCGGTCTTGTACCGGAATCCTGAGAGTAAGGTGTTGGTTAACCACACACTCACTGCGGGCTTCCGGCTCACAAGGTCGGTGAGACAAGGATGTCCTCTGTCGCCGCTCCTATATGTGCTGGGTTTAGAACTACTACTAGAAGCAATCAGACAAGACACCAACATCACAGGCACATTCATACCAGGCGGAGGACAGCGGAAGTTGCTTGCATACGCAGACGACACCGCTTTCTTCCCCACCAACAACACATCCGTTACAAATATACTTCACACCTTTACACAGTTTGGAAAGGGAAGTGGGGCAAAATTAAACATACAAAAATCACACATAATGGGTCTCGGTAAGTGGCGAAAAACAGACTTTCCTCCCGACTTAACAGCTACAGACAACATCAAACTATATGGCATAAAATTTCCTAACAACTCCCGACAGATGCACGCACAGATATGGCAAAACCTCACACAACAAATTATAGACATGCTACACAGATACAGGTATAAGACATCCACAATATTTGGTAGGAGCATCATAGTAAACATATTCATCATTCCCAAAATAATATATTTAGTCACAGTGCTAGACCCTCCTAAACAGACAGTCACAGACATCAACAAACATATCAGACGTTTTATCTTTGGCAGCACAATCTATTCCATCAAACATAAGACACTCATACAGGACAAAAGACAAGGGGGAATAGCACTACAAGACATAGATACAAAAATACAAGCGCTCAGAATCCAACACATAGGACATATCCTCAATCAACCTGAAAAGCACCCACTAGCACTCTATTACATAGAACTCAGACTGCAACACCTTAGAAGAATACAACTTAATTCACCACACCATTTTGGAACACTACCCGCTTTCTACAAGACATGCATACACGCACTTCAAGGACGCGAGCATTTACTACACCAGACAACAAACCAGATTGACAAATATCTAGTCAATCAACAAGCACCCCCACTACGACTCAGAATAAAAAGGGGACAAAAATACTACATACAAGACTACACATGTACTTTCACTAATCTCCACAATCCACACATCAAACCCAAAGCCAGAGAAATTACGTACCGTTTAATCTTTAACATGTCACCTACTAAGGAAAAACAAGCACGCAGGTCAAAACAAATAACACAATGTCAACTCTGCAGACGGAACATACAGGAAACCGAAGATCACATTTATTACACTTGTCCAACAGTCCAAACCGCACTAGACACACTAAGACAACTCATTGAAACATTTACTAAAAAGAAAACAGATATGTACAAAGCAATTTTTTTAAACACTTTACCCAAATCTACCAAAGACAACCACACGAAATTTCTGATTTCTCTAGCAGAATACAGGTACCTAGTATGGTCCTGTAGAAATGCCGCATTGTACAAATACAAAACGTACAATTCACGTTTAATACTGCATATGTTCCAAAAAAAAATAACACAAATATTCACAAACACACAGACATAACGAAATAAAAGCAGTTTATTTGTTTACTCAATTGAATACCCATAATATGTATGAATGTGGACATGCACGCATATATGTGTACATGCACACATATAGGTGCATGCTTGTATAGTAGAATGTGGAATATAGAATATGAATATACTTGTTTATCTCAGAGGGCTATCATATAATATCGACACGCGGTCGTTTTGACTAACAACAGTACAGTTTGAACGGGAGCGTCCCACACCAGTCACTGTTGTGGAAATTTTAGAACGTGTGTGCGCCTCGCAACGCGAGCCCTGTGTGTGGCTTATTTTGTGAATACTTTGGAACACTTCTCACTAGGTGGAAACAAGCATCAGCACAGATAGTACACGCCGCAGCTCCTCTGGCCTAGGGAAACAAAGGCTTTGTAGAAAACTGGCTGCGTTTCCTTTGTAAGACCCGGCCAAAGGCCTTGTGTGTCTAGTGGCTGCTGGTCACTAGGCATTTTTGCGTTCAGCGGTTTGCCCTTTGTCTATTTTCAACACGATTTCCCAGCAGGAATACATAGTTGTAGAATACCAAAGGCCAACATGTATCGTATTTGTATATGGGTAGCCAAGTATGGGTAATTCGTGTAGGTATCTATGTAAATATAATTATTGCTTTGTTTGATATAAGGTAATTATATTAATATATGCACATGGAAACCCCCCCCCCCCCTTTCACACACACAACTTAAATAGAATGAGAATGTAAAGTTTATTGCCCTAGATCACGGAAATCCATGTACTATCATCTACAGAAAGCAAGAGATAGATCAAGATAGAATGTGTGTGTGTGTGTGAGAGAGAGAGGGAGAGAGAGAGAGAGAGAGAGAGAGAGAGAGAGAGAGAGAGAGAGAGAGAGAGAGAGAGAAGAGAGAAAAGGACACTTGTAACATGCATTCCATTTGTGGAGATGGAAATGAAACGAGGAATGTGTGTTTACATGCACTATGCCATAAATGTCATATTATCATAACTGTATATGCATGTATTTGTTTTGATTAACACATGTGACACATAACACTAACAAACGGCAACGCTCTGTAATATACACAAACAAAGAAACACACATTACACCTTGTACATTGCTGAAATAAACGTTGAAAATAAAAATAAAAACTTAACTACATTGAAGCCTGCGGGTACAAAAATGTAGTCTCGGCATTTTGTTGACTAAGATCGAAGTGTAGTTCCTGCACTTGGTCTTGCCAGGGACCGGGATGATCACGCAATACAACAGGCACGCGGGACCTAGTGGGGAGGCTCTTGCCTCTCTGGGAACCGTGAGCCCTTATTTAAAAAAAAAAAATTAAAAAAACAAACAAACAAGGAGACGGCGGTTTCCAAACTGTCAACCCCGGCAGAAAACGACAATAGGGGGGGGGGGGAGGTGTGGGGGGGGGGGGGAGAGAAGAAACTCTTACAACATCAAAGATATGAAAGAGGAGGTGGGAGAAGTTTCTCTCACTTTTCATCAACACGGATTCTGACAGCGACGAAGTCCACGAGGAGAACTACAACCACAAAAATAGCACCACAATCGAATACACAACCCAGATTTGAAGTACCACAGAAAAGACAACAAAGGTAATCACGAAATTTTCAACCACCTTTATGATTTATGTTAAAAACTATTTTAAAAATGGCTGACAATTTAAGTATTATTAGTTTAAACATTCGTGGAATCAAAATGAAATTACAACACATCATCACGCTCATACAAAAAGACAAACCCAATTTTATTTTATTACAAGAACTAACATTAAAACAGACTTTCAGGCAGCAGAACTAATAACACGGTTCTTCTTCTTCTTCTTCTTCAGCATTCCGAGCCATAGGTTTTTTTTTGCTGCAGATACAATCCGTCTCAATTCGTCTCTCTGGTTGACCTTCTCTTGCCAGTCGCTGATTCCAATTGCTTGTAGGTCTGCATGTGTATTATCTCTCCACCATCTTCTTGGTCTACCTCGGGGTCTACGGTCATTTATGTCCTGAGTGTAAGCGAGTTTTGTTTCCCTATTATCTTCCATTCTTTCTATTGCCACAGCCATTGTAGTCTATTAGCCTTCATGATACCATTGATTAACGGGGACTTAAACAGATCATAAATGTCTTTGTTCCTTCTTCTTTTCCACTTTCCACTTTGTGTATCCTTAATGGGCCCAAAGATGCGTCTTAAGATTTTGTTCTCAAAGATTTGTAACAAGGCTTCGTCTCCTTTAGTTGTACTCCAGGTTTCAGAGCCATACAGCACAACTGGTCTAATCAGTGTTTTGTATACTGTGATCTTGGTGTTACGAGATAGCGCATTTGATTTTAGCATATGTTGTAGTTGTCGTTGATTTTAGCTTGCATTTCTTCCCTTATTATGTTGGGGCTGTTGAAGATTGTACCCAGGTATTGGTATGTTTCCGTTCTTTTAATGGTCATATTATCTGTTTGTATGTGGCAAGAGTTTTTAGCCGGTCCTTCTCTTGAAATTACCATATATTCTGTCTTTTCTTGGTTGATAACCAGCCCCATTTGTTGAGCTTTTTCCCTTTAAGTGAGTCAATATTTCCGGTTTCTTTTGTTCATTTTCCACTATAATATCTATATCATCTGCATAACCAAGTAGTCTTGATGTTCCTCCAACAGCACATTCCTCCTTTACCTTCCTTACAACTTTGTCTAGAGCCAGATTAAAAAGGAGCGTCGATAGTGCATCACCCTGTTTCAAGGCAGATGTTATTTGGAAAGGGTCTGATTTCCTGCCTTTATATATTACTATATTATAAGTATCTTCTATCCATAGTCTGATCATGTTGATTAACTTCCTTGGTATTCCAAATTCCTGCATAGTATTCCATAGACTATTCTTATAGACACTATCATAAGCCTTTTTACAATCCACAAAAATATTATGGAGATCTCTTTTATATTTCCAATTTTTCTCGGCTGTTTGTCGTAAGATAATGAATCAGCAACTACCATCACTGGCCTTACATCAAAGATCATCTGCGACAAGACCACGAGGACGTCCAAGAAGAAAATGGATTGACGACATCAGAGACATAGTACATTCACACGGAATGACACTATCCAGTGCCGTCCACCGGGCGCTGGAATGCAAATTATTCCTCCCCACGACGCTTGATGGCAGAAGTGGAAGATGATGATGATGATGATGATGATGATGATGATTTGTCGTAAGATAAATATCTGATCTATTGTTGATCTGGTTTGTCTAACATCCGCCGGGTAGTCACCTAATATGTCTTCTGAAAATGGCTTTAGTCTATTTAGTAATACCGCGGATAGTATCTTATAGCTTGTGGACAGTAATGATATCCCTCTATAATTTTCTCATTGGAACTTGTCTCCTTTCTTAAAGATAGGTATCAATAATGACTCTTTCCAGTCATGGGGTAATTCTTCTGTCCTCCAGATTTTTGTTATTAGGTCGTATAGCATTAGATTTAATGCTTGAACACTGTCTCACTTTATCGAAAGCCTTTGTGTAGTCAATAAAGCAAAGGTGTAGATCTTTGATTACTTCTATAGCGCGTTCAATAACTGTTCGCAGCATATACACAACATTTACTGTGCCCTTTCCTTCTACAAACCCACATTGTTCTTCTCCTATTTCAGGTTGTATTTTCTTCCTCACTCTTTGCATGATAAATAGTAGCAAAATTGTGTGATGTGACTCATTATACTAATTGTTCTATGTTGATCAAATTCCAAGGTTCCTGATTTCTTTGGGATTGCAATAGATACAGAATTACATAATTCAGAAGATATATCTCCAGTATCATATAATGTGTTCAGCAGTCTGGTGACTTGCTCTAGTCCAAATACTTCTAAAGCTTTAATCATTTCTGGTGTGATGTTATCTTCACCGGGGGCCTTGCCAGCTTTCATGTGCTTAAGAACATTTTGAACCTCCATCTTTAAAATTGGTGTTCCTTTATTATTAAATCTAATATCATACTGTTCCTCTTTGTTATCATTATACAGGTTTTTCACATAATATGTCCATATATGTAGAATCTGATCTTTTTATATTATGATTTTGCCATCTTTAGTTTTTAGACAGCCTGTTGAAGTACTTGTTCTTTTATTAGTAAGTTCCATGATTCTTTTTCCTTCCTGCATAATATTGTGACTTGTCTGTGGCATGGACGAGACAGGAACACTGAGCTGACCTACGACTCTGGGGATCGAGTGAAATGGCGAGTCATGACCGCCCACGCTTTCCGGCATGGCACATGATTGATTGATTGATGACCACCTGCCTTTATAAATTCAGCAGCAATTCCATCAGCACCAGTTGCGTTATTGTTTTTAAGTCGTGTTATTACATATAGGATTTCTTCAAAAACAGGTTCTTCAATTTGTGGTTCACACGTTAGAACCTCTTCCTGAGGGAAAAAGTTACTTGGAGCTTCACAGTTTAGTAATTCAACAAAGTATTCTTTCCATGTGTTACACATTTCCTCATTGGTATTTATCATATTCCCATTTTTGCCTTTTATACCATATGTGTTGTGTTGGTGCCCTTCTTTCATTGACTTCAGTTCATTAAAAAATTTTCTGGATTCGTTTTTCAGGTGATTAGCTTCCATATCTTTGATTATATTGCTTATATAGTCTCGCTTCTGCTGCCGAACTATTGTTGTAGCCTCTTTACATTCAATTCTATATTGCTTTTAATTTTGGATGTTGTTGGTGTAGTAACATGGTTAGGATTAAGAAATTCGTGTTTCAGTTTGGCGAAACATAACCCGGGGTCAGGCACAGCCATTTTGCAGATTTCAGACACGTGGACTATTTTTAGAACACACACGCGGTAGAATTTGGACATTACAGATTAGAATGACACACACGCATTCGTCATAGTAAATTTACACGCACCACCCAATTACAATTACCAATCTTTATTTTACGAACAGTTAGACTACTTATTAGCACAGATATACAGGGGACAAAATATTGTTATTGCCGGCGATTACAATTGTGTTCTTGAGCTTTTTGCTTCAATAAATGATGGACAATATCCGCTTAAGTTTGTTCAATTAAGCCAGACACAATAGATGTCCATTCAAAATGCCATTGTCAGAATATTGCAGCAGTGGGTCGAGCTCAGAACTCATTTTTAAGTAGCAAGACTCAACGAGCGCTGTTATACAGCAGAACTTCTACATTCTATGTTTAGCGACATGAAAAAGTATGTGTATTTCATATTTCTCAAACATATTCTCGGAGAAGTTCAAAGTGAGAATAATAAATTCGAAGTAGATATACGGGATCCAATAAAACTACTCAGCGATCTTGTCCAGTTCATTGATTCTATCATTTCAAAGATTGCTATTCCTGGGGAAAAACTAACAGAAAGTGATGCTATTCAAAATTATTTAATATTTAGATCCTAATCCCAGTCAAGGTTATGAGTTTGAGAAAGAAATAGCAGACTACAAGTTTCCCGATGAGAAAAAAAAAATTCGTGGAAGGTGCATCCAGATTTTAATAGAGCTATTGACACAGCTGCGTGTACGTACACCCGATAACTTTCGAGTGTTGCAGTCCATGTCATGTCTTAGTGGAAGTGAATGTCTACAGCCAATGAAGCCCTGTATTTTGGATCTTTGCTAAAATGTTTGTAGAAGATGCAGCTACTCTCCGCATAGATTTCCAGTGGAGAAAACTTCATCATATGCAGTGGACACAGACCTCTGACACACTTGGACTGTGGGCAGAAATAGCCTCATACAGGGATGCCACCGGTGAAAATCCTTTCCAAGATTTTACAGATTTAGCTATACCTGTGCTCATTTTACCTCATTGTCACTTAGCTCGGGAGAAAACAGTCCGTCTGCCATTTAGAGTTTCCGGACATCAAGCGAAATGGCGGCTTGTTATTGAAAACTGTTGTTGGGATCATACAGTAACTCGCCAGCTTGGTGTGGGAGTCAAAACAAGTGATGACAACTCTGACATTGATTGAGCCAGGAAGGATAGATTCTTGACAATGGATGATATGCCCAAATAACACCGTAATGAATACCGTCACGTGACCAATTTTAGTTTTTGCCATAAACCTGATTTGGGGACAATTAGTGTTGACCAAAACCGTGGATTAAGATGGACGTGTTTGTGGGAGAGCTCTACAGTGTTAGATTAATTTAAAATTAACTAGCATGTGTCGTTATGGCAAAGTGTAGCAGCCATCCCGGAATAAGGCGGTTTTGTGTAAGAGTGAAAAATATAGGATCTATCGCAAGAAGAAAACGTCATGTTCATAGGACAGTGTTCCATGTTTTTTCACTGCGCCGGAATTAGGAAGTCTGAGTTTCTATAAACTATTAGGAACAGTTGTGTTAGGAACAATAATAGTATTTTTCACGGATTATATTTGAATGGGATTCAGATCTCATGGTCATCAGAGCTCCTGGAGGAGGACATGTCTGGAGAGAAGGACACGACTTCGGTGAGGTCCATTGTACTGATTCTTGTGATGTCGTGTAATCCTTGCCATGATGAGTAGACTCTGAACATGAACTCTGTGGTCTGACCTATACATTTACATTAGAATACATGACACACATTTTCTTCGCATACACGTCTCATATACGTTACACTTTCCTTTTAATAAATTAATCTTTATTAATTTTTAGAAGCAAGAGTTGTTGAATATGTTACGTGGGGAAGAATGAGAGGGGGCATAGTACGACAGTGAGAGAGTGATAGGAAAAGGTGTCCATGGGCTGATGGAGTGTGTTGGACGGAAGCTGGTGGATTCTCCAGGATATTGATAAGGGAAAAAAAAATTATAATGTGGGTGTTGACTCCCACCACTCCAGGGACGACACTTTAAAGGAAGACACGACACTCATTCTAATGCGGACGTGGAGCGTATTTTCAGTCAGATGGGAGTTATAAAATCAAAATTGCGGAACAGACTGAGCATCAAGAGTTTGAAAGCTGTTTCGATTATTAGATATGGAATGAAAAGATATGGCAAATGCTGTCATGATTATAAACTACCTAAGAATATTCTGCAAAAAATTGGATCACAGGAGGCATATACATGTTTTTTTCAATCATCCTCCTCATCCTCATCATCGCAGGAGCAAACACAGCAGGAAATAGCTACAGAAACTGAAGAGGAGTTGTTTTACTGGGATTTGGCAGATCTGGAATAAACTTCATTCTAATATTCAGTGATAATAATAAATTATAATGTACTACTTTATACCATTTTGAATGAATACCACCAGTGCTTGTTTTAGTGATTTCCCCAAAAATAGTATTGCAATTTGGTGCTTTTTTGGCTTGAAAGTAGTTATGATTGGGATTTGGCGGGTCTGGAATAAACTTCATTGTAATATGAAGTGATAATGTCATGAGTGCGATAAACGATGATTTGCAGGCCTGCGTTCGTCGTCCGCTAACAGAGGAAAATACTGGTCACTTATTCCCCCGTGCATTCAGGTCTACAAAACGTGATACCCTTATTATAACACAGACCCATAGTTGGTCCCTGAATTGGGACATGCATTGGATTTTATGTTGTACTAAATGATACGCATAAGCCAGGAGAGAATACCATGAGAGAAAAGTAGGTAGCGTTCTACACAACAGACCCGTTGAACGGTTATTACACAACAGATAAAAACATAAATGATATTAAAATAACTACATTAAGGCATAGCAGTAACACGTTAACAGTTGCAATAATACTGAAACAATTAACTTGATGTGCAATGTATATTTCGATTGATCCATAGAGAAAAAAATAAGCTTCATGGAGTCATTTTAGTGTAATTCTCGCCTTTTGTTGTTGTTGCTGTTGATTTGGTTTTGTTTACTGAGGTAGGCATCCTTCATTAGTGCTTGCGTTGTTGTAGAGCTGACAGTCCACAATTAGTGTTTCTGTTATGCCTATGCTTACAGGTCAGATGTGTTGCCCCCTTCCACCCCCCCCCCCCCCCCCCTTTTTTCCCCATCCGCCAAATACACTATTAGCTGTAAAGATCTGCATTCTTTTTTATAGCACCACAAGTCACTGCCTTATGAAATTTACATCAAAGAACCGGTTTGTGAAACGATTTACTGTCGCCAGGTCGATTTCTTTGTGTAATAAATACATTTATTCTCGCTGAATTTACTTTATTAAAGTTTAACTGAGCATTTAATTCTAGGAAAGAACCATATTTCTACGCCATTTTCCATCCGGTTTATGAGAATTGTAATTTCATGTTTTTCTTCATAATTCCACCAGCATGAGTGCGCTTGGTCAACTTTTTTTGACCAAATAAGGCATGCCATTTTACTAGACATTTGTGTTCCTTTATTTTCTATAACTTTTATGCGCCTCCATGTTCTAGCTCAGCAAAGAAATTTGTCAATCTATGCTAGCGGTATTTACGTCAGTTGTGTTGTATCTCTATTCGTGTTCCCCTTTTCACTACGTGAATCATTTTAATAATCTGGGTATCTTTTCATATTTTTTTCTCTGGCTTCGGTGGGTCACTTCCTTCCTTCCATCCTTCCATCCTTCCTTCCATCCTTCCTTCCTTCCTTCCTTCCTTCCTTCCTTCCTTCCTTCCTTCCTTCCTTCCTTCCTTCCTTCCTTCCTTCCTTCCTTCCTTCCTTCCTTCCTTCCTTCTTCTTTCCTTCCTTCCTTCCTTCCTTCCTTCCTTCCCTTTCTTTACTTTCTTTCTTTCTTTTTCTTTCTTTTTCTTTCTTTTTTTTCTTTTCTTTCTTTTCTTTCTTTTCTTTCTGTTCCTTCCTTCCTTCCTTCCTTCCCTCCTTCCTTTCTATCATTCATTATTTGCTTGCTTTCTTTCTTTTCTGTCTGTCTGTCTGTCTGTCTGTCTGTCTGTCTGTCTGTCTGTCTGTCTGTCTGTCTATTTCTCTGTCTGTCTATCTTTTCTTTCTTTCTTTCTTTCTTTCTTTCTTTCTTTCTTTCTTTCTTTCTTTCTTTCTTTCTTTCTTTCTCTCTTTCTTTCTTTCTTTCTTTCTTTCTTCTTCTGCTGTTGTAGCCTCTACAGCAGCTCTCTAACACATCTTCCTCCCTTAATTCTTCTTCTTCTTCTTCTTCTTCTTCTTCTTCTTCTTCTTCTTCTTCTTCTTCTTCTTCTTCTTCTTCTTCTTCTTCTTCTTCTTCTTCTTCTTCTTCTTCTTCTTCTTCTTCTTCTTCTTCTTCGTCTTCTTCTTCAATTGTTGCCACATCCGCAACCGTTGCAAACTTCTTCAAATATCAACTCCAATGAAATCGTAATTCTCTCCGCATGGTTCATGTGATTTTTGTCACACACAAACACACACACACACGCACGCACGCACGCACGCACGCACGCACGCACACACACACACACACACCTTCTCATTTCAGATATTCTCAACATTTTTCTCTGTCCACTATTTTCTCAACATTCTTTTATGTCCATGATAATCTCAATAGTCTTCTCTTTCCACGATTATCTCAACAGTTTTCTCTGTCCACTATTTTCTTAACATTCTTTTAAGTCCATGATAATCTCAATATTTTCTTCTGTCCACGATATTCGCAAAATTTTTCTCTGTCCACTATTTTCTCAACATTCTTTTATGTCCATGATAATCTCAATAGTCTTCTCTGTCCACGATTATATCAACATTTTTCTATGTCCACTATTTTCTCAACATTCTTTTATGTCCATGATAATCTCAATAGTCTTCTCTGTCCACGATTACCTCAACATTTTTCTATGTCCACTATTTTCTCACCATTTTTTTATGTCCATGATGCTTGATTGCTTGCTTGTGTTCGTTGGCTTGAGCTCCAACGCGAAGTCCTGTATGTCGGATGCAGACATCATGTTGTCCAACATCAGTGTGATGTCATACAGGACCTGAGGTTTGCGTGAGTATCCGTTGTCCCATGTCTGGCTTATTGGTGTGCAGACTGGTGGTTCCTCGCCGTACAGGCAGACACTCTCCGACTTCGGAGGAATCGGCGATCCTATTGACTTCAGCACGGACCCCGAAGGGACCTGTTGCCCAGGACGCTCGACGAGGACGCATCAATAGGTCTTGGCCAGTATATAACCCGGCCCTGGTGCCTTGGAAACACCTCTGCGTCCCTATGTCCATGATAATCTCAATAGTCTTCTCTGTCCACGATTATCTCAACATTTTTCTATGTCCACTATTTTCTCAACATTCTTTTATGTCCATGATAATCTCAATAGTCTTCTCTGTCCACTATTATCTCAACATTTTTCTATGTTCACTATGTTCACTATTTTCTTAACATTCTTTTATGTCTATGATAATCTCAATAGTCTTCTCTGTCCACGATTATCTCAACATTTTTCTATGTCCACTATTTTCTTAACATTCTTGTATGTCCATGATAATCTCAATATTTTTTTTTGTCCACGATATTCTCAACATTTTTCTCTGTTCACTATTTTCTCAACATTCTTTTATGTCCATGATAATCTCAATAGTCTCTTCTGTCCATGATTATCTCAACATTTTTTCTATGTCCACTATTTTCTCAACATTCTTTTATGTCCATGATAATCTCAATAGTCTTCTCTGTCCACGATTATCTCAACATTTTTCTATGTCCACTATTTTCTCAATATTCCTTTATGTCCATGATAATCTCAATAGTCTTCTCTGTCCACGATTATCTCAACATTTTTCTATGTCCACTATTTCATTAACATTCTTTTATGTCCATGATAATCTCAATAGTCTTCTCTGTCCACGATTATCTCAACATTTTTCTATGTCCACTATTTCCTCAACATTCTTTTATGTCCATGATAATCTCAATAGTCTTCTCTGTCCACGATTATCTCAACATTTTTCTCTGTCCACTATTTTCTTAACATTCTTTTATGTCCATGATAATCTCAATAGTCTTCTCTGTCCACGATTATCTCAACATTTTTCTATGTCCACTATTTTCTCAATATTCCTTTATGTCCATGATAATCTCAATAGTCTTCTCTGTCCACGATTATCTCAACATTTTTCTATGTCCACTATTTCATTAACATTCTTTTATGTCCATGATAATCTCAATAGTCTTCTCTGTCCACGATTATCTCAACATTTTTCTATGTCCACTATTTTCTTAACATTCTTGTATGTCCATGATAATCTCAATATTTTTTTTTGTCCACGATATTCTCAACATTTTTCTCTGTTCACTATTTTCTCAACATTCTTTTATGTCCATGATAATCTCAATACACTGTCTACACCATAGACTTCTTTCTGTTCCTTCCTTCCTTCCTTCCTTCCCTCCTTCCTTTCTATCATTCATTATTTGCTTGCTTTCTTTCTTTTCTGTCTGTCTGTCTGTCTGTCTGTCTGTCTGTCTGTCTGTCTGTCTGTCTGTCTGTCTGTCTATTTCTCTGTCTGTCTATCTTTTCTTTCTTTCTTTCTTTCTTTCTTTCTTTCTTTCTTTCTTTCTTTCTTTCTTTCTTTCTCTCTTTCTTTCTTTCTTTCTTTCTTTCTTCTTCTGCTGTTGTAGCCTCTACAGCAGCTCTCTAACACATCTTCCTCCCTTAATTCTTCTTCTTCTTCTTCTTCTTCTTCTTCTTCTTCTTCTTCTTCTTCTTCTTCTTCTTCTTCTTCTTCTTCTTCTTCTTCTTCTTCTTCTTCTTCTTCTTCTTCTTCTTCTTCTTCGTCTTCTTCTTCAATTGTTGCCACATCCGCAACCGTTGCAAACTTCTTCAAATATCAACTCCAATGAAATCGTAATTCTCTCCGCATGGTTCATGTGATTTTTGTCACACACAAACACACACACACACGCACGCACGCACGCACGCACGCACGCACGCACACACACACACACACACCTTCTCATTTCAGATATTCTCAACATTTTTCTCTGTCCACTATTTTCTCAACATTCTTTTATGTCCATGATAATCTCAATAGTCTTCTCTTTCCACGATTATCTCAACAGTTTTCTCTGTCCACTATTTTCTTAACATTCTTTTAAGTCCATGATAATCTCAATATTTTCTTCTGTCCACGATATTCGCAAAATTTTTCTCTGTCCACTATTTTCTCAACATTCTTTTATGTCCATGATAATCTCAATAGTCTTCTCTGTCCACGATTATATCAACATTTTTCTATGTCCACTATTTTCTCAACATTCTTTTATGTCCATGATAATCTCAATAGTCTTCTCTGTCCACGATTACCTCAACATTTTTCTATGTCCACTATTTTCTCACCATTTTTTTATGTCCATGATGCTTGATTGCTTGCTTGTGTTCGTTGGCTTGAGCTCCAACGCGAAGTCCTGTATGTCGGATGCAGACATCATGTTGTCCAACATCAGTGTGATGTCATACAGGACCTGAGGTTTGCGTGAGTATCCGTTGTCCCATGTCTGGCTTATTGGTGTGCAGACTGGTGGTTCCTCGCCGTACAGGCAGACACTCTCCGACTTCGGAGGAATCGGCGATCCTATTGACTTCAGCACGGACCCCGAAGGGACCTGTTGCCCAGGACGCTCGACGAGGACGCATCAATAGGTCTTGGCCAGTATATAACCCGGCCCTGGTGCCTTGGAAACACCTCTGCGTCCCTATGTCCATGATAATCTCAATAGTCTTCTCTGTCCACGATTATCTCAACATTTTTCTATGTCCACTATTTTCTCAACATTCTTTTATGTCCATGATAATCTCAATAGTCTTCTCTGTCCACTATTATCTCAACATTTTTCTATGTTCACTATGTTCACTATTTTCTTAACATTCTTTTATGTCTATGATAATCTCAATAGTCTTCTCTGTCCACGATTATCTCAACATTTTTCTATGTCCACTATTTTCTTAACATTCTTGTATGTCCATGATAATCTCAATATTTTTTTTTGTCCACGATATTCTCAACATTTTTCTCTGTTCACTATTTTCTCAACATTCTTTTATGTCCATGATAATCTCAATAGTCTCTTCTGTCCATGATTATCTCAACATTTTTTCTATGTCCACTATTTTCTCAACATTCTTTTATGTCCATGATAATCTCAATAGTCTTCTCTGTCCACGATTATCTCAACATTTTTCTATGTCCACTATTTTCTCAATATTCCTTTATGTCCATGATAATCTCAATAGTCTTCTCTGTCCACGATTATCTCAACATTTTTCTATGTCCACTATTTCATTAACATTCTTTTATGTCCATGATAATCTCAATAGTCTTCTCTGTCCACGATTATCTCAACATTTTTCTATGTCCACTATTTCCTCAACATTCTTTTATGTCCATGATAATCTCAATAGTCTTCTCTGTCCACGATTATCTCAACATTTTTCTCTGTCCACTATTTTCTTAACATTCTTTTATGTCCATGATAATCTCAATAGTCTTCTCTGTCCACGATTATCTCAACATTTTTCTATGTCCACTATTTTCTCAATATTCCTTTATGTCCATGATAATCTCAATAGTCTTCTCTGTCCACAATTATCTCAACATTTTTCTATGTCCACTATTTCATTAACATTCTTTTATGTCCATGATAATCTCAATAGTCTTCTCTGTCCACGATTATCTCAACATTTTTCTATGTCCACTATTTTCTTAACATTCTTGTATGTCCATGATAATCTCAATATTTTTTTTTGTCCACGATATTCTCAACATTTTTCTCTGTTCACTATTTTCTCAACATTCTTTTATGTCCATGATAATCTCAATAGTCTCTTCTGTCCATGATTATCTCAACATTTTTTCTATGTCCACTATTTTCTCAACATTCTTTTATGTCCATGATAATCTCAATAGTCTTCTCTGTCCACGATTATCTCAACATTTTTCTATGTCCACTATTTTCTCAATATTCCTTTATGTCCATGATAATCTCAATAGTCTTCTCTGTCCACGATTATCTCAACATTTTTCTATGTCCACTATTTCATTAACATTCTTTTATGTCCATGATAATCTCAATAGTCTTCTCTGTCCACGATTATCTCAACATTTTTCTATGTCCACTATTTCCTCAACATTCTTTTATGTCCATGATAATCGCAATAGTCTTCTCTGTCCACGATTATCTCAACATTTTTCTATGTCCACTATTTTCTTAACATTCTTGTATGTCCATGATAATCTCAATATTTTTTTTTGTCCACGATATTCTCAACATTTTTCTCTGTTCACTATTTTCTCAACATTCTTTTATGTCCATGATAATCTCAATAGTCTCTTCTGTCCATGATTATCTCAACATTTTTTCTATGTCCACTATTTTCTCAACATTCTTTTATGTCCATGATAATCTCAATAGTCTTCTCTGTCCACGATTATCTCAACATTTTTCTATGTCCACTATTTTCTCAATATTCCTTTATGTCCATGATAATCTCAATAGTCTTCTCTGTCCACGATTATCTCAACATTTTTCTATGTCCACTATTTCATTAACATTCTTTTATGTCCATGATAATCTCAATAGTCTTCTCTGTCCACGATTATCTCAACATTTTTCTATGTCCACTATTTCCTCAACATTCTTTTATGTCCATGATAATCGCAATAGTCTTCTCTGTCCACGATTATCTCAACATTTTTCTCTGTCCACTATTTTCTTAACATTCTTTTATGTCCATGATAATCTCAATAGTCTTCTCTGTCCACGATTATCTCAACATTTTTCTATGTCCACTATTTTCTCAATATTCCTTTATGTCCATGATAATCTCAATAGTCTTCTCTGTCCACGATTATCTCAACATTTTTCTATGTCCACTATTTCATTAACATTCTTTTATGTCCATGATAATCTCAATAGTCTTCTCTGTCCACGATTATCTCAACATTTTTCTATGTCCACTATTTCCTCAACATTCTTTTATGTCCATGATAATCTCAATAGCCTTCTCTGTCCACGATTATCTCAACATTTTTCTCTGTCCACTATTTTCTTAACATTCTTTTATGTCCATGATAATCTCAATATTTTCTTCTGTCCACGATGTTCTCAAAATATTTCTCTGTCCACTATTTTCTCAACATTCTTTTATGTCCATGATAATCTCAATAGTCTTCTCTGTCGACGATTATATCAACATTTTTATATGTCCACTATTTTCTCAACATTCTTTTATGTCCATGATAATCTCAATAGTGTTCTCTGTCCACGATTGTATCAACATTTTTCTATGTCCACTATTTTCTCAACATTCTTTTATGTCCATAATAATCTCAATAGTCTTCTATGTCCACGATTATCTCAACATTTTTCTCTGTACGCTATTTTCTCAACATTCTTTTATGTCCATGATAATCTCAATAGGGTTCTCTGTCAACGATTATCTCAACATTTTTCTATGTTCACTATTTTCTTAACATTCTTTTATGTCTATGATAATCTCAATAGTCTTCTCTGTCCACTATTATCTCAACATTTTTCTATGTCCACTATTTCCTTAACATTCTTTTATGTCCATGATAATCTCAATATTCTTCTCTGTCCACGATTATCTCAACATTTTTCTATGTTCACTATTTTCTTAACATTCTTTTATGTCCATGATAATCTCAATAGTCTCATCTGTCCACGATTATCTCAACATTTTTCTATGTCCTCAATTTTCTTAACATTCTTTTATGTCCATGATAATCTCGATAGTCTTCTCTGTCAACGATTATCTCAACATTTTTCTATGTCCATTATTTTCTCAACATTCTTTTATGTCCATGATAATCTCAAAAGTCTTCTCTGTCCACGATTATCTCAACATTTTTCTATGTCCACTATTTTCTTAACATTCTTTTATGTCCATGATAATATCATTAGTCTTCTCTGTCCACGATCATCTCAACATTTTTCTATGTTCACTATTTTCTTAACACTCATTTGTGTCCATGATAATCTCAATAGTCTTCTCTGTCCACGATTATCTCAACATTTTTCTATGTCCACTATTTTCTTAACATTCTTTTATGTCCATGATAATCTCATTAGTCTTCTCTGTTTACGATCATCTCAACATTTTTCTATGTCCACTATTTTCTTAGCATTCTTTTATGTCTATGATAATCTCAATAGTCTTCTCTGTCCACGATTATCTCACCATTTATCTATGTCCACTATTTTCTCAACATTCTTTTATGTCCATGATAATCTCAATAGTCTTCTCTGTCCACGATTATCTCAACATTTTTCTATGTCCACTATTTTCTTAACATTCTTTTATGTCCATGATAATCTCAATAGTCTTCTCTGTCCTCGATTATCTCAACATTTTTCTATGTCCACTATTTTCTTAACATTCTTTTATGTTCATGATAATCTCAATAGTCTTCTCTGTCCACGATTATCTCAACATTTTTCTATGTCCTCTATTTTCTTAACATTCTTTTATGTCCATGATAATCTCGATAGTCTTCTCTCTCCACGATTATCTCAACATTTTTCTATGTCCATTATTTTCTCAACATTCTTTTATGTCCATGATAATCTCAATAGTCTTCTCTGTTCACGATTATCTCAACATTTTTCTATGTCCACTATTTTCTTAACATTCTTTTATGTCCATGATAATCTCAATAGTCTTCTCTGTCCACGATTATCTCAACATTTTTCTATGTCCACTATTTTCTCAACATTCTTTTATGTCCATGATAATCTCAATAGTCTTCTCTGTCCACGATTATCTCAACATCTTTCTATGTCCACTATTTTCTTAACATTCTTTTATGTTCATGATAATCTCAATAGTCTTCTCTGTCCACGATTATCTCAACATTTTTCTATGTCCACTATTTTCTCAACATTCTTTTATGTCCATGATAATCTCAATAGTCTTCTCTGTCCACGATTATCTCAACATCTTTCTATGTCCACTATTTTCTTAACATTCTTTTATGTCCATGATAATCTCAATAGTCTTCTCTGTCCACGATTATCTCAACATCTTTCTATGTCCACTATTTTCTTAACATTCTTTTATGTTTATGATAATTTCAATAGTCTTCTCTGTCCATGATTATCATAACATTATTCTCAAACTCCAAGCCTCCATAACGTATTTTAGAATGTGTCCCTTTATGTCTGTCTGTCTGTCTGTCTGTCTGTCTGTCTGTCTGTCTGTCTGACTGTCTGTCTGTCTGTCTGTCTGTCTGTCTGTCTGTCTGTCTGTCTGTCTGTCTGTCTGTCTGTCTGTCTGTCTGTCTCTCTCTCTCTCTCTCTCTCTCTCTCTCTCTCTCTCTCTCTCTCTCTCTCTCTTCGTGTGTGCGTGTGAGAAAACTACCAGGCATTCTGCTTTACTAACGTTTCATGATAACCTCTACACCGGTGTCTCCTACATTATCTTGACGCGTTTTGTAAATCTCCTATCCCTGTCTGCTTTCTCATTCTGTTACACAATAAATCGTATGACCATCACATTATAAACGTCAAACAGCACGGAAGAATAGATTACCAGTCTTTCACTTCTGTAGCGACCGTCGAGAGATGACATGAAACCCTCTATGGGCCGCGTTCATGCCACTGTCAAGAGTAACCACATGCCATTAACCAGCGCGCCCGCTTTGTTATACTATTTTTTGACTGAATATATACGAGGGCTATTCCAAAATCACCCACTGACTGGCTAGTAAAAAATAAACCGGCTGCCGTAGCGACAACGTTCATTGCTTGCATCATTCGGTAGTCTTTTAGCTCACTACATATCAACCTACAGTAGCATTTGTTCAGTTATTCACGAATCGCGAACGAATAAACATGGACACTGTTATTGCTTTCCAGCCAGCTGTGCAATTCGTGGTGTAATTCGTTTTCTTCAAGCAGAAGGTCAAAATACGGCAGCGATTTATCGTCGATTGTGTCGTGTGTAAGGTGATAACGTTATGAGTAACTGTTCTGTGAGGGATTGGTGCAGGAAATTCAGAAATGGGCGTAAAGATGTGCATGTTGATGGTGGACAAGGTCGACATTCATGTGTGACAGATTAGCTCATTCAAAAAGCCGAACATGTCATAGTAGGAAAGCGCCGTTTCACAATTTCAGATCTCTCTACATAATTTCCACAAATTTCTAGGACTAGTCTGTGTCCAATTGTCATAAAGAGGTTAGGCTACCACAAACTCTGTTCACGGTTCATATCAACTGACTGATGTTCATATATCTCAAAGAATAGGCTCAGTTGTGATGTTTTTTCGTCACTACTGGGAAGAGGGGGATGCATTTCTCAACAGTATAAGGACTGGGGGAGAGACATGGGTTCATAACGTTATCACCACACACACGATACAATTGACGATGAAGATGATTTTATCACAGCATGCAAGCTTTCTGGTGTCTGTTTGAAGAACCAGCTGCTGCATGGCGCTGTAATCCCGCCACGCTCGCATATGACATATATAAATCAGCACAGACACACACATGTATGTGGGTGTGTATGATTACAATGAATTATCGTTGTTTCAATTCTTAGAAATCTTAGTCAGATATGACTGAGCTGATGTAATGATTGTAGACGGCACTACCTGCTTTATGTTAATGCCGCATTTTGAGTGGTGCTAACCAAATTCGTCATCCAACATTGTGACAACGGCTTCGGACGGAGGAGCGTAATTGGGAGAGTACAAACCTTACCCTAGAACGAGGAAATGCAACCTAAAGACTAAATGTTATGGCAGGGCAGACCAGGCCCAAAGCCCTAAGTTCTAAGGCTAAGGCTAAGCAACTAGTCTAGGATAGAAGATGCGACAGCATGACAGTTAGAACATTGCTTTGCAGATCTGGCAACTTCTGCAGCGTGTCCTGTTCCAGACATATTGGTGTTATCTTTCCTCTGGGATGTACTAGACAGGCCGGCCGAGAGAGAGAGAGAGAGAGAGAGAGAGAGAGAGAGAGAGAGAGAGAGAGAGAGAGAGAGAGAGAGAGAGAGAGAGAGAGAAATCATGCTGCACGGACAACACGTGGTCTCTAAATTCAGCGCAGGCTTTGTGCTATGGAGAGGTATAAATATAATTCCATGTTACAAATTAATTGTCTGTCAAGACAGCAAGGCGTCAGTCAATTCTTAGAAAATCATCCAAACAAAACATTGCCAAATAACACTGCTATTCTTTGAGTAAGCGTAGGCTACTCATGAAGTGTAACAATCAATTGGCGAACAGTAAGTAATATGTCAAAGTATACAACCAGAACCAGAGACAGAAAGTTCTGTTGATCCATTGCAACCAACTAGTGTTGAGACGGCACTTTATGATAATCACCCGAGACAGTAAGTTTGAATTCTCCGAAACCCTACATAAATTATAAACCTGACATGGGTACCATTAAATAATATATATATATATATATATATATATATATATATATATATATATATATATATATATATATATATATATATATATATAATGCGATGTATGTCTGTCTGTAAGTATGTATGTTATTTATGCGTTCGCGAACGGTCCATCCGATTGAGATGAAATTTTCTACACGTCTTCTCATTGCGGTGCTGCCAACTGTCATAGTTTATTTATGTACAAACAGTTATTTACTTAATATTATTTAATATTTTAATTTGCATTATAATTTATATATAGAGAGGGGACATAACTTTTAATAGCATTGCTATATATGTAAAATTGTTGCATATTTCTCAAATAGGTGGACCTTTTCGCTACTGTTATCTACAGGCATATGCGTTATAATCCTCCTCCTCCTCCCCCTCCTACCCTACTCCTCCCCTCCTCCTCCTCCTCCCCCCTAGTCCTCCTCCTACCCCCTCCTCCCCTCCTCCTCCTCCTCCCCTCCCCCTCCTCCTCCTCATCTCCCTCCTTCTCCCCCCTCCCTCCTCCTCCCCTCCCTCCTTCTCCCCTCCTCCTCCTCCTCCCCATCCTCCTCCTCCTTCTACTCCCCTCCTCCTCCTCCTAATCCTAGCATTAAGCGACATTTTCTAACTGCAACCAATATTATTATTAGACAGACAGGCAGGCAGGCAGGCAGGCAGGCACAGACAGACAGACAGACAGACAGACAGACAGACAGACAGACAGACAGACAGACAGACAGAGGGGTTCTGCAATTCTCTGTTGTCTAGCGAACCCTCACTTCACGAGGTGGTATCATACACCTACTTAGGTAGCAATGTAGACAAAGAGACTGGAACATATAAAGACATCAGAATAAGAATACAGAAAGGCTAGAGGGGGCAGACAAGTTGTAAAAGTCAAGAGAAATGACACCTAGCAGAAAACTTAAAATATTCAGTTCTAGCGTTAAATCAATATTATTAATGTATGGATCAGAAACATGGATAACAACGAAAAGATTACACATAAATTACACACATTCACTAATTGGTGACTGTAGAAGAAAATATTCAAAAAACGGAAGGACTAAAATGGTATGGCAGAATCACCAATGTGGAGCTCTTGGAGAGAACTAGACAGATACCAGTAAATCAAGAGGTACAGAAAAGACGCTAAGAAAATCTGCGAATAATATAACTAGACAGGTCTTTTTCTGGAATGTAGCAGAGCAAAGAAATAACCTCCATAAATACTCACGGAGAAGAAAAGTGAAAACAGAAATGAATCAATTGGGGAGGACATGGATAGAGCTGCGCGGGATTGCTAAAGCTATGAGGGTTTGTTTTGATTTGGTGGGAGAATGTGGAAAGAGGGGGGGGGGGGGGGTATGCCCCAGTGGGGGATAAAGGTTGACAGAAGAGAAGAAGTGTGTACTCTAATTTCCATTTCATTCTTTTACCTTCTATGAGTGCCGATAAATACCCGTTACTAAATCTCTCATTGTTTTGTAAAGTTACTGTAAGATAGTCCGCTCCGTGGCGAAGGTGTTACGGACGCAGTTCTTAATCCCACATGCCACGTTCGATACACAGCTGCGGGAGATTTGGCAGCAGACCGCCTTGCGTTGGTTTTTTGTTTGAAGCAGTATGTGTGTCGGTCGTTCAGAAAGCAATGGGAAACTACTGAACGTA
Organism: Cepaea nemoralis; assembly: GCA_014155875.1. Taxonomy (NCBI): domain Eukaryota; kingdom Metazoa; phylum Mollusca; class Gastropoda; order Stylommatophora; family Helicidae; genus Cepaea; species Cepaea nemoralis. The sequence goes on from JACEFZ010012568.1 coordinate 98,045, forward strand.
AACTTGCCTAGGAATCACAAACAGCCAAATAATGCCGGGGTTGACTGTTACGTCCTGTAAAGGATATGCAAATAACTGTTACCTAACAGTGAGATATACGGTGTTACACCTCGAGGTAGGTGGGTGGAGGGGGGGGGTGGCATTTGCACGGATAGATTAATATCTTAGCCACAGCCAGAGCGACATTATCATCACGTGTAGTAGTAGCGTAGACGTTCATGTGCCTCCACAAAATAGAACGAAACCGTGTGCCTTGAAAATTGTCTTAGACGTTCATAGAAAACTTCACAGACTAGAACGGAAAAATCACAACAAACAAATGGGCTTCTTTTTCAGTAACTGGTGCCAGCTCTACAAGGAAACGTGAAGTGAACGGGAATCTCCGTTGTTATTGATTTGAGAACACCCATTGTTAACAAGCAAGTCGTGGTTTGATTTTCTTCTCAAAATACAAGATTTAAGCTTCACCAGAAACAATAAGTATAAGCTGATTCGGTGAAATGAAAATGTGCGTAAATATATGACTGCATTTGACAGTATCAACTATTTTGTTTTCAAAAATATTATCAAAGAACACAGGTAAGTTATGCAGTTTTAAACGTTACAATCATTTATGTTTACTGAACGTAACACTGATTAGTAAATCAACCTGAGGTTGAACGGAGCATCTTACAAAGCACATGCAACATTTTTACAATCTTGAAACATACGCTTTACATTTAAAATAAAATTAACTTTTAAGAAATTAAAAATAACACTTTACATAATGTTAGGTGCACGTTTCACGTTGGAAATTAGATTCATGTTGTAAGGACTACAAACATGTACATGATCTTATGTGCATTTTTATTTTAACATAACTGAGGAGCAGTAAAGCAATTTAGAAAATGTAACTAAGATTACAACCTAAAGTAGGTACCGGGAAATGTGATAGGAAATGTGATAGGAAATCTTCTTCTTTCGTTCGCTTGAAATATGTCTATAACTGCAATGCTGTTTCTTGTATTAATTTAACAGTCTTTTTTAGTTCACTCAGCGGTCCATAGAGTTTATCTTCCTCTGTTGTCTCTCTAGGCCAGAAGGTTATCCTGGATATGGTGTAGTTTGGGCAGTCCTGGAATATGTGCTCTGCTGTCTGCGACGCCATTCCACGTGTGCACATGGCTGATTCACCAATCTTGAATTTTGTATACATGTTGTTGCGTAATCTATTGTGCCCTGTTCTGAGGTGCAGAATAATAACTTGTTGTGGTCTGTCCATAACGTGGTAGTCGTCTTGGGTAGGATTTGGTGGCCTTCTAACTGATTTGATCATTCTTTTCTTTTGGTGGAATGTAATGGGCACATCAGGTTGTTCTTCTTTTGCTCCTTCCTTAGCCAATCGATCAGCTCTGTCCTTTCCGGGTACTCCACTGTGGGATGGTATCCACTGTACTGTGACCTTATGCTGACTGCTAAGTTCCGAAAGTAGTGTCCTTAGAACTGGTAATTTCCCAGACAGGAGCGTCTCTATTACTGATTTTGCATCTGTCTGTATTACCACAGGTTGTCTACCATGGCTGGTATTTTGTAATTTCTCTATTGCTATCTTGATTGCCTCAATTTCAGCATCATAGTTATGGCAGTACTTTCCTGTTGGAACTCTGGATGTGTCCCTAGTATTGTTTGTGTATTCTATATACACTTCCGCTCCTCCATTTCGAACAGCATTTTGCGATGACCCATCTGTGTAGACTCGGATCCAGAGATCCTGTGGGTATTCGTCATCAAGGAAGCTGAGAGTGGCTGTTCTGCGCTGCACACTGTTCTGTTCTTCCTTGTCAAATATTCCTCTCACTTTTGTCTGGATTTGTAGCGGTATTCTATGATCATCTTTCCACGGGGTTCGCTCTGGAATAGTTGTCAGGGGGATACTAACTGTGGACAGATCGGTGGTTTCTCTGCAGAGTCGTTTGGCCTGGTGGATAAAACTACTTCTTTTCAACCGTCCCATAGCTAAGTTTTCAAATCGGTTCTTCATAGGGTGGCCTGGCAAGCTGAGGAACTGTTATGCTTCTATTAGTGTTTTTGTATCTCTGCGTTCTCTCAGTGCTTGTGTCCTCCCTATTTTCTCCATTGCTACTATAGGGGTTAATCTCATCCCTCCTGTGGTGACTCTAAGAGCTTAATTCTGCACCTTGTCCAGCTCTTGCAGTGTGGTTTTTGATGCTGAACACCACGCAGTTGACCCGTATTCCAGGTGTGGTCGTATGCTCTGTTGATAAACTTTACTAAGTATTTTCCCACTGGCTCCCCAAGTGGTTCTACTTAGCTTTCTCAGGATGGCTATTTTCCTTCTGGCTTTTGCTACATCTTTTTTTATATGTTTTCTCCATGACAGCCTGTCATCAAATGTTACACCAAGGTATGTTGGTTCTTTATCTTCTCTTAGGGGCGTTCTATTTATCTTAATGATCCCTGCCTTTTGTTTCGGAGAGAGGGTAAATAGAGTTGTGCTGCACTTGTCAGTGTTTATGCTGATACACCATCTATCCGCCCATGCAACAAATGTATCTACAGTTCTCTGTAGCAATATGGTGGCCACTAATGCATGTTCATTTGTGCTCCACAAAACCAGGTCATCAGCGTACATTGCCGCTTTAATTCCATCGGGTAGATTAGCAACAAGATCATTGATAAAGATTAGAAAAAGTTTGGGGGACAAGACTCCGACCTGGGGAACACCGTGACGCAATAGTACTTTCTTGCTCTTGAGACCGTCTATCTGTACTCGGGCTCTTCTCTTGTGCAAGTATGCTTTCACCCATTTGTATATTCTTCCATTGACTTTACAGTTTCTCAGTTTCTTCATAAGAGCTTCTTTCCAGACTTTGTCAAAGGCTTTCTTCAGGTCTATACGTGCCGCAAGTACCAGCTTCTTCTCTTGGAATGCCTCCTCAACTTCTTGGGAGAAGTAGGTTGTCTGATCTTCCGTAGAGTAGCACTGCCTAAAGCCAGCCTGTTGTGGCACAAGGATGTTTTCACTTTAAATGTACCACTGTAGTCTGTCATTGATGATGTGTTCCAGTGTTTTGCAGAGACAGCTGGTGAGGCTAATTGATCTGTAGCTGGAAATATCTTTCCCAGATTTTAGGAGAGATATCATGATTGCTTCTCTCCAGGCTTGTGGAACACTGCCTAAGATTCAGGTGTTATTGAAGATCTGTAACAGATTTTCTTTGGCCTCTGTTCCTAGGTTACTGATCATTTCATTGGAGATACCATAAGCTCCTGGTGACTTTCTCATTTTCAGTTTTGATATTGCTAACTCCAGTTCACTTATAGTGATAGGTGCCTCCATAACCTCATGTACTATTTCTTGCTGTCCTGTATGTTGCCATTTCTCTCGAATCTCCTGTTGTTTCTCTGGACTAATTTCTATATTGTTATCTTGTGCGAATGAGTCAGCAAAATGGTCAGCTGCTTGCTTTCCTGTTAAGATGTTTCCGTCTTTATGTAGTGCAATTTTTGAGTTTTGACCTGAACCCTCATCGTTAAGCTGTTTTATTAGCTTCCACAACTTCCTTGTGTCTCTTTCAAAGTTCAGAGACTCTGTTTTCTCCTGCCAGCTTTTCCGTCTAGCCTGCAGCTGCGCCCTTTGAAATTTGGCTTTTGTGTGCTGATATTTAATGTGGTGCTTTTAGTTTGCCTTCTACACACTTCCACATCATTATGCTACTGTTCCATTTCACTACTCCAGTAGGGTTTATAATGTTTACGGGCTCCTCTTGGTATTGTTTCTCGTGCTGCCTGTAGTATGCATTTCGCAAACTCTTCAACTACTTTATTTATGTCCTTCTCAGTATTCAGGTTTCTAACCAGTATGCTGGTGCGATGCTTGTACATTGCCCAGTCTGCTTTCTTGTAGTTCCACCTTGAGAGGGTGCTGCTTTCAATTACAAGCTCATTTTCTACAGTTAGAAAGACTGGCCTATGGTCACTGCCACCTAGCTGTTTCCCAACAATTCTTTTAATGTTCCACTCCAGGTCTGGTGAATGAAAAGCCAGGTCAGGTGTAGTTGTAGTGTGTCATGATCTCGAGTAGAAGGTATGTGGGTCAGACGGCTTGTTAATCAAGATGAATCTATTCTCATCTTGCCAGTCTTCCAGTCTCTCTCCTCTATGATCCATGTGATCATAGCCCAAGCTCTGCGAGTGGCTGTTAAAATCGCCACACACAATCATTTTTCCTTTTAATGGTAGGTGTCCAGTGCCTGTGGGCGGTCATTTGGACAGTATTAATTGATAAGGTGAAGGTCTGTATTGTCTGTCTTAAGTTTAAGTGCCTGATAATCATCCCCTTCCATGTAAACTTAAATTTGGGAAGCAGGGATGTTATTTTTGTTAAGGGTCAGTATCCCATCCTTTCTCCTGTCCTTTCGGTCAGATCGGTAACACTGGTAGCCTCTAATTTTGAAGGCTATATTTTCGTTGAGGTGTGTTTCTTGCAAGCAGCATGCGCTTATATTGTCTTGGGCCAAGATGTTTTCTAGTTCTATTCTATTTTTGTTGATATCCTCTGCATTCCAGTGCATTATTTTAAGTCTTTGTGTGGTACTTCCAGACGCTCTATTGTCAGACCCCTTGGCTCCACAGGACATCTGAGAAAGACTTTCGGTAGCTGTGGTTAGATCCTTACGAGGCATAGGGCCCGGCACTGCACCTGCCTGGGGGTCCAAAGCAGGGCGAGCACCATACATATAGCAGTAATCGACATATTTCATTACGTGTAGGCCTGATTTCTGTGGTGCGCCTCCTGGCTGGCTGCCTCCGTCTTCAGCACCTATCTTTTGCAAGAGCAGACTATGGTCTTACTCGACATAAACTTCTGAATAAACGCAACCAAAATCTGATAGGTAATGAAGGCGATTGGCCTGATTGACCACATCACCCATAGATTGGAGCGCCGATTGGTTTATACAAAGAATGGGGCTGGCACAATATACCAAACTTACGTTAAGAAGTGCAAAAGGTTTACATTACATTTTAAACATCCAATCGCAATACGGAAAAAAACCCATAAGCTCAGTTGATAATCGGGAAAACCGTCTAATAATTTTAGCGCCCAAGTGCAGAACGGGACTTGTCGTTTTCTTATTTGTAATCTGAGGCTGCCAAGAAGGAAAGCAACGATAAACTACCTTCTTTAAAGAAAAAGTAGCGGCAAACAATTAGACATCTTTAGCTCCTGCGAAAAGAAGAGACATAACAAACACAGACACAGTATACATACATTACAAAGAATTCTATCATACACAGGTGAAAACAAAGTGTGACTTATCCAAAATAAGAAACAATCAATAAATGTACTATAGGACACAAAGGACGGTCGACCTTTCGATTCTAAGAATCTTTGTCAAGGAGAGGACGACACAAATAGACTTTAAAAACACGATAAAAACACACAATAAAATCGGCACAACTACGTGGTTCTCGTGTGGGCACAGAAATGGTGGTTAAATGCGCTCTGTTGGCTACAAAGTTTACGTATAGTTAGGGTGCCAGAGGGCCAGATAGGATGTGTGTTGCCTAAGATATGTGAACAGTCCGATATGAATATATAGAGGTGTGCAGACAGTTAGGTATGAGTATATAGAGGGAGGACAGCATAGTTATAAACAGTTTATATAGTTCGATAGGAATAAATAGAGGAGTGTGAACAGTTAGATATGAATATAGAGAGGGAAGGTGGCATAGTTATATAGTAGCGTCCACAACAATATTATCTGATGGATGGAAGCATCCCAGAGAGTGTATGAAGAGAGTGCATCAATCAAACATGGAGAGAAGTGATCCCGGAGAATCCTAAATGATTGTAGCAATGAATATACTCACGATCATGGAAAATCGTAATGGTTGTAGCAGTGAATATATTCACAATCATGGAGAATTGTAATAGTTGTAGCAATGAATATACTCACGATCATGGAGAATCGTAATGGTTGTAATGAATATACTCACGACCATGGAGATGCAGAGCAGCCTTTAACTGACTCAGTGCTGAAGGATAATATATCGCCAAATGTGACCTCACATATGGACAGAAGGAAGATATATCGCGCATACTAGGGTCATCGTGTTGCTTGTTTCGTTTCGTGATATCCTCTGCAAATTCAATGTTAAGTGACAGAAAATTACATTACAATACCTGTTCATTTGATTGTGCACCAGGTTTGGTCCAGGTCTACTTTTTGTTTGGCAAAGAATCAGTTAAAGAACGGTGTGGATAATTGTGTACAGAGACTAGCAGACTGTCTAAAAGCCGGACATCATGCTCGTTGACCAAAAAAGTCCAATATGGCTCTGGTGAAGGTGAGTGAGACGGGTGAGTAGATTCAAAGGCGTGGGAGGAAAGATCAACCCCCTTCAATTCACCATACACTGCGGAGGAATCACTCAGCATACACTGTAGAGTAGCCACTCACCATACACTGTAGAGCAACCACTCTCCATAAACTGTAGAACCACCACTTGTCAGTGTCTTGCAGTGCTCGTTAGTCTAAGACTTGCCAGGTGAATGACATACATGCGCAAAGTCAGTCAAAGTCGTTACACATGGCCAATAGCATCTTTAATAAATAGAAAAATCAAAGTATATTTCATATCACAATTCGGATCGCTCAGCGCTGCACTCGCCCGCTCAACAAATAATATCCTTGCTCACACAAGGAGCACACACACACAGTTGGATCCCCAAATATATCACAGCGCTAGCAAACATTCAAATCGGCTATACGAGTCGCTTTAAAAAAGTCGCTTAAAAGTCGACAGGGTCAACTTCATTGCACCGGGTTATATCCCATATGGCTCGGTCTCTTTCCGCAGCACGGAAAGCGTCGCACAAAGCACGAACTCCGTAGCTTTTAGCGACGGTCTCCGAAACATTTAACTCGTAAACCGAAGTTCCCGGCCCGGTATCGAACCCACAACTTTTGGAGCACGAGTCAAACGGTTTGACCACTTCGCCACAGAGACTCCCTATACGAGCAACACTATCAGACACGTCCTTCCCCATTCAAAGCTTAGTCTCGTCTGTCCCAAAGCTTTCGCTCTGGGTTCCCTATAACGTGGTATTTACTCACGTGGCTTCTGGGGTCACTAGTGGTCAGTAATGTGTCGCAGCCTAGGTCGTGTCTCGTCCGTGAACCAAGGGTCAGTCCGTCTATTGATGACTGTCGTCTCACGTAGTCCAGTCCACGGGTAACTGTCATGTCTCCTGTTCAAGGGCATAGTGTCCTATTTGCTGTCCCTTGTCCTGTCTTCTATTCCCATGTCCAGTCTTCTATTCCCATGTCCCGTCTTCTATTCCCATGTCCTGTCTCTAGGATCTGTCCTCCGTATTAGGCCACTAGGACTCTGACACACTCATCATACACTGTAGAGCAACCACACACCATACACGGTAGAACAACCACTCATCATACACTGCGGAGCAACCACTCACCATACACTTTAGAGCAACCACTCAGCATACACTGTGGAGCAAACGAATGATATCTTATGAAATAAGTCCCTATCATTGAATGTACAACAGAGAGTGCTGAAATGCTATATATAACATGTTGAGCTGCATGGCAGTGAATTTTGGAATGTAAATTAACAAATTATGACTAACTTGGAAGCAACAGAGATGTGGTTCCTGTGAAGAATGTGAATTCCTTGGACTGAAATAATAACTAATAACGATTGTCTGAAAATGGCTAATGAAACTGGAACATTTATTCATCAGTAAGCATAAGGCAAACAGCTTTCTTTGGTCACGTGATGAGAAGATAGGCATTGAATAACATTGTGACAACTAGAAAGATCAAGGGGAAGAGAGGCAGGAGCAGAGCAAGAGAAATTATGCTGGAAGGATTGAGACGGTGGCATGGGAGAATATCTTCAACAGACTTGATCCAGAACACCAAACACAGAGATTTAGAATTGATTTGATTTGTTGCCCTGGTCATGTGGGATTGTGGAGAAATGAAAGGCTGATAGGCTGGCAGGGAATGCACCCCTTGGTGGTAGATTACTTATGGACACGGCGGAGGTAGTCGTGTGCTTGTGGGACCTGGTGGAGAAGGCGGGAGAACAGAGTGAGAACCCGTATGTGGAAAGATATTGCGGGGAATCAGCAGGGGTTCTAGAACCCACAAAACTGAGAGAGAAGACCAGGAGAACTTTCAATCAAATAGCGGTCGGAACGATTAATAGTGTGACTCTTCACTGGCTGTTGAACAAGGGGACGGAACGGTTTTGGGAATGTCCTGAGTGCAATGACGTCGGTTCTTAACTAAAATCAACTCAACCCAACGCAACAGACAGAGATTTGTGGAGAGACATGAACGCCTACTCCAGCTGGAAAGGCTCTTGGTAATGTTGATACATAGAGATCGTTTCCTGTTATTGTATGTACGATCTTGCATACTTCTATGTGCCATCAACATACCAAGCCAATTGGCTATACTCTATACTCTAACACGCCTTACATACAGAGTAGAACAGTGCAACATATTACCTCCTCTTCTTTCGTTCGCTTGAAATTGATTTCCTATATCTACAATGTTGCCTCAGCTATAAACTTCACTCTCTTGGTTAGTTTGCTGAGTGGTCCATAGAGTTTATCTTCCACCGTTGTTTCTCCAGACCACAAGTTTGTCAAAATATGTCGTATTCATGGTAATCTTGGAATATGTGAAGTATGTGATCACCTGTCTGCAGTGCCAATCCACATGTTCACATGGCAGATGTGCCAATATACACCTTGATATTCCTCCATTCAAAACACAAGAGAAAATCTACAGATACCCTATCTACGCTTCCTGGAATCATCTATCCTATCGACACCCTTTACAATGATGTTCATGTTGATGATGATATATTAAATATGCAGTATTTGTTACACAAGCAAGAGAAAATAAGTTCCTTTCAATAGTGCTTCAAACCGTAATAAGTTAAAAACAATGTTTTCCCGTGATGAATTTGAATAACGAAGATACAAACAATAGATTGCACGATTTATTGCCTGGCATATTACGCTGCGTCTCGTTAGGTACAACTTACGTGAATTAACTAGATAAATCCTTCAAACTGAAATATACACATGTTCGCACAGTAATGTTGATTGTCTACCACGGTAATTTTAAACTGACTAACATGTCTTTCTGCTTGCAAAAGGACGGCTTACGAAGGTTGATTATTATAGCTTCAACAAACTTTAACAATCGACTACTTTGTGTGTTTGATTATTATAGCTTCAGAAAACTTTAACAATCGACTACTTTGTGTTGAACAACACACGGAAGGCACTGTCTCTTTCAATCACGTGGCCGCTCTCGAGCACATGTCCCGCGACCGATGAAGCAGGACTGTTCCGGTGTGTCAGCCTGCTTAGGCTACCAAAACCATCTTCTGTGTGTAGTATCTTGTCTACCCTGCTTGCGACTCAACACGGTTAATGTGTTTGGGCTTTATGCAGAATTTTAATCCGTATGCAAGGGCCTCCGTTTCAATGTTGTTGAGTACGTACGACGATATGTTCCTCACATACTTCTCTGGGTTGTCTAGTACTGACGTTGATATCTTTTCAGTGCTCAGTGATTTGTTGAGGCTAGCATTCTCTGCAATTTTCATCTTGTGTTGAGTCGCAAACACAATTTGAAATGTTGTTTGATCAAGTCTCCAAGTTATCATCTACTTCTGCTGAGTCGGTCGGGTGGCTGAAGGCCAAACTGGTAGATTTAGAACACCAGTATCGCACAAAACTCTCTAAATAGACATGTCCGCTGACCAACGAACATCTTACTGCCTTAAAGCGTTAAAGGCTAACAAAACCCTCTTAATATTGACACCTGACAAAGGGAGTGATGCAGTACTTATGGACATGTCAGACTACCAGAGATAAATGGATGAAATATTATCAGATGCATCTAAATTCAGAGTAGAGCAAATAGTCAACAAGTCGGAGGACCTGCATGCAAAAATGAGGAAAGAGATCCAGTCACTTGTGAATGCCGGATTCATCAGTGAGGCCACTGCAAAAACGCTCACACCGCGTGGCTCCCAACCTCCTCAGATGTACGGTCTACCCAAGCTTCACAAGCCCGGCATCCCACTAAGACCGATCCTTTCCATGGTTAACTCTGCACAGCACCGAATGGTGAGATGGCTAGCTGAATTTTTAAAGCCAGTACGACAGTCCTTCGATTCACGAACACTCAGAGATACATTCGAACTGGTGGAATTATTGGATACTATGGACATAAACAATAAACACATGGCATCCATGGATATTGCCTCTTTATTCACCAACGTTCCATTAGATGAGACCGTGAATACAATAAGTGAACGCATTAGAGACAAAAGAATTAAAACTAGGCATACCATCAGCTATTCTAGAGAGGCTATTAAAATTATGTACCGCCAACATACAATTCAACTTTCTTAACAAGTCATATCGCCAAATTGACGGAGTGGCCATGGGGAGCCCACTTGGACCTATTCTAGCGGATATCTTCATGGCACACTTAGAAGAAAAGAGATCCACAGACATCAACAACTTGGCCTTTTACCGGCGTTATGTGGACGATATACTAATTATCACCACAGACGAGCTACAAGCAACATCGTTCCAGGCCACAATGAACGGAACACATAAAAACATCTCTCTATCTATGGAACACGAACACAACGAAGCGTTGCCGTTTCCAGATATCCTAATGAGACGTAGAGCAGACGGCACAATTCAAAGATCTGTGTACCGTAAAGAAACATGGACTGGCCAATACTTAAATTTTCAGAGCTTCGCACCTGTCCAGTACAAACGGGTCTTAGTACGGACCCTGTTTGACCGTGCTAGGAAGACATGCGCCCAGGACACACTGACAGAGGAATTTGAAACTCTGAAGAATGCCTTAAACCTGAATGGGTACTCCACAGGATTTATAAAGCGCCACTGCCAATAGCCCAAACCGAAACCAGAAGTAACTACAGTCCCTAAACTCAAGGTATTCATCCAGCTCACCTTCCGAGGAGATGACGTAATGCAACGTCTGCGGGACCGGCTCATCACAGCAGTCGGGCGAACATTCTGTGCTGCAACTCCAGTCATCAGGTACAAAACCGTACCGATCCCCATCCCAGCAGTAAAAGAACCTGTAGCTTTGTACGCCAAATCAAATTGTATTTACCAATTTACATGCAGATGCGAGGCCATCTACATAGGTAGAACTGAGCGACAGTTACATTGCAGGGTTTAGGAACACATTCCGAACTGGGTAGACAAGATACTACACACAGAAGATGGTTTTGGTAGCCTAGGTAGGCCGACACACCGGACAGTCCTGCTTCATCGGTCGCGAGACATGTGCTCGAGAGCGGTCACGTGGTTGAAAGAGACAGTGCCTTCCGTGTGTTGTTCAACACACAAAGTAGTCGATTGTTAAAGTTTGCTGAAGCTATAATAATCTACCTTCGGAAGCCGCCCTTGTGCAAGCAGAAAGACATGTAAGTCAGTTTAAAATTACTTTGGTAGACAATCGACATTACTGTGCGAACATGTGTATATTTCAGTTTGAAGGATTTATCTAGTTAATTCACTTTACGTTGAGTACTAAGTTAGAAAAATGTGTAATTCAAACATCGAGTTTCTTGGGTAGTAAGTTTGTGTATCTATATTTTAGGCCACTGGGGAAACGACACGGTTGGAGAATGGAAGCAGGCCGTCACAGACACTACAACAACTGTGATTAGAATCCAGGCCACAAGTCATTCAAATCTTCGAGCACATCTGACGTCATTAATCGTCCTCTGCGATGTCGAGATATTGATCTAGCTAACCGTGTCACTTCTATGATAGATCTATCTATCTCAGTGAGAGTGGAATATGTTAGTGAGAGTAGCCAACAATTTATACCGGATACTGACCAACATTACACTGATTTCTCAATCAATGGTCATCGGAGGTTAATAGTAGATAGTGGGTGGGTGCATACGGTTTACAGATTCTCAGATAAGTACAACTTTCAACACAAAACGTGTCCGTGTAAAGAATGCCTCAGATCTGAAATACCAAACCCACAATTTGCATGCATTGCCATTGGCACGTCATATCATGTGCCTTACGATTACACAGAAGGGGAAAATATCACATGTTATCTTTTCCTTAAGGAAGGTAGCAGTCCTGCTTATTGCAGAAATGTCACCGAACTACGCGGGATGTGGCGAGTGATTACAAACACGATCAGTGATCGTTGTTTGATGATACACGTGACCCATGACATGGAACTAGCATCCAGGTTGGACAGAATGGTGTTATATCGGGATCATCTCAGGGACATCTACTTCAACAAGTGTCTTCTATATAATCCACCGGAAGAAGCAGAGAATGACCAGGACCTTCCAGAGACTCTGGTGTCTTATCCACACGGATGCGAATCAAGTGTCACTTTAGGTTCTACAAGGAGTACAGAGGAACAAATGGCAGGGAGAATCAAGTACAGATATAACACATCAACTTGCCCTGGGTCTAGTGGAGGGAAGATATTCGTGGTATGGAAGGACTGGACGCTCTGGGGTTTCGAACATACTCATAGCAGATGGTTGAGGTCTCGGCAGAACATCAACTGCAGCAGTAGTGGGGTTGGATACCTTTCTACGATTCAATGTCAAACAGGTATGGTTTTTACATCTCTGTATGTTATCTATACCAGTATAACTCCGTATTTAGTACGCACGATATCGCCTACACGCTCATCTGTCAACTATAGTAAGCCAAGGACCTTTTATACGCAGTAAGGCACATTGTGCATGTGGTGCTCGACCCATATCTGTATAGAACAATATGGACTCTCTTCAATTGTCAAAGTGAGGGAGACTCTGACCACCTATTCCTCGGTGCTCTCAGGTCTACAAAATGTGATGACGCTCTCACATCACAGACCCATGGCATGAAAACTGTCTCAGGACAATGTATTTATTTATTTATTTTACTTTATGGGGACTCGGTGGATGACGTGGTCGGGACAATGTATTTATTTATTTTACTTCATCGGGACTCGGTGGATGACGTAGTCGGGACAATGTATTTATTTATTTATTTATTTTACTTCATCGGGACTCGGTGGATGACGTGGTCAGGACAATTTATTTATTTTACTTCATCGGGACTCGGTGGATGACGTTGTCAGGACAATGTATTTATTTATTTTACTTCATCGGGACTCGGTGGATGAAGTGGTCAGGACAATTTATTTATTTATTTTACTTCATCGGGACTCGGTGGATGACGTGGTCAGGACAATTTATTTATTTTACTTCATCGGAACTCGGTGGATGACGTGGTCAGGACAATGTATTTATTTATTTTACTTCATCGGACTCGGTGGATGACGTGGTCAGGACAATTTATTTATTTTACTTCATCGGAACTCGGTGGATGACGTAGTCGGGACAATGTATTTATTTCTTTTACTTCATCGGGACTCGGTGGATGACGTGGTCAGGACAATGTATTTATTTATTTTACTTCATGGGGACTCGGTGGATGACGGGATCAGTAGCACACTGGCGACTTTACTTCCCCAGTCATGTTTCAGTATTTATTTTAGACTGCGTATAAAGACAAAAATTTGAATTCACTGTGTTAAAACATAAGTAATAATCATGTACTTTAATGTATATAACATTAATCATAATTATGTTACATGTTGATTTCACTTTAGTTTATCATAATTGTTTCATAGTTTATCATAAGTTTGCAAACGTGCATAGATGCTTCGTTCACATCTGCAGTAAATCTGTAAGAGTACAGAGGCTAACTGCTGGTCTAATGTTGGTTGACAAGCATCCCCACACACTCAGTCTGCTGCTTCTTTCTGGCCATGTTCGTCTTCAGTCTGAAAATCTACTTTCTAACTATTGTCGCCGATACGTGTTTCTCTAAGGGTGATCCTGATATCGTCTTTATCCACTGGCAGTTCCGTCCAGCCTATCCGATCTCTTGTTACCCACATCTTCTACTTCTTTTCCACTTCATTCCCCCATTGGGGCATAGTTCTCAACCAACTCGCACCAAGCCACCCTATCTTTAGCTATCCCATGTAGATCTGTCTATGTCCTCCCCATATTATCCAGTGTTTCTACATCTCTTCTCTGTGTGTTGTTTGATCTTTCTCCATTTCTTTAGCCCTGTAGATTCCAGACAAAGGCACGTCTATTTGTGCTTTTTCAGGATTTTTCTGTGTATGTCCCATCTAGCATCCACGTCTTTTCGTCATATCCAGGTTCACCGATATTTGTCTAGTTCTCTTCATAAGCTCCCCATTTATAATTTTCTTACATCATTTTCGTCATTTGTTTTGCACATATCGTGGTTAGTTAGTTGCATATCCTCTATAGGACGTCGCAGTCAACCTCAGCATTTATGGTTGTTTGTGATTTCTTAGCAAGTTTAGGTGCAGTAGTTTGCCATTGCTTTCTGAACGGTTCCAAATTGCTGTTATATAGCCGGATCGCAGAATTGGGGTGAGTGCTCAGCCTTGTAAAATACCCCGGTTAGTGCATTCATCACTTCTGGCAGCAACAGTCCAACTCCAGGCCTTCATGTGGCGGAACTGTTTTAACTAACAGGAGAAGGGGCGGCGGTGAGTCTCTGCGCCGTAAAAAACAACCAGAGTGTTCTAGATATGTATGTACGCACATACATGCGCAGACACGTGTGTAAATGCATACATATCTAAACTCGAGTAGGAAAACAGTCTACTCTAGTAAAAGAAAGGTGCTGAAGACGGAGGCAACCATCCGGGAGGCGCACCACATAAATCAGGATGCCACGCATCAACGCAATGGAATATGTCGATTACTGAAAAACGTTTTGGTGCTGGCCCTGCTTTGAACCCCCAGTCAGGTGCAGTGCCGTGACCTAAGTTTCAAGAGGGTCAAACCAAACCAACTGGAGGTCTTGCTCAGATGTCCTGTGGAGCCAGGGGACTTGAGAATAGAGCGTCTCGCCATAGACGCCGCAGACAGCAGATCACATACTCCAGGACTGCCGAAATTATGACATATTCGGCATACCTTCTGGTCTCGTGACACAACAGTGGAAGATAAACTCTATGGACCACTGAGTGAGCTAAAAAGGCAGTGAAGTTCATACAAGAGTCAACATTGCAGTTATAGACAAATTTCAAGCGAACGAAAGAAGCAGGCGCAGAAGCTTTCTAAACTACCGGAACTCATACTATTTTATTTAAAAAAAAAAAACCAAAGCAATTAAATCTGCTGCCACATCGTCCGCAGCTGTGTTTCGAACGTAGTTTGCTGAATTACGAACTGCTTCCGTAACGCCGTCGCCACAGAGCGGGCACATATCGTGGTAAGAAGATAAAACTGACGTGACAAACTGAGGATGTCTCTTAGAATTCAGTCCAATGTCTTCGCGCGAAATCTGAGTCAACTTTCCGGATCAGGCCCAGCGAATCACTTAGTATGCCTGAATGGATGAAGTTTGCGACACAAGCCAACGATATGCCATTAATGATACCATCACTTCCATTATCAACTGCTTGAGGTAGCGTTGTAATTCGAAGTTTATATAGTCAGCATAATTTGTATGGAGTACATCAGCATAGTAATTACTAAATGAAACCATATGGGTGGCGGGGGTCGTGGTATCCCCTATCAAAGCAGTGGTAAGGTGCCTCCTGTCCTCCTCTAGCCTACGAGACACTCTTGGGAAAGGTGGAGTACCCGCTTAGTCCCCCCCCCCCCCACCCCCCACCCCGAATCAATGTAACGTGAAGCCATGGGTGCAGGTAGTGGATGAAGTTGAAGATCAACCAACATATAGTTGTGGGTTATGATTTCCAACTTCACGACGGTAGGCAGATGATCTCTTTTTTTTTTGGGGGGGGGGGGGGGGGGGGGCGAGGGGAAACAATGGCTACTGTCATCGACCGTATGGTCACTGAAAAGAAAGACTGCAATGGCAAACTACCTTCTGTACAGATGCCAAGAAAATCATATTTGGTAATCTCATAGAAAATAAGATAAAGGGCGTAAATGTAGCAATTATAATGGATATAGAGAGATCCAAATCGATCAAAGGATATTCGACTGTATCATATAGAGTGTCATTGGTGAAGTTGAGTGGAAGACCTTTTTATGTCAACCTAATACAAGTTTACGCGCCAACAGCAGACTGCAGTGATGACAGCATCGATGAACTGTATAAAGATGTTGAAAATGCCTTCAAGAAATACAAGAAGTCAGAATTAAATATCATAATGCATGAATAATGGGTGACTTGAATGCCAAAGTTGAAAATCAACAGGACGGGTGCATAGTAGGCAAGTATGGACTAGGGGAACAGAATGAAAGAGGTTGCAGATTTGTACAGTAGGCAAAAGAGCATAATATGATTATTGGGAACACCTGGTATCAACATCACCCAAGTAGATTATGGATATTGAGGAGTCCTGATCACAAGATCAGAAATCAAAGTGATTACAATCTCATCAACAGAAGATTTCGAAATGCCTTAATTAAAAGTCACAAAAACTATATCAAGCGCAGACTGCTACAGCGACCATAGATTATTCATAAGAAATATACATATAAAATTAAAGAAAGTCTAATATACACAAAGAAACACATAGTTTGATCTAAGGACACCGAAGAGAGAAGATAAAAGATAAATTCAACGTAACGGTTAAGAACAAATTTGATGCATTTTCCGTCATGGAAATATTTCAAGTTGTATAACCATGAAAAACATGAAGATATTCGCAGGAAAATTACGAAACTAAAGGAAAAACAAGCAACAACGATTCACCTAAACGAACATGCCTTAAAACAAGTAAAGAGTTTCAATAACCTAGGAAGTATAATATCATCAAATGGCAAATCAGAAGATGAGATCGAAAATAGATGCAATAAGGCAAGCCAACACATTGGACAAATGGCACTAATACTAAAGAACAAAAATGTATCAATAACTATTAGGAAAGCGCTTTACAACACAATCTTCCTACCAACTCTATGTTACCAATGCCAAACCTGGACAATGACAGAGAAAGAGAAAAGAAAAATCACAACAACATAAATGAGATTCCTGAGAAGAATACTCAATGTATCAAGAAGCGATAAGATCAGAAATGAAGAAATCAGGACTAAAGTGGGGGATATAGCTACACTAAATTGTATTAGAAGGCAGCAAGTCAAATGGTTTGGCCATGCAAGTAGGTTACCAATTAACAGTATACCACAACAAGCAATGATGTACAGACCAGAGTGAAGCGGGGGAAGAGGCCGACCACGTAAACGATGGATACAGGAAATAACAGAGTCCATGGGATTATCGATAATGAAGCTCATAAGCGGGCACTCTCCCGATGTTTTTACTTCACCTCGACACCGCAAGGTACAAGATGAACATGATGAGATGAGATGAGAATAGGAAACTATGCAAAGAGGCAAAAACGCATGACATGAGGACAATTGCAGGGAAACTGAAAACCATCACAACACCAGGAGTACCAAAATAATGCACAAAGTAATTAATGACATCATTAACAAAAGAACATACACATCAATGGGTTGCCTAAAACCAAAGACGGCAAAATCATAATAGAAAAAGATCACATTTTACATGCATGGTCAGATTATGTGAAAGACCTTTATGATGATACAAGAGAAGAATAGTATAATATCCAGAATAATAATGAAGGACGATCAACTTTTAAGATGGAAGTTCAAAATACCCTTATCCATATGAAAACTACCCAGGTCCAGATAACATTACAATAGAAATTATCAATGCCTTAGAAGAATATGAAATAGACTAGGTCACCAGACTGCTGAACGCAATATACGATACTGCAGAGATATACCTCCTGAATTATGTAATTCTGTATTTTATTGCAATCCCGAAGAAATCAGGAGCTCTGTAATGTGATCAACGTCGAATAATTAGTATAATGAGCCACATCACGAAGATTTTGCTAAGAATTATTATGCAAAGAGTTAGAAAGAAACACAACCGAAATAGGAGAAGAACAATGCGGGTTTATAGAAGGCAAGCGTACAGTTAATGCTGCCTATATGATAACATTAATGGAACGTTCTATAGAAGTAAAGAAAAAAAGCCTACATATTTGCTTTATTGACCACACAATGTCTTTCGATAAAGTAAGTAATGTCAATATGAAAAAGATGCTTGAAATCTATAAATGGATTGGAAAGACCCTAGACTTGAAAAAAAAAAACAACATATATTGGAAACAACAAGCTGCCATAAGGATTGATAATAAAGTAGTTCAATATGAGCCTCTTAAGAGAGGTGTGAGACAGGGATGTGTAATGTCTCCAGATCTGTTTTCCATGTAAAGTGAAAATAGTTTAAGAAATGTAGTATATCTGAAAGGAATCATCATTAAAGGACGACACATCAATAACATTATATATGCGGATCATATAATACTGATTGCAGACAATGAGCAGGATCTGCAACATTTAGTAGATGCGGTTGTTGCACACAGTGAACAACTGGGGTTCGAATTAAATTGTAAAAAGATTATGGTCGTCACTAGGAAGAACTAAATACTACAATGTAATATACAAGTAAATGGGAATATTCTTAAACAAGTGAATCGTTACAATTATCTTGGAACAGTCATAACATCTGATGGGAGATGCCTTGAAAAGGTTTGAACAAGAATCGAGTAAGACGGCATGGCACATGATGATGATGATGATGATGATGATAATTCTTATACATATACTAGGTGAGAGCACCATATACCAACTATACCTCAAGATGTGGAAAACGGTTCTTTACGTTACATTTTTAAAGTATTAACACACAAAGGATTGGATTGTTGTATGAGTACACACGTTTAGACAACTCATTCATCCTTTGACAGTACTTTGTTTTTACAACTAATTTATTTTATTTCTTAAGTCACTATCTACAAGATAAAATCACACAGTGTTATATTGATTGAGCTTGGCATATTGATGGAGTATTTCTGATTATTGTGGCAGGTGATGACAGTTCAGAATCCTCGGCTAACTCGGAACCGGAGCAAGACACTGAAGGTATGCAGTTCCGATAGGTAAAAGATATAATTAGAAGTGTAATATTGGCCGAATGGATAAAAGTGCACGCTCTTAAACTGCTTGTGTGCTGATGCCGAGGTTAAGGGTTTAGGCCAGTATTTCCCACCCTTTTTTTATGCTATGCCGGACCTAAGCCTTTCTAAAATTCTTATCCCCGCCCCCAACATATACATAATTTTTAATATTAAAAAATTGAAATGTTCACTAAAGAAACTAGAATGATAGGTTTCAGGAGGAAATCAATAGGAAATTATTGAGCAAAACACAGTAAGTAAAATTTCAAAACATATCATGGAGAACTGAAATTCAAGTACAAAATAATTTTACTGAAAGATTTTCTATATTAATTTAATTATTAGTAATTATTTATTATTTAAATTTAGTGAGATCCTTGCGCTTGATGCTTGCAGAAAAGAGATTTTATGTCAGGTTCCAACTTAGTTAACTTCAGTCTCAAGTCTCCCCGTTTTGTTATATCCAGCCGATTTCCTTTTTTTGTTTGTTTTTAACAGCAAATCATTTATGGCATTCCGCATTCAGTTAAATATGAAGATGGAAACGGTAACAATAGTTCTCTTGCACATTTGGCTGCATTTGGATATTTGATTTCGTCTTCCGCACAAAACTATGCCATCTCTCCTTTTATATTAAATAAAGTTTTAACTGACTCATCATTTTGCATTTCTACCCTTTCCTCTTGATACTTCTTCTTCTTCTTCTTCTTCTTCTTCTTCTTCTTCTTCTTCTTCTTCTTCTTCTTCTTCTTCTTCTTCTTCTTCTTCTTCTTCTTCTTCTTCTTCTTCTTCTTCTTCTTCTTCTTCTTCTTCTTCTTCTTCTTCTTCAGCGTTCCGAGGCATTGAGGTTCTTTGCTGCAGTTGGTTCTTCTTGATGCTGCATATTTGAAATATCAGACAAATCCACCAACATTGGCTGCATCACCCAAGTTGGGAAATCAATTTGTTTCAAATCAGAATATCTTTCTTTTAAATCAGCCGATACAATTTTCAGATGATCGACAATAACACATATAGTGGTATCAATCACTTCACATTTTTGGAGCCAATGAAACTTTTGAAAATTTTCGTTGTAAGCATACGTCTGACATAATTCAATAAAGGTAATGAAACCAAATATCTTCGCTTTTTAATCGACAAGAGTTTTATTTGTTTCTTGAAGTTGTTTATTTAATATATTTAGTTTTTCAAAGATATCTTCTAAATAACTCACAAATGCCTTACCATCGACCGTTAACAAATTTTTCATTTCAGGTTTGTCGCTTAAAAAAATCACTAAGAGTATCAAATAGTTCCATAAAATTTTTCAAGCAGTTCCCTTTCGAGATACATCTTACTTCAGTGTGAAGTATAAGTCTCACATCGTCTTCATTTTGTTCTTCACAAAATAACTTGAAGAGACGTACATATTTGGCACTAGCTTTAATAGCATTGATACACTTTATAACTAAATTTAGTACTTCATTTAGAACATGCGAATTGTGTTTAGCTACCAGGTTTTCCCTGTGAATAACACAATGCACAAGAAACATTTCTGGATTCTCATCTTTCATCAATTTTAAACAACCATATTCTTCCCCATCGTATTAACAGCACCATCTGCAGCACAAGATGTTATATTTTTCATTGGTGTATTATTGACACCAAGTAGTTTCTTTTAGCTTTATCTCTCTCTCTCTCTCTCTCTCTCTCTCTCTCTCTCTCTCTCTCTCTCTCTCTATATATATATATATATATATATATATATATATATATATATATATATATCTTTGGAGGTAGTGGTGCTTTCTCATGATTTACGGAACAATATTTCTTCAGTAAAATCACCTTTATAAATATATCTTACGTAAGTTATAAGTACTGCCTCACTGTCTCTCAAAATTGATTCATCCATTTGCACCGAGAATTTTCTTGTTTTCAGGTTTTCAACAAGTTGTATTTCAATATCCTCACTCATTTCGTCTCTTCTTCTGCTAACAGTATTGTTACTTAGTGGCATAGCTTTAACGTCTTTGTCATCTTTTTCCAGAACGGTTTTAAGACATCCTGATATTAATGGTTTGATTAAATTCTCCCCTATATTTTGACTTTCACGAAATTTAGCGATGAGTAATGAAATGTGATAACTAGCCTCAAGAGTACGAGTTCCCTTGGAGTAAGATGGCGGGACATTTTTTCGTCCCGTAAAATGGAACGTGTTTTTACCGAAATGTTACTGGATTTAGTGTGTTTTTCGTGGTGAAATGGAGTTCGGACCGTGCAACGGAGTTCGTGCACGTGCGCCCGGACTCCCTTCGGCGTATCATCGGCGCCCGGTGGTGATAGTTAAGCCTAACATGACGACCAGTCGACCGACAAGGACACAGCGTGGTAAGAGAGCAGGCGCGCGCAAACGGCGGTTAAAATGTGACAGATTGGGCATCAGACACGTTCGAGTACTGTACTGGAACTGTGCGTTATTTAGTCAACGCCGACCCATTCTTGAAAATCTACTCTACGGAAACGATATTGTAGTCTTACAAGAAACATAGCTCGGCGACGGAACAGTCAATGTCGCGGGGTGTCAGGGCTTCTTTAAAAGGCGGCACCTCGGACAGGCCATTCTGGTTCACGACAACATACTGGTGTCTGAGATCGATTTGTCCGCCTGGAACAGTGATGCCCTGCAAGTGCAGGCATTATGAATAATGACGCCAGTGCAGCTTGTAATCGTGAACATTTATGCGTGAAATGGGAAGGTCGACGTGCGACAATGGAAGAGTTTGTTCGATATGGATGAAAGGCATATCATCGACTGTGGTGACTTCAATGCCAGAGGCAGTCAATGGGGGAATTGCATCACCAATAGACAGGGAGAAGATCTGGAGGACGCTCTGGCATCTGCTTCCCTAGTCTGTCTGAATGATTGGAAGGTCACTAGAATAGCCACTCGACAAGGTGGCTCTGACAGCGTCATTGACTTGGCTCTGGTGTCACCCACCATCGCACCAAGGTGCCGGTGGGGCACACTGGGATACAACGACAGTGACCTCTACACTTGTATCATCCTGACCAAGAAAGACAGGGCGGAGTCAAGGAAACAAGACAAATGCCTTCCCGTACAACACTGGTCAAGACGCCATAAGCAATATCAGAAGAAGAAAACTAACTTCTTCCCGCAGGAGACAAGAAAGATGGTTGCAGCCACCATGGTGGAATGGAAAGGTCGAGAAGGTATGGCTGGGAAAGAGGCAGACTGTCAAAGACTGGCAAAAAGCCAGAAAGGCTAACATGCCACAAGTTGAGTTGGCGGACCTGAAGACTGAGGTTCATAGGACGATGACTTTATTCAAATCCTGCGCCAAACAGGCCAAGGACGAGAAATGGGACGAGTTCTTCAGGAAGGTGTGCTCCGAGCGATCTCTTACGAGATTCTGGCGCCTCCATAAGAGCATGAACGGCACTGCACAACGTAGGGGTATCCCAGACTTTCAAGGTACAGACCTCACATGGAAAAAATCGGATGCGGATAAAGGTAAGACTCTTCTTGCACGTTACATAGAGCAGACTGACCAGAAAGGCGAGCCCGACAGATAGAGGACCACAACGACACTCTCTCAGCTGTGCGAGGGGGTCGGGACAGACGAAGAATACATAATCATAGCTGAGACAATACGTCCGATGCTCAAGAAATCACCTAAAACCGCCCCAGGCCCAGACGGCATCCGATATGGTGACCTACTGGTGATGTCGGATGATGACATGGAAGAACTGGCCAGAGAATTCAACACCAGTATTCAGAGGGGTCAGATCAAAGAGGAATGGCTACACAACTACTTGCTGCCGCTGCCAAAACCGAACAAAGACCATTCCAAGATAAGCGGCTACAGAATCATTACGATGCAGAACACTGCTGGCAAGCTACAGGAGAAAATTGTAGCACACAGACTTGCTTGTGACTTGGAGCAACTCGGCTGCTTCCCGCCCACACTTAGAGGATACAGACGTAACAAAGAGTCATGGCTGAATGCGGCGGTCTTTGCTCAAGATGTCTACGAAGGATTTCAGGTCAGAGAAGAGTCATGTGCGGCAGCCATAGACTTAGAGGACGCACACAATAAAGTATCCTTCGAACACTTGATGCATACCCTTCTCAGACTGAAGGTGCACCCTTACTTTGTACTATGGATAGCTGCAGTTCCGCTCCAAAGGAAGGTGGTGCTAAGATGCGGGAGTTGGTCTTCTGAGCCGATAACGATACGTCCAGGATATGCCGCAGGGTTCACCACTGTCACCAGTACTATTCAACGCGTATACGGTGCCGATCACTGAACAACAGTTGGACAAGAGGGGTAGGACTCTGACATTTGCTGACGACAGGGTCGAGATAGACAGGCGGTTGCCAATGATATGCAGGGCGAACTAGATCGAATTTCCTCTTGGTGTGCTGATGTCGGAGCCTTTGTCAACCCTGCAAAGGCATCGGTTACATGGTTCTCCCTAAACAACCATATTGTGAACACAGACCTGCCGGCAGTAAGAATGGATGGGAGCAATTTGAGTAGAACCCAGTCAATGACATATCTTGGCGTGAGGCTTGATAGTAGCCTGTCCTTCAGAGATCATGTCGATTATGTCATAACGAAAGCTCGAAAAGTTTTGTCAGCAATGAGAGTCATGGCGACTGCCAATATCGAGCAAAGACTTCTGATACTTCTGTTCCAAAAACGGGTGCTTTCATGCATCGAGTATGTCCTGGCCATCCTCACTGTCAGCCCCCCACAGACTGGAAGACTTGAAAAGGTACAAAACGAAGCCATGCGCATCATTTTGGGCTGCACGAGAGACACCAGCTGTGTAGCAATGAGATACCTCCTTGGCTTCCCGACAATGGAACACAGGATCAAGATCTGGAGAGCTCGTGCATACTTAAAAATAAGTGCAGATGAGTAACACCCTCTGCATGACGCTATATTCAAAGAAAAGGGCGACAGGCTAAAGAGGGGCAAATCGTGGAAGGGTCGGGCGGAGGATGTCGTCAGACAGGTCTGCAGTCTTACCAGTATCAACCCCGGCAAGGAATGGGTGCCGGTGCCTCCAGCTTTTAAGTGCACTTTCTAATGCATTACCACACTTGACAGACGGTGCAGAGAGCAGAACCCTGCCGCTGTCAATGCAGAGATCAATTCGCTCATCTATGAACACTCAGATAGCCCCGAAGTGTTTATCTATACTGATGGATCTGTTGTAAAGCAGCAGAGAAATTCATGGGCATTTACAGCCCGTTCAGCGGGCCGAACCATTCAAGAATCTAGTGGTGCCCACTCTATGACCACGAGCAGCATGACGATGGAGGTGATGGCAGTTACAGAGGCTTGCATATGGCTGGAATCACAGCATTATACCAACGTGTTTGTACTAAGTGACTCGATGAGCATGATTCAGAAGGTCGAAGCTGGATCTGTACGTGTACAATGAACTGAGTCGCTGCGGAAGTCTGTTGTCCGTAAAGTCACCTTCATCTTCATCCCGGGACATGCAGTAGTCGAGGGAAATGAACGAGCTGATAAACTGGCTGGCTCTGCACCCCCTGTAGATGGCCAGCTCATGGATCGTGCGGATGTTATTAACGCCCCTAAAGATGTGGCGGGAACAGAGGACTTTGACGTCAGTGAATCCACATCGCTGTCCAGGATGAAAGACTTGGGAGTAAGAATCGGCACGGCCAGACGCGAGAGGTACATTGGGAAAATGAAGTGCCTCGTCAACCAACACAGAAGTGGCACTATTAGCCACCGGACGCTGATGCATATGCTGGGGGTGGAGGGGGGGGGGAGTATCTGAGTACCTATAGACCTGTCCGGAGTTCAATAAAGATACCCCAACTGATAACTGATAACTGATTGATAGTTGCATTATGAGCAGTAAATAGCGACTTTAATAGTACTCTTTTTTTCAAAATTTTTCTTTAAAGTTTGAAAGTAATTCAAAGCTGAATTAATATGAGTATTATGTTTCGCCTTAAAATGTGCCCCAAAACGACCTCGTTTCATTGATTCATTGGTCAAGCATTAGTTAGTCGTAGTTCCAACTTCATTATGCTCCATTCCTGTGCCAGTGAATACCACATAAAATGCTCCCAACTGCCCAATGTGAAAAGTGGAAAAGACAGGAGTCTCAACAAACAACAGCCCGCACAGATACACTGTACATAATGTCACCGCCAGAATGTCAACAAACCAGTCCCCCACAAAACACCCAATTCATCTCTGATGGAATCGGCAGTCATTTTTCTATCTGGATGTTTCCTAGATGTTCACCCACAGTCCACGAAAATACAGTTCATCGCTGATGGCAGTGGCAGTCAACCAGAAGCCCAGCAGCCACGCATTTCTGCATAAGGAAAAAACCGGTCAACTCTCGGACATAGCCACCTGCCATCGCTCCGAACATGCAGTCACGTTCCAAAAAACCTCGGGCAGATTCAAAAGCATTTCACACGAAACTCACAGCTCACAGTTTCGCGCCACACACTCACTCAGAAGCAGGGCGACGGTGGTCAAGCATTGTTGGCATAAAAGACAACAAGGTCACGGTTCATCGTAGACAGAGGGTATGAAATCAAATTTTACATATTCCTCCGAATACTGACGAATTTTTTTTCTTGCCTGCACCACTCATTTCACTATGGGTTGAAAGAAAGAAATATAAGATGAATTAAAAACTAAAAAAAAAAATAATATAATATGAATTGGAGTAAACGTAGACTAAAAATGCATATTTAAATATGTATGGCACATTTACCCCACTGCACAAAAACATACTTATTTATTTTGACACATTTTGTCTGGAAAATGATGCTTCTAAAACTGAAATTAATTTTAAAAAATTACCAATTGAACTTACATACAATTTAAATATCACTTATATGTATACAGGTATATATATACAGGTATATATATGTTTTCCAAGATGTCTCGTTGTTCTTGGGGGAGACGCTGTTCAGTGTTTTCCTGTGGATTTCCTATGGAAATTCCCGTGAAATTTGTGTGGATAGTGTTTTTCCTTTGGATTATGTGATGTTATTTCGTGTTCGTTAATTGGAAGTGTTCAAAAGAAGCCACGGAAGGCAGGTGGTGGATGGAATTATGAGGGCAGCCGACAGATATTTGTTGGTTATGGTCTCGAGTTTCGCGACGGCAAGCTTTCTTTCTTTCGAGAGACAGTGATTGCGGTCACCCGGCCAGTATGGTCACTGCCATAGAGGAAAGCAACGGCAAACTACCTCTTTGAAATTGCCTAGTTTATTATGATTCGCTTAAAGACTGATCATCGCAAGACAAGGACAGAGACATTAAAATTAGGAACATGGAACGTTAGGACGTTAAACAACGACGGAACATTAGAGAACATAACACAAGAAATTCAAAGAGAAAAAATTAATATATTAGGTATGTGCGAAACGAGATGGACAGGAGCAGGCATCAAGATACATAAAGATTTTAAGATTATTTATTCTGGAGGTGAGGATCGACATAGGGGAGTAGCAATAATGTTGGACCGGAAAACATCAACGTCTGTTCAGGGATATTGGGCCGTGTCGGACAGAGTTCTAATAGTTAAATTGAGTGGCAGACCTTTTAACATAAATGTTATTCAAGTATATGCCCCAACCGGAGAGTCCAGTGAAGATAGTGTAGAGGAATTTTATAATGACATAGAGTCTGCCTTAAAGAAATGTAAAAATTCAGAAATAAACATCATAATAGGGAACTTCAATGCAAAAGTAGGAAATCAAGGGGATAGATACACAGTAGGAAACTATGGTTTAGGAGAGAGAAATGAAAGAAGTTACAGACTAGTAGAGTGGGCAAAAGAACAGGAAATGATTGTAGGAAACACCTGGTTCAAGCAACACCCTAGAAGATTATGGACCTGGGGGAGTCCTGATAGCAGGATTAGAAACCAGATTGACTACATTCTCATTAGCAGAAGATTTAGAAACGCGCTAACAGTAGCAAAAACAGTTCCCAGTGCTGATTGTTATAGTGACCACAGACTACTCATAGGAACATTGAGGATAAAGTTGAAGAAAGTCAAGTATACAACAGGGAACACTAAATATGATTTGTGTACATTGAGTAATGACAAGGAAATACAAAACAAATTCAACATAGAAGTACAGAACAGATTTGAAATATTGTCTGATCTAGAGATCCTATTCCAGGATGTGGATGATCAATGGGAAATGTTAAAGAATTCAATCAATGTGGCTGCAGAAAAAACTATTCCAAAATTAAAGATGGTGGGTCGTAAGAAATGGATGACTGAAGAAATTTTACACCTCATGGAAACAAGAAGACTCAACAAAAATAATCCTGCCAGATATGAAGAAATTCACAGACAAGTCAGAATATTATGTAGGAAGGCAAAAGAATCATGGCTTGAGGAAAAGTGCTTAGAAATTGAAAAACAACACAACAGTCAAAATACCAAATTAGTGCACAAAAGAGTTCAGGAACTTACTAATAAAAGAACAAGTACATCAACAGGCTGTCTAAAAACTAAAGATGGCAAAGTCATAATAGAAAAAGATCAGATTCTACATGTATGGACAGATTATGTGAAAGACCTGTATAATGATAACAGAGAGGAACAGTATGCTATTAGATTTAATAATGAAGGACCAGCAATTTTAAAGATGGAGGTTCAAAATGTTCTTAAGCATATGAAAGCTGGCAAGGCCCCCGGTGCAGATAACATCACAACAGAAATGATTAGAGCTCTAGAAGAATTTGGACTAGAGCAAGTCACTAGACTGCTGAATATAAATAATTCAGAAGGTATATCTCCAGTATCATATAATGTGTTCAGCAGTCTAGTGACTTGCTCTAGTCCAAATTCTTCTAAAACTTTAATCATTTCTGTTGTGATGTTATCTGCACCGGGGGCCTTGCCAGCTTTCATATGCTTAAGAACATTTTGAACCTCCATCTTTAAAATTGCTGGTCCTTCATTATTAAATCTAATAGCATACTGTTCCTCTCTGTTATCATTATACAGGTCTTTCACATAATCTGTCCATACATGTAGAATCTGATCTTTTTCTATTATGATTTTGCCATCTTTAGTTTTTAGACAACATGTTGATGTACTTGTTCTTTTATTAGTAAGTTCCTGAATTCTTTTGTGCACTAAATTGGTATTTTGACTGTTGTGTTGTTTTTCAATTTCTAAGCACTTTTCCTCAAGCCATGATTCTTTTGCCTTCCTACATAATATTGTGACTTGTCTGTGAATTTCTTCATATTTGGCAGGATTATTTTTGTTGAGTCTTCTTGTTTCCATTAAGTGTAAAATTTCCTCAGTCATCCATTTCTTACGACCCACCTTCTTTAATTTTGGAATAGTTGTTTCTGCAGCCACATTGATTGAATTCTTTAACATTTCCCATTGATCATCCACATCCTGGAATAGGATCTCTAGATCAGACAATATTTCAAATCTGTTCTGTACTTCTATGTTGAATTTGTTTTGTATTTCCTTGTCATTACTCAATGTACACAAATCATATTTAGTGTTCCCTGTTGTATACTTGACTTTCTTCAACTTTATCCTCAATGTTCCTGTGAGTAATCTGTGGTCACTATAACAATCAGCACTGGGAACTGTGTTTGCTACTGTTAGGGCGTTTCTAAATCTTCTGCTAATGAGAATGTAGTCAATCTGGTTTCTAATCCTGCTATCAGGACTCCTCCATGTCCATAATCTTCTAGGGTGTTGTTTGAACCAGGTGTTTCCTACAATCATTTCCTGTTCTTTTGCCCACTCTACTAGTCTGTATCCTCTTTCATTTCTCTCTCCTAAACCATAGTTTCCTACTGTGTATCTATCCCCTTGATTTCCTACTTTTGCATTGAAGTCCCCTATTATGATGTTTATTTCTGAATTTTTACATTTCTTTAAGGCAGACTCTATGTCATTATAATATTCCTCTACACTATCTTCACTAGTCTCTCCTGTTGGGGCATATACTTAAATAACATTTATGTTAAAAGGTCTGCCACTCAATTTAACTAGTAATACTCTGTCCGACACGGCCCAATATCCCTGAACAGACGTTGATGTTTTCCGGTCCAAAATTATTGCCACTCCCCTATGTCGATCCTCACCTCCAGAATAAATAATCTTAAAATCTTTATGTATCTTGATGCCTACTCCTGTCCATTTCGTTTCGCACATACCTAATATATTAATTTTTTCTCTTTGAATTTCTTGTGTTATGTTCTCTAATGTTCCGTCGTTGTTTAACGTCCTAACGTTCCATGTTCCTAATTTTAATGTCTCTGCCCTTGTCTTGCGATGATCAGTCTTTAAGCGAATCATAATAAACTAGGCAATTTCAAAGAGGTAGTTTGCCGTTGCTTTCCTCTATGGCAGTGACCATACTGGCCGGGTGACCGCAATCAGTGTCTCTCGAAAGAGAGAAAGCTTGCCGTCGCGAAACTCGAGACCATAACCAACAAATATCTGTCGGCTGCCCTTATAATTTCATCCACCACCTGCCTTCCGTGGCTTCTTTTGAACACTTCCAATTAACGAACACGAAATAACATCACATAATCCAAAGGAAAAACACTATCCACACGAATTTCACGGGAATTTCCATAGGGAATCCACAGAAAAACACTGAACAGCGTCTCCCTCAATACAACGAGTCATCGCGTCGCCATTATACCGGAAGTATATCTGGAGATATACCTTCTGAATTATGTAATTCTGTATTTATTGCAATCCCAAAGAAATCAGGAGCCTTAGAATGTGATCAACATAGAACAATTAGTATAATGAGTCACATCACAAAGATTTTGTTACGAATTATCATGCAAAGAGTGAGGAAGAAAATACAACCTGAAATAGGGGAAGAACAATGTGGTTTTGTAGAAGGAAAGGGTACAGTAAATGCTGTGTATATGCTGCGAACAGTTATTGAACGTGCTTTAGAAGTAAACAAGGATATACATCTTTGTTTTATTGACTACACAAAGGCTTTTGATAAAGTTAGACATGTCAACATTGTGGATATGCTTGCAGATCTACAAATTGATGGGAAAGACATTAGACTTATAAAAAACATATATTGGAAACAACAAGCTGCCATAAGGATTGATAATGAAGTAGGACAATACCAACCTATTACGAGAGGTGTTAGGCAGGGATGTGTAATGTCTCCAGATCTTTTTTCCCTATACAGTGAAAATATTTTCAGAAATGTAGAAGACCTAAATGGAATCAGCATTGGAGGACGAAACATAAATAACATTAGATATGCAGATGATACAGTATTGATTGCAGACAATGCACAGGATCTGCAACAATTAGTAGACGCTGTGGTTGTACACAGTGAGCAGCTGGGGTTGGAATTAAATTGTAGGAAGACACAGGTTATGGTCGTCACTAGGAAGAACGAAGTACCACAATGTAATATACAAGTAAATGGGAATATTCTTCAACAAGTGAATCGGTTCAATTATCTCGGAACAGTCATAACATCTGATGGCAGATGCCTTGAAGAGATTAGAACAAGAATCGCCATTGCGAAAGTAGCCTTTAGCAAGATGAAAAACATTCTGACCAATAAAATGATGTCAATTGAAACGAGAAAAAGAGTGTTGAGGGGATACATAGAGCCTGTTCTTTTGTATGGATGTGAAACTTGGACAATGTGCAGTCAAGCAGAAAAACATCTGATGGCTGCAGAAATGGGGTTTCTGAGGAAAATGCAAAGAATACCATGGACAGACAGAAAAATCAATGAACAAGTACTACAAGAGACAAATGAACATCGTAGATTGATTAGAGAAATTAGACGTAGACAGTCAAAATGTTTTGGACATGTTATGAGAAGAAATGGACTGGGGAACTTAGTGACAGCTGGCAAGATCGAAGGGAACAGACCAAGAGGAAGACCGAGAGGAAAATACCTGGATGGCTTGGCCACATGGCATGGACGAGACAGGAACACTGAGCTGATCCACGACTCTGGTGATCGAGTGAAATGGCGAATCATGACCGCCCACGCTTTCCGGCATGGCACATGATTGATTGATATGTATACAATGTATATATTTTTTTCAAACAACGAGACTTTTACAACAATTTAAAGGACGCTTATTTCAAATTAACACCAACTGTGAATGCTGAGCGTTAATGCGAAACACTGCAGAAAATGAGATCCCGGCACTATGCATTATGCATTCAGAACAAATAGCGCGAAATGCTTAGTGCCGGCACAGTATAAAGTATAACCAGTAGTTCTACTCTAACGTCTAACAATGAAATAACGGCTACTAACATGCCGGACAGAAGTTACTTATTTTGGACGTTTACCCAGCTCGAGTAGCGACTGAGAGTCGCCTTTCGGTTAACTTAAACTCTGGATGAGTCCATTTTCGAAGTGTCCCTCTTAACAATCTAATTGCACCCCCCCCCCCCCCCCGTGGGGCGTGAGCCCCACGTTGAGAAACACTGGTTTAGTCCCTACATTGGTCAGGTGGATTAAAATATTGACTTATCGTTCTTGACATGGGGACATAAATTACAAGCAACCTCTAAAGTCTAAGTGGATTCGCCTGATGGCGAGGGTGACTGACAACAGGGAAAGCTAATGCACATGTCAAGAGATTTTTAGGATGCGCACGGTAAACTTAAGACTTCCGAGTTTTTCACACATAGCAGAGAAGGTTAGATATCCGATACCCTACCTATATTGTTGGCTATTGGTTAATGTCAAGCCCTGAGGAAACTTCTATAAGGACTACGTTTCCCTTTAGAGACATCGAAGTGAAAGATACTAACCACCCCAGTTGCACTGTGACTGGATGCTAACAATCTCACCCATCATTAGTCCAAGCCTGTCATCCAGCTCTCACCTGTGGCTCCACGTAGCTGCCAGTATGCGAAAGAGGCCACCTCAGGGGCAACAACTTTGATAGGCCGGTCAAACTAGTTGGGGTAGTCGACTGGTGTTCAACCTTCGGCGAGTTAGGGTCTGCCTACAATGCATGCAAGACTTTCTAGGCTAAAAGTGCAGACGAAATCATTCTTTGGCTCACTGGACATGACGGCGAGCGCCAGCAATGCGCTGTGGAACGTAATGACCACGACGGGGCACGTAAAACACTCGAGTCATCCACTGCATTTGACTCCATCTCAAGTCGTATCGCCTTATCCTGCCTTATCCTATATATTATCCTATATATTATCCTGTATATTTAGATGGATACAGTTGAGGGACTGGGGTCAACGAGTTTTGCTCAACTCTTTGTCACGTTAACCCAATTAATCTTGTAGTACCCTCTTCATCCATTTCATACGGATGAAAGAAGGCATGGTCTTCATCACCTGTGATGGACGAACAAATCATCTCTGCTACACTCTGATTGGATGCACGTCTAATACGTAAACGCAATCTACATGTAGCACTAGTTCCAGTTTCTGTGTTACGTTCCTTCAGTCTGTAAATTCTTTTCTCATCAGGGAGAATAGAGTATCTCAGGTTCCATGCCACTTACCAAATCTACTTGAATTAGAGGAGGACGTTACACGTCTACGCTATTCCCTCTAATATGTTAACCGACCATTGGATTTTGCTGCTAGACTTTTCTACCTGATCAGACAGTCGACCTCCCTAGTCGCCTCTTACGACATTTATTGTAGGCTAAAATGTTACTTTTCATGCTTCCCTTAAAGGTCCAGGTAATACGCAGGCGGTTAAATAATATGAGATAACCGTACATAGTTTTAAATATTCCTTTAAATATATATATATATGTTAACTGCAATGTCTTCATCTATTTACCAGGATCAGCGGAAGTCGAGGCTTGTTTAGCAGAGGCAGAACTTCACAGTGGATTCATAAATTGTGAAAAAAACCCAGACCACAAAAACTTTATTCCTATACATCAGTTTAGTGAAGACCACCTCCCTCCTGGCAGCCGCCATTTGGTGCAACCTATTAAGGCCCTGGGGAACATTGTAGCTCTTGTGGCAGTCAAGCGGGTCAGTAAAGACAGACCGGAGATATTTCCTGATTCTGACATACCGTACCCTCGCAATGCTGGTCTGTACGGAACCTGTTGGGTGTATAAGGTCATCAGAGAAGAAGGAAGGTGCCAGTGTGAAGAATGCCATAAATCTAGTGAATCCAGAACCAACTTTGCTTACATAATAATACATACGGCAGCTCATGTTGTCTTTGATAATTATGAAGCAAAGCATACAACATGCTATCTATTTTTTGACGAGGGGGATACTCTTGCCAGTTGCAAGGGTGTTGTCCAACTCTCAGGTATGTCACGTGTATGGAGTGATGCTGAGAAAGACGTCAGCAAAATGCTCTATGTGACACATGACCCGGATGTGATCGTTAGTGTAGAGAGAGCTGTTCATGAATGGGAAAGTGTACGGAAAAGTTTAGAATGCAAGATGTTCATTGATGAAGCAAAGCTTATCAGTAGAAGTTCATCAGCTGATGCGGAGCATGGCAAGTTGGCAATTGCAGTGTCTCATCCACACGGTTGCAGTAAGCAAGTCAGCATAGGAGAATGCGTCAGCGTAGAGGGCAAGGGTAACTGTCAGACCGTGTACAATTACACAACCCCAACCTGTCGTGGTTCTAGTGGTTGTTATGTGTTTGTAGAGGGTCGGGTCAGGAATAGCTGGGATGACAATGTGCGTATTCAAATTGAGGAGAAAATATGGATTTGTAAAAGTAAATAGTAATTGAAACATCAACTAACCGATGCCTTGTAGAAACAAAACACAACAACAGCAAACTCCCCAGCGCAGGAATCTGATAGTGGTCTGTGATGCGCAAGGACCAGCACATTTAATAGAAGAGAGTGATTAGTGAAAATGATCATCGTGGCACTCTGGATAGATTCATAGGTGCTCCGATCTCCTAATGAACATCACTTTCAGCTATTAGTGACTGGTCGTGCCAGTTCTGTGTTGATTAACGAAAGGTGCCCTTGAGAAAAAGATCGTGTCTGGCGGTTCCACGTTTCATTCCGATCTCCGTTACTCTGGACAAGGCAGCAGATTCCCAAGTGTCCTTAAAGTCATCGGTTTGTCCTGCAGCTTTTATGACATAAGGTAATATTTGGCCCATCCATTGCCGCCAAATGATTGGCTCGCTCTTTGCCTGTCACGCCTGAACGCTCGGGTATATAAATGAGAAGCAGTTTGACTAACTGTATGTGTCGCGCCACTCGCGTCGTTTAGGGCCAATCAGGACCTTCTTGAGCACGTTCATTGAGTTGCCCAGTACGGATAAGTGCCATGTCAGTTCAGTTCATTAGTTGCAGCCATTATTTCCATCGTCAGATCACTATTTGTCACTGCCAAAGCACCACTTGCTTCCTGGACAATTGTGCATCTTGTGCTTGCTGAGAATGCCCATTCACTCCACTTGCCCCAAACCAGAGAGACACCTGTAAACAGCACGGCATCACCTTCTCCGGTGTTTTAATGAACTAGCGCTTTGAAGTCAAAATCCACTACTGAGGGATCTTGCTCTCTGGTACTTATTTAAACACAATCTCAGTACGGATTACCTTCCCCATAATAATATAAATAATAATAATAACAAAACTCTAGTATAACAGCCAGTCCCCTTTTGGTGGGCCAGTATATTCCACATGGCTAATAACAAATGTCACACCATTAGCTAATATTACTGAGTCGTGTAGTATTGATGTTAGCATTTTGGCCATGCCTTTATAATGCATATCTTGTATATGGTTGCTGTTCTCTGATAGCCTTGAATGATGTGTGAATGAAATAAAGTATGAGAGTGATAGAATGGCAGAATGTTAGACGGGCCTACGTGCCCAATTCTTAACCCTTTGAAAATAAAGTTCGTTCGTTCGTTCGTTCGTTCGTTCGTACTTCTGTTAAGAGTGATATGGACAGAGACTTACGGGTATCAGCTGTCCTGAGTGTGGTAATCAGCAATAAATGAGGGAATATAACATAACCTTAAACAGATTAAAGGACACTATTACACTGCTTGAGACGTGTATGACATATAGTGCTAGCCCTATATTTTGTATAGACTCTAAGACTAATCAGCACTCGTTGGGTCAAGATGTGGTCGCTTTTACTTCCCAAGACATTTCCTGGTCATCGGTTCATTCCTCATTAGTCGGATTCGAATTTTAAACACATTTGATCGGATTCGAATTTTTAAAATATGTTGGATTCAAATTGTAAACACATTAGATCGAATTTGACTTTTAGAAACAATAGGTAGGATTCGAAGTTTAAAAAATCGACTTGGGCGTCGTCATCCCTGCCTGTAACGGGTACCATAAGAGGTCATGGGAGGTAAAAGGGGACGGCTTGATACTGACCATATCACAGGCCGACTACCGATAGGTCTATACAAATATTGAACTATAACCAATGCGTCTTTAGGTGTGTAACAGGGTCCTTTAATATGTTTGTTAAATTCGGTTTGGCCGATCGGGGAGTCCCGCTCAATTTTAAATATCCTCCTCTTTGCGAATCCGAACCCTTGACTACAAGACCGGCAGGCCAGCGTGCATGCCATTGCGTGTACTCATACAATATTAATATTGTCCAGACATACTTATCTGATTCATTATATTTTTCATTGTATTTATCTGCTTAGCAGTTTCTACCAGTTTTCTAATTACGTATTTTAACATTTGTGATCTGTTGCTGTCTGCTTGATTCATTGCGTTCTTTCTGCTGCCTATCTGAGAATTCAAATAAAAGGTCTAAAATTGTTTCAAAAAATAACCATTTGTGTGTGTGTGTGTGTGTGTGTGTGTGTGGGTGTGTGTGTGTGTGTGTGTGTGTGTGTGTGTGTGTGTTTTGTTTTTAAATGTTATGTGGAAAAGAAAGTTGCCGTTTGATAATTTTTTTTAAAAATTTAATTTTGAGTCAGTCAAAATTATACACCCGTATAGCAGCAGTTTAGACAAAGATGGGGAAACAGTCGGAGGTAATAAAATAAGAATATAAAGCTTTCATCGCAATAGGAAATTTGTGGGAGTCAAAAGAAATCAAACTTACTACCATTCTTAGAATATTTAACTATAACGTTAAATCAGAACTGTTGTATGGATCAGAAATACGGAGAACGACCAAAACTGTTGTCATGAGGGGGCCTTCAAATAGAAACCTTGACAGTGTGATAGAAATGACAATAACCATGCCATTGTCTTGTAACCTGTCAATATTGTGGTTAAGAATGTCAAGAGTGTTCAGCACGTGACATCACTTTGCAGACAAATACTGTGACATCATAAGGACAGTGTAAAGATGGCCGCCCTACTTTTGACATGCACCAAAGAGGAGAAGCGTTCTATTAATCCGTATTTTGATCAGCGAAGGGGTGAAACCTATATAAATTCATGGGCGAATCAAGGTCTAGTACGGTGATGCACGCCTGTCAGTCCTGGAAGTGTATGAGTGGAGTAGGAAGTTCCAAAACGTCGTGACTTCTGTGACAAACTGTTCACGACCAGATCAGGCACATCAAGTAGTGACCCCAGAGAAGTTTTCTCTACAGGAATCCAAGCACTTTATATGCGCTAGGGGACTTGTATTGAAAGCAGTAATGACTACATCGAAATAGATCCATTTTTTCAGAATATATTAACACACACACACACACACACACACACAATCACGTAATGTTTTCATTTGAAGCCCCCTCGTATTGAGGTACACAGAATCATCAACTGGTTCCTATGCCGAATAGACGAACTCAAATGGTAGATAGAATCACTGATGCAGGACTTAGGGAGAGGACTAGGCAGATTCCAGGGAATCAAGAGGTGAGGGAAAGATGCTGACTATCAAGAACACACATTGGGAAAACTTGTGAATATTACAACTAGAAAGTCCCTTCTCTGGAACCCACAAGGCAAATAAATAAGGGGACCTGAAACCACACGGAGAAGATCATTGGAGACAGATGACTAAAATGGTTAGGCCATTGAGGAGGCTGCAGAATACAGCAGAAGACATCTTGGCATGAATTGCCCGAGTGTCTTTGTTCCAGCAGGAAATACAGGGCAGTTGTTATGTGTAACTCATTTAGCTCCAGAATGTTTTACTGCAGACGTTCACACAGAAAGCAAGCGTTATATAAAAATAATAAGGAGGTCACTATGGCCGAATGGATAAGAGCGCTTAATATTACACATCTGGTGCGCTATTGCCGAAGTAGCGGGTTAAACCCCTACACCGGTCAGTTGGACTAAAATGTTTACCTTTTGTCTTAGACTTCGGGATGTAAATTACAAGTACTTCATAAGTCGGATTGGGTTTGTCCTGATGGCGGGGGACACTGGTAATAAGGACAACTAATCCACACGTAAAATTCAGCCCAATGCACTTGAAGTAGTATCACTTGTATGGACTACGCTTCAGTTCAAAGTCAGCGCACACACACACACACATACACACACACACACACACATACACACACACACACACACACACATACACACACACACAAATTGACAAATCATGAGTGCATGACTTTCAATGAGGCTAAATGAGCCCTGGGAGTGACCAATTGAGAAGCCAAATTGCTTTAGTGTGTTCTTTAAAACAAACTGAACACACATTGGGTGACCTTGCATGACGTCACAGACACAAACGCTACATAACCAGTGTGAGATAGGACTCACAAGACAAGAATTAGGGCGAATGAACCCACAAAAACTACGGACCTCAACAATAGTCACAGCTGAAGAGGCAGGTTAACCGAGGCCGAATTTGGAATTTTTGTTTTGAAAATTGTAATTGGGAAGTGAAAACAGAAATTAATAATTTTGGGAGGAAATGAATGCAGCTGCATGGCATTGCTTAAGATAGGAGGGTTTGGAAGTTTGGAATTAGTTGATGAGAAGGGGGGCAATGTCCAGTGGGGGGTGGGGGAGAGGGGGAGAACGGTTTAAAGAAGAAGAAGTGTGGTACTAAAATTCCATTTAATTATTTTGCCTTCTATGAGTGCTAATTAATACCTGTGACTTAATCGCTCAATGTTTTGTAAAGTTACAGTAAGATATATGGTTTCTACCTCGAGAGGGGCGGAGGGGGGGGGGAGAGGTGCCATCTGCACAGAAAGATTCATACCATCGCCACAGCCAGAGCGAAATGATCATCATGTGCCTTGCAAAGTAACGTAGGCGTAATAGTTCAGTCCCTCCACAAACGTGAACGACACCATATGCCTTGAAAAGTGGAGTAGACATTCAACGAAACTCCTCGAACTGAAAAGTAAAATTACATTAATATATTTTTTTTAGTAACTGATGGAAGCAACAGAGATGTGGTTCCTGAGACGAATGTTGCGAATTCCTTGGATTGCCAATGTAGCTTACAACGAATGCCTGACAGAGGCTAATGAAACTAGAACATTATATACAACAATAAGAAAGAGGCAAACAACATTTTTGGGGTCATGTGATGAGAAGAGAGGCATTGGAGAACAGCGTGACAACTGGAAAGATCGAGGGGAAGAGAGGCGGAGGCAGACCAAGAGAAATGATGCTGGATGGATTGCGACGGTGGTATGGAGGAATATCAACGGTAGAGTTGATCCTTAAAACCAAAGACCGATATATCTGTGGGGAGTCTTGAACGCCCACGCCAGTCGGCAAGGCACTTGATGATGATGATGATTTTACCATCCCTTTTTAGTAACGGAAGTCACATTTATGAGGCAACGTCATCGGGAATCTCCGTTGTTATTTATTTGAGGACTTGTACATGCAAGTCTTGGTTTATTTTTCTTCTCAAAATCAAAATATACGGTTAATCAGAAATAATGATTCAGTGAAATGTAAATACAGGCATGACTGCATTTTAAAGTATCAACTCTTTGTTTTTCAAAAATATCTTCAAATAACACAGGTAAGTTAGTTATGAAGTTTTTAGGTTTCTTTAAAATAATTTTACTTTGCTAACGTAGCATTGCCGGTCTCTCTGGCCGAGGGGTTACACGACTTTCTCCGTAATCCCGTTAACCCACGCAGGGTAACGCAGCGCGCGAGAATTGGAAGCTGTTCTCCCCGTGTTGGTGACTTGCAGGATAACTGAGCCGGCCGCTCAGAAATCAATGGCAAACTACTGAGCATAATCTTGCCTAGTACATCAACAGCAACTGAAAAATGCTGGTGTTGACTGCAACGTCCTGTAAGGGATATGAAAAAAAAGTAGCATTGCTTAGAAAATCAACCTAAGGTTGGTGTCGCAATGGCATAGAAAGAACGTGCAACACTTCTAAAATCGTGAAAGTACGTTTTATATTTCAAATACCATTAATTATTCAGAACAAACTAACAGTGTAAATAATTGATTTATTTGGTTGTTTCGGGATTTGAGATGTAAAGAAAATATGTAGTACAACCCAACTACTACTACTACTACTGGCAACGCTGATCGTATTCCGGCATGAACCTTAAACCTTGTCCGCGTCAGATTGGTATAATCTTAGGTTTATGTTTCACGTTGTACCGATTAATAAAATGTACATGATCTTGTATGCATTTGTATTTTATATATAAAAGTTGTATAATTTAAAAAAAAAAGCAGCAAAGTAATTTAGAAAATGTGTACTAAGATCACAGCTTAAAGTACCGGGAAATGTGATAGGAAGTATAGGCGTAATATTGACCACATCACACATCGATTGGAGCGTCGATTGGTCTATACAAAGTCTGGCTCTAGCTCCATATAACAAATACGCATTAAGGAGTACAAAAGGATTATTTGACTTAGAATTAAGAATTGTGTGGATATTTTACCCTGGCCATGCAGGGATGCGGAGGAATGAACAGGCTGACAGGCTAGCAGGGAATGCACCTCTTGGTGGTAGATTAACTATTGACAAGGGGGAGGTGGTCGTGCGCCAGTGGGACCAGGTGGAGAAGGCGGAGGACCAGATTGAGAACCCATGTGTGGAAAGAACGAGATTGCGGGGAATCGACACGGGTTCTGGAAGAATCACATAACTGAGAGGGAAGACCAGCAGAACTTTTAATCAGATAGCGGTGGGAACGATTAGTGGTATGACTCTTCTATGGCTGTTAAACGAGGGGTCGGAGCACGTATGAGAATGTCCTGAGTGCAGTGATGTCGGTTCTTAGCTCAGCTTAATGCGACTTTAAAGAAAAAAATCATGAGGTATTACGGAAAAACCCATAAGCTCAGTTATTAACGGGACGGGAAAACCACCCAATAATGTTCGTGCCCAAGTTCAGAAACGGGACTTTCCGTATTCTTACTTGTAATCTGAGGATACCTATGTTCCTTCTTTTCATGACGATATAATTATTCTTATTATTGTACATGTTTAAGGCAACCTGAAAGTTGTCTTTATTATATTTACATACAGAAAGTGAAGTCAGCAATAGCAGTTATTGAATTGTTTCAAGAAAAACAATCATGAGCGACACCAACAACCGTAAGAGAAAATTTTCTTTAAACAGTAGGCCTAGAGAAGACCAGGAACAGGTAAGTTAAGAAAATGTTTACATAATTAATGCTTTTCTCGATATATGAAGCCCATAAACGGGCACTCTCACGCTGGTTATGCTTCACCTAGACACCGCAAGGTACAAGAGGAACATGATGGGATGACGAATTATCTTCTTTTTTTTCTCCATCTTTTCACTTTTCATAATGCTACAAAATTATTTGCATATTCTTTACAGGACTTTGCAGTAAAGTCCAGCATATTTTGGCTGTTTTTGAGTTCTGGACAAGTTTACGTTCAGTAGTTTACAATTGCTTTCTGAACGACCGGCACTCGTACTATTGTATGGAGACCAACGCGAGAGAGTCTGCTTCCAAATCGCCCGCAGCTGTTTCGAACGCCAACTGCACTTCTAACCACTTCGCCACAGAGCCGGCTTATATAATACATAGTTTAAAATCTTTCTCATACACAGAACATTAATTGTTGGGGAATTCTTCGTGCAAGTGAAATGTCATGAGAATTAAATTCAGAGATATTGTTCCTTGATTAATTCTATGCATGTTTGTCTCATTGTTGTACGTCATAAATTATGCCTGTAATATTTCTGCTGTCATCGATTCGCATTATGTCTATTCAGTAAACCCTATCAGTCTTTCTCAAACATTTTAGCTCACATGTTATTACTGCCAACCTCAAATATTGTATTTCAGATTTGACTAACTTTCTTAACACTTTATTAGATTATCTTAGAATTTTATCTCACTTATGACTACGTTTCTGAATAATTTTATCTCGCAGGCGTTTAACTTTCTCAAAATTTTATCTCGCAGGTGACTAACACCAGTTGATATTTCTGTGTATTACGTGTGCAACTTTGAACCGACCAATAATCTCCGTTCTTTAAATGTTCGTTAATTTCATTGACACTGCATTACACTCCGTTGTGTCTGTTATTTGACCTATGCTGGCTTGTTATAAAATTCTGAGACCATTGATGCTATTTCAGTGGTCAGATAAGAATATGTCCATATCCCATAGTTGTGGGTTCATGTGCACGGTAGACATGACTAAAGAAGACACATTTTTATTAGTAGTGTCCAAGTGGTCATGCGACGAAGTACACTTGTTCCTGCAGCGACGCACTGCTGTCTTTTGGAAGTGACAGGTTCGAATCCCGGTCGGTACCCATAGCTTTCATTTGTTATTGAGTGTGTCCTCTAGTCTCTGCTTCTGTCTTCTACTTCTGTGAACGCCAAACAAAACATGTGAATTTATTTATGACTTGATTTTGTACCAGTTAATCACAAACGTTTTTGTCTTGAAAACCTTCAAACAAACACGGAGAGAAGCGATCACGGAGAATTTTATTAGTTGTAGCAATGAATATACTCACGATCATAGAGAATCATAATGGTTGTAGCAATGAATATACTCACGATCATGTAGAATCGTAATGGTTGTAGCAATTTATATACTCACGGTCATGGAGACTCGTAATGGTTGTAGCTATGCATGTACTCACGATCATGGAGAATCTTAATGGTTGTAGCAATGAATATACTCATGATAATAGAGAATCGTAATGGTTGTAGCAATGAATATACTCACGATCATAGAGAATTATAATGGTTGTAGCAATGAATATACTCACTGTCATGGATAAATGTAATTGTTGTAGCAATGAATATATTTGAATAACGAAGACAAACAATAGATTGCACGATTTATTGCCTGGCATATTTCGCTGCATCTCGTCAGGTACATACTGCAGAAATCACACAACTTACGTGAATTAATTAGATAAATCCTTCAAACTGAAATATACACATGTTCGCACAGTAATGTCGATTGTCTACCACGGTAATTTTAAACCGACTAACATGTCTTTCTGCTTACACAAGGACGGCTTACGAAGGTTGATTAGTATAGCTTCAGCAAACTTTAACAATCGACTACTTTGTGTGTTGAACAACACACGGAAGGCACTGTCTCTTTCAACCACGTGGGCAGTCTCGAGCACATGTCTCCCGACCGATGAAGCCAGACTTTTCCGGTGTGTCGGCCTGCCTAGGCTACCATCTTCTGTGTGTAGTATCTTTTCCAACCAATTCGGAATATGTTCCGAAACCCTGCAATGTAACTGTCGCTCAGTTCTGCCTATGTAGAT
This sequence comes from Cepaea nemoralis, assembly GCA_014155875.1. Classification (NCBI taxonomy): domain Eukaryota; kingdom Metazoa; phylum Mollusca; class Gastropoda; order Stylommatophora; family Helicidae; genus Cepaea; species Cepaea nemoralis. Next base: position 140,871 of record JACEFZ010012568.1, read on the forward strand.
GGCCTCGCATCTGCATGTAAATTGGTAAATACAATTTGATTTGGCGTACAAAGCTACAGGTTCTTTTAGGGCTGGGACTGGGATCGATCCCAGTCCCAGCCCTAAAAGAACCTGTAGCTTTGTACGCCAAATCAAATTGTATTTACCAATTTACATGCAGATGCGAGGCCATCTACATAGGCAGAACTGAGCGACAGTTACATTGCAGGGTTTCGGAACATATTCCGAATTGGTTGGACAAGATACTACACACAGAAGATGGTAGAAAGAAGATGATATTAAAGAAGACTTTTATAATGATCTGGAAGATGTCATAGAAGAAACCCCCAAACAGGACATCCTGATTGTGCTGGGAGACTTCAATGCAAAAATAGGTAGAGAGCAAACTAATAAAAAAAGTGGCCGGTATGGAAAGCCTACATACAACTTCAAATGATAATGGATGGAGAGTCATCAACTTGGCAGAAGCCATAGGACTGCAGATTAGCAGTACCAGACTACAAAGAAAGGATATACACAAACAAACTTGGAAATCATGTGACAAGAGAACCTATAATCAAATAGATCACATTTTAATTAACAACAGAAATGCATCAAACATACAGCAAGTCAGAAGTTATAGAGGAGCTGAGTGCCACAGTGACCACTTCCTCGTTGGAGCAAAATTTTAAATAAAACTTAAGAGAGCTTTCTATACTAAATTACAAAGATTACACCCAACATATAACAGAGAAAAACTACAAGACATTACAGTCAAAGAGAAATTTACAGATGAAATAAAATGTAAACTTGAAACTCTGCAAAACCCTTCGGAGGAAAGCGTTGACCAAACTTGGTTGAACATCAAGAATACAATTCAATCTACCGCAGAAGAATGTCTCGGTGTGTTAACCACGCATAGAAAGAACAGATGGTTCAATCAAAAATGTGAAGAAGCAGTCATTAGGAAGAAGAATGCCAGACATGTATGGTTAAATGTTAGTTAGTTAGTTAGTCGACAGATCATCCTCGTTGCACATCGGACCATTCAGTCCATAAGTGCTCGGATCCCCTCCTCAGCAAATCCCGCAGCGTGTAGCGGCTAACAACGCCAGTTCTGTGTTGGTTTATCAATCTTCTTTGGCTTCCTGCGTAGTGTTCTTGTTTGGCCACCCCTCTTTTAATTTGCTGCTCTCGCAGTCTGGCCATTGTTGTAGATTCACAGTCATCACTTGGTTCTTGCAAAAGTCTCACTTCTCGTAGAGCATTCAGAATGTCAGCCTGGTCCATGGCGCGTCCGCCCTCAACAGTAGCCTCACCTGCGAGCTTGTCAGCCCGCTCATTTCCTTGTACTCCCGCATGCCCTGGCACGAAGATGAAACTAATCTTTGCCAGCCGAGACCGCTTCAGAGGCAGCAACCATTCTCTTCGGATCGACCCCTCCTCTATCCTCTTGATCATGTTCATTGAGTCGCTAAGGAAACAAGCCCTAGTGAATGTCTGTGTCTCGAGCCATGTTATTGCTTTACTTACTGCCATGACTTCCATGGTCAGGCTACTTGTGGTTTCAGTGAAAGCACCAGAGTCCTCCTTCACAATTCTCCCTCCGGCCCGAGCTGTAAAGGCCCATGAGCTTCTCACATGTCGGATGACCGACCCATCTGTGTAGATGACCGCGTCACTGTCTAGCGAATTCTCGAAAATCAACGCTTATACTTCAGCTTCAACAGCAGCCGGATTTTCTTGTCTGCATTTTCTGTCTAGTTGGATGCAAACTGAAAAGGATGTGCAGAAGTCTGTTGGCACTTGCACCCACTCCTCGCCAGGTTCTAAGTCCTCAAGTGAACACACCTGTTGAAGAATGTCCTCGGCTTGACCCATCCACGACCGTCCTCTTTTTAACCTGCTGCCCTTCACCTTCCTAATTTCACTATGCAGTGGATGCTGTGTGTTTGCGTTAATTCTGAGGTAGGCACGTGCCCTGCAAACTTGCATTCTCTCTTCAATGGTTGGAAAATCAAGAAGGTAGCGCATCACCCTGCATGCTGTATCTCTTGTACATCCAAGAATAATGCGCATAGCTTCATTCTGTATCCTTTCCATCCTTTCTATCTGCTTATGGCTGACAGTCAGGATTGCCATTGCATACTCCAAAACAGACATGACCAGCCCCTCGTACAGAAGACATAGATGGCGCTGCTCACAGTTTGCTGCCGCCATCACCCGCATCGCTGCCAAACCCCGCTTGGCCTTTGTTATCACCTGGTCTATGTGCACATTATAAGCAAGGCTTCGATCAAACCGTATCCCCAGGTAATTCATTGCCTGCGTTCTTTCCACCGTCTCTGAACACAACATTACAGTTGGTGTTGGATTGTTGACAATATGATTATTCAACGAGAACCAAGTCACTGCTGCCTTTGTTGGGTTGACCATTGCCCCAGCTTCATCACACCAAGTACTTATGCGATTGAGTTCGGTTTGTAGTTCCACAGCAACCTCCTCTCTATCCTTACCCTGACGATACACTAAAACATCATCGGCATATGACAATGTCCTGCCAGGTCCAGTGATCTGCTCACTGGTGATTCTCACTGTGTAGGCGTTGAACAGTACCGGAGATAATGGTGATCCCTGTGGTAGGCCAGGATATATTGTTGTTGGCTCCGAAGTCCAACTGCCACATCTAAAAACTACTTTCCGTTGGAAGAGAGCTGCAGCGATCCAACTAAGGAGGAATGGACTTACGTTTAGTTCAAGAAGCTGAAACATTAAAAAATCCAGTGGTACTCTGTTGTATGCGTCCTCAAGATCAATCGCTGCAGCAACGGTTTCAGTGCCTGAGTGGAAACCTTCATAGACATCGTGGGCAAAGACTGCTGCATTGGTCCAGGTTTCTCTTTTTGGACGGTACCCACCCAGGGTAGGTGGGAAAACACCTTGCCTCTCTAGTTGGCTTGATATTTTCCTGGCAATTACCTTCTCCAGCAGCTTGCCTATTGTATTCTGCATGGTTATAATTCGATATCCCTGAATTTTCTTGTGGTCTTTGTCAGGCTTCGGCAAGGGAATCAGATAGCTGTGTAACCATTCCTCCTTGATGCTAGCACTCCCTATACTGTTGTTGTACATGTCTGCTAGTTTCTCTAGCTCATTGTCGGTACACCTATTTATGTCGTCGTATCTTATGCCATCAGGACCTGGAGCACTGTTTTTTGATCGTCGAAGCACAGCCTTGATTTCTTTCACTGTCACTGTGTCTTCATCCGAAGTGTTCTGGGCCTTGCATCTGTCTGAGGTGACCTCCTTGGCCAGATTCCGTCCTCCCATGTCTGTCTGGTTGCTCTGCTCAAGGTAGCGTTCAAAGAGGGCTTTGCCCTTGTCCTCGTCAGTCCTCTGCCAGATGAGGTCAGCACCTTGGAAGTCAGAAATGCTCTTATTCTTGACTACACCACTCATGCTTTTATGGTTAAATGACTTTTATGGTTAAATGACATCAATAACATCCAAAAGGAAGAGCATTATAGAAATAAATGTAAAGAGGCTACAAAAATAGTCAGACAGCAGAAGCGAGAATATATGAGTAATATAATCAAAGATATGGAAACTAATCACCAGAAAAATGAATCCAGAAATTTTTTTAAAGAACTGAAGTCAATGAAACGAGGACACCAACAAAACACATATGGTTTAAAAGACAACAATGGGGATATGATAAATACCAATGAGGAAATGTGCAACACATGGAAAGAATATTTTATTGAATTACTAAATTGTGAAGCTCCAAGTAACATTTTCCCACAGGAAGAGGTTCTAACATGCGAACCACAAATTGAAGAATCTACATTTGAAGAAATCCTATATGTAATCACACGACTTAAAAACAATAAGGCAACTGGGACTGATGGAATTGCTGCTGAATTTATAAAGGCAGGTGGCCATACATTACATCTAAAGCTATACGAACTATAAATAAAAATCTGGAGGACAGAAGAATTACCCCATGACTGGAAAGAGTCATTATTGATACCTATCTTTAAGAAAGGAAACAAGTTCCAATGTGGAAATTATAGAGGAATATCACTACTGTCCACAAGCTATAAGATACTATCCGCAGTATTACTAAATAGACTAAAACCATATTCAGAAGACATATTGGTGACTACCAGGCGGGTTTTAGACAAAACAGATCAACAATAGATCAGATATTTATCTTACGAAAAATAGCCGAGAAACATTGGGAATATAAAAGAGATCTCCATAACATTTTTGTGGATTTTAAAAAGGCTTATGATAGTGTCCATAGGAATAGTCTATGGAATGCTATGCAGGAATTTGGAATACCAAGGAAGTTAATCAACATGACCAGACGTGACCATGGAAGATACTTATAATACAGTAACATATAAAGGCAGGAAATCAGACCCCTTCCAAATAACATCTGGCTTGAAACAGGGTGATGCACTATCGCCGCTACTCTTCAATCTGGCTCTAGAGAAAGTTGTAAGGAAGATAAAGGAGGAATGTGATATTGGAGGAACATCCAAGCTGCTTGGTTATGAAGATGATATAGATATTATAGGTCAAAGTGAACAAAAGACATTGGAAATATTGACTCACTTAAAGGAAAAAGCCCAACAGATGGGGCTGGTTATCAACCAAGATAAGACAGAATATATGGTAATTTCAAGAGACGGAATGGCTAAAAACTCTGGCCACATACAAATAGATAATATGACCATTAAAAGAACAGAAACATACAAATACCTGGGTACAATCTTCAACTGCTCCAACATCATAAGGGAAGAAATACAAACTAGAATCAATTCTGGAAATAAGATATACTATGCACTACAACATCTAATAAAATCAAAGGCGCTATCTCGTAACACCAAAATCACAATATACAAAACACTGATCAGACCAGTTGTGCTGTATGGCTCTGAAACCTGGAGTACAACGAAAGGAGACGAAGCCTTGTGTCAAACCTTTGAGAACAAAATCTTAAGACGCATCTTTGGACCCATTAGGGATACACAAAGTGGAGAGTGGAAAAGAAGAAGTAACAAAGACATTTATGATCTGTTTAAGTCCCCGCTAATCACTGGTATCATGAAGGCTAATAGACTACAATGGCTGGGGCATATAGAAAGAATGGAAGATAATAGGGAAACAAAACTCGCTTACACTCAGGAAATAAATGACCGTAGACCCCGAGGTAGACCAAGAAGACGGTGGAGAGATAATACATGTACAGACCTACAAGCACTTGGAATCAACGACTGGCAAGAGAAGGTCCACCAGAGAGACGAATGGAGACGGATTGTATTTGCAGCAAAGAACCTCAATGGCTCGGAAAGCTGAAGAAGAAGAAGCAGAAGAAGAAGAAGAAGAAGAAGAAGAAGAAGAAGAAGAAGAAGAAGAAGAAGAAGAAGAAGAAGAAGAAGAAGAAGAAGAAGAAGAAGAAGAAGAAGAAGACACATAGCCGCCAAGAGGTCCCGTACGTGTGAAGATCTCCTATTATTCTAAACATAATATTTACATTTAAATTGTATCGGAACCTCTCGTGCTCAATACGTCATATCAAGCAAGTTCGAGAAACGTCGGCGGGCTGGATGAAATGACGTTGCGGGCCATATCCGGCCCGAGGGCCGTAGTTTGGTGATCCCTGCTCTAGACCAAAAGGTTTGCCTACATATGTCATGTTCGGGGCAGACTTGGAGTATGTGAAGTATGTGATCTCCTGTCTACGGTGCCAACCCACATGTTCACATGACAGATGTACCATAATACACGTTGATATTCGTTCATTCAAAACACAAGAGAAAATCGACACATACCATATCTACGCTTCCTACAATCATCTATCCTATCGACGCCACTGACAATGATGTTGATTGTCAGGATCTTACTTAACAATTACTCTGGCTCGCAACAACTAACAGATATGATACCAACACTGTCACAGAATTATTCAACGTGACACACAGTGAACACAAAAACAATCACTTTAATCGCTCATCTTGCTCAGCGCAAACGTAACAGGCTTTATACAATGGAAGTGTTTATTCGCAAACGGTTCTGGTCACGTCACGTCTATATCTTCTATATTAGAGAGCAGTACAAACTGACATATCGTTGGGGGCCAGTATAATGTATTAAGTTAGGGTTAGGATTAGGGTTAGTGAATACATGTTAGTAATACATGTTCCAGGGTCCCATCTGCGAATAAACTCTCCCTTATACAAGTCAGACAGTCGTCTACACTCGAACAGGCTTCTCTTATACAAGCGTCCACTCACACAGGCAAATACAATCGCGCGTCCGTTCAAGTCCACAATCCTAGCCCTGTCTGCCGTGAGCCGTTCTTGTTCGGCTCACACCGCGTGGTTTCCGAGTTCCACGCGTTTCACAGGTAACCCCTTCACGACGCAGTTAGCTGTCGCTCACTGGCGTACCTGTGGCTGTCAATCATAGGCGTCCCTGGCCGTAGTTGGGGCAACAGGGCGATGATGAGGCCTCAGCAGATCAGGTGGGGAGACTCTGACATTCTCCCCCCGCCTCTTTTAATGAAAGGTGTCTCCTTTCATTACTGGTTATGTAAATTTGGTTTTATTTTTGAAACCTGTCAGAATCGACCCATAGATTGTCATCTGACATGACGATTTGGTTTTTATTGACATATACTGGTAATTGTATACTATATAGATAGTTCCATTAATGAAGGTACGAAGCAATCGTCCACAAGTGTAACTCACCAGTTGGATTTTTGTACGTATGTTGTATATGGACACAGCCAGTCCAGTAGCTATCAGCAGTGCTTGCAATATAGCAAGCCATGCAACTACCTCTCGACAGTTAAAAAAATGCAAAAGATTCATGTCAGGCCGCAAGTCATCTCTGGTATGAGATGTCTACAACATAAGCTATCAACCGTACATGATCGAATAGTCAAATGTTGATCCCAACTTCCGTAGTTATATTCCACGCATAGTTGATATTTACATGCGATGTGTCGCTTTTGTGGCCTCATGAAGGTGTCCTCTATATAATTACTGTTACCACCAATTCAATAATTTAAATTGTTTCCCTTAGGTAAACAATAAAAAACATAATGGGCGATAATTTTCAAACTTTCAAAAAAAAAAAGAGTAAATTACATTCATGGCTTATATTCTATGCGTCATAGGCTGAAGCTTCTTATCAATAGCGACCAAATGGTGCTATTGAGAACAAGTTGATCAAACTATGATTCTCAGATTACATTTATCAAAATGAATAAATTAAATATATATATGTAAATTTTCAATCACAAAGTTTAAATATAACGTCACTACTTTGTGAAAATTAACATGATTTTTCGAAATTTCTAACTTTATGTTAATTAATTACACACACACACACACACCGGAAATACACGGCTGGTGTGCTACGATGTTACACTAACACAATTTCTTTCGGTGTTGTGAACCAGGATGGAGTATTGTTCACACACACAGCTGTTGGAGCAATGTTACTTGTCAACACGGATTAAATAGTTCTGTTGAAACTAAGATGTCATAGTCCCTTTTGCACAGTTTAAAAGTAGTCTGAACACTCTGCACTGCAGGTTCTACGGATAATAGGTCCACTGAAGCACGGTAGGTTTGGACTTGATGTGTAGAACTGTTCGTAGAATTGTCCGTGTTTAAAATAGTGTTACAAATAGTCTTGTTAACAATAATATCACCTTTCGTTCACATTCTAACTATGTATACACATATTCAATTAATTTAAAATAGAAAATATATATAATATATACACGGGACGTTGTCCCTATCACAGTTAAATCACAGCAATATTGAGATATACTCAGTATCCTTTCGCTGGATTATGGAGCGCTTATAATAAGTTGCAGCACATAACTGCTTTATGTTGTGCGCTCATGCACAGGTAGGCTGGCGGACGTGTCAATCGGGCTCCTAGACAGAAGGTCGGCTATTTTATTCTGAGTGCCTCTTATATGCCTGACTTCAAAACTGAAGTCCTGGAGTAGTAGAGAACATATGGCTATACGGTGGTTTTTTTGGAGTTCCAGCCGTGATGACAGTCAATGAATTATTGTCGGTTTCTACGATAAAGTGTTTACCCAAAAGGAATCTTGCTAACTTACGAACTGCATATACCAAAGCGAGGGCTTCAAGTTGCGGAGTTGACCAACTTCTCTCTCTCGGTTGGAGTTTCCGACTTACGTAATATACAGGAGGAAGTACACCCTCTTGGTTTTGCAGTAATACGGCCCCGATGGCAGTGGAGATCGCGTCTGTCCTCAATCTGAAAGTATCATATAAATTTGGTAATTTAAGGATAGGATCTTTCGAAAAATAGGACAAGACTTTTGTGAATGCAGGTCTCAGGCATTCGCTATTTACAATTTTGTTGGGTTGATCTTTTGTTAGTAGATTTGAAAAACATTCTGTTAAACTAGCAAACTTTTGAATAAAATGTCTGTAATAGTTTAACAAGCCAAGGACACTTGTTACTTCCTTTTTCTTTGTAGAAAGCGACAATTTAAGAATTCTGGAGAAAATTCTATCATCGGTTGTGCAAAGCCGTTGGCAATTTTGTAACCCAAAAAAGAAATTCACTGGAAGGCTATGTCAACTTTAGATGGTTTTACCGTTAAACCGTGGTGTCTGATGCGATCGAATGCTTGTCGTAAGGTGGTGAAGTGTTCTGTCAACGTCCTAGTATGGATGCAAATGTCGTCCATGTATGAAATTATATTTGGAATGTCTGTCAGTAGAAGTCTTGTCATTCGTACAAATGTCGCAGGGGCATTGACTAGCCCGAATGGCAATTTGCACCATTCGTATATACCCCAGGGTGTGGCGAATGCTGTCAAATGTATGCTGTCAGAATTCACCGGTATTTGCCAGTATCCTTTCGTCATGTTCAGTTTTGTAAAGTACTTAGACTCTGTCAGTTCAGTCAGTATGTCTTCACAGTTATTCATTGGTTCTAAATCTAACTCTGTGATGTTGTTCAGTTTCCGGTAGTCAACACAGAGTCGTATTGTGTTGTCCTTCTTTTTCACAATCACTATAGGTGAACAAAAATGTGACTGTGATCGTCTGATGATGTCGTTACGTTCTAAGTCTAAAATTTCTTGATGCAACTTGTCCTTGTAATGTATGGGTATGGAATACGGTCTGCATTTTATTGGTTTGTCGGATGTCAAGATGATCTGATGTTGTACTAAGTCTGTCTGTCCAGGATGGTTAGAGAAGATTGTCTTGTAGTCTTCCAGTATTATTTTGCACTCGTCTGTCTCTGTCTGAGAGAGATTGGGGTAAAATTTAGTTTGATGTCTTGTAGATTGTCAGTCATGTCGAGTGATGGTACTGGTATCTCGTCAGTCTCGTCAGTGTCGTCAGTGTCTGTGTGGTCCACAATAGTTGTGCTGGCTGCAGTTTCGTCCTGGTCGCTGTCTCTGTTGTAATAAGGTTTTAGCATGTCTATGTGGAATATCTTATGTTTGTCTTTGACTGCAATTTCGTAGTGAACTGTAGAGATCTGTCTTAGTACTTTGAATGGTCCCTGCCAAGAGTCAGTCAGAAGATGTCGGTCACTTGGCAGTAGTACTAAAACGTCCTGTCCTGGTGTCAGTGTTATCGTCCGGTTGCCTCTGTTTGCGTAATGTCTGTACATAGCACCAGATTGTCTCAATGATTCCTTAGCTATTATACAAGATCTCATTATTCTGTCCCGTAATGATGTAACATGTTCGTACGGGGACAATGGTTTCCTTTCACTCACACTTTCAGTCAGCATATTATTAAATATAGATAATGGGCCGCGTGGTTTGGCACCATAAACAAGTTCAAATGGTGAAAAACCTGTGCTGGAATGAGGTATTTCTCTGTATGCAAAAAGTATGGCAGGCAAATATGTGTCCCAGTTTTCTGGGTGTTCTTGAGTGACTTTCGATAACATATGCTTTAGGTCCCCGTTTATTTTTTCTATAATCCCAGTGGAGTTGGGGTGGTATGGGGTGTTAAAACATTGTTGCACTCCTAACATCTTAGTAAATGCCTGGGTAGCTGCTGCAATAAACTGACACCCTCTATCTGACAAAATCGTATCAGGAAATCCTATCCTAGCAAATACATGGAAGAAGACTTCCACAATGTCTTTGGATGTTATATGTTTGAGTGGAATCGCTTCTGGCCATCTACTACATAGGTCAATGATAGTAAGAATGAACCTATTTCCTCTAGATGTTACATGGTTTAAAGGTTCTACTAAATCCACCGATATCTTTTCAAATGGTCTACATGCAAGGTCTGTTACCTGTAGTTCTGCTTACGGGTGTCTACCCTTTTTCACAAGCTTCTGGCAGATGTCACAGGATCTGCAGTATTGTTTTGTATCACTACAGAATTTGGGCCAGTAGAACTGCATTAACAATCTTGCTCTGGTTTTGGCATAGGCCATATGCCCTGCAAAGGGTATATCGTGCCCCAGTTGTAATGCTTTATTGTGGTGTTCAAGTGATAACACCGTTTGCACAGTTGTCTTGGCATCTTTGATATAGTATCTTGTGAGGATACCATCTTTTAGATCAAAGTACCACTTAGCTTTCTTTGACACTCTTGGCTTTTGGCCTATTAATTTAAAATATTTTTGTAATGAAGGATCAGCCTTTTGGGCTTTAATAAAGTTTTCCCTCATGGTGTTAAGGGGCATGAATCACTGGACTCAGCAATTCCAGAGTCTCAACTTGCTTAATCTGATCTTGCTTAGCTGTATCAGATCTAGTTGTTACATTTGCACAATCAAGTTCATCAAAAGGTGTTAGTGACTGTGAACTTTCAATTGTAGACATTAATACATCTCATTCATACAATGATGTGATGGTAATGGATTTATGGCAATGTTCTCATAAGCAGATGATGGATTTTCAATACTGCATTCATGAGGTGATGAATTTGCACTAGAACACTCATAAACAGATGTCAAAACATTTGCAACTATACAATTGGCAGAAGATGTGATGGAATTCATGTGGCATATCGTTAACCTCGGGCAAGTTTCCCACAATTAACATCGCAACATGGGTTTGATAATGCTGCGCATTTGACTTTGCCCTTAAGGAACGGGGTGTCAATGTATGCCCATGCAAGAGGGTATTTCTCGATGTTATCTGAGAAAGTTCTGCATGTTATATGTCTGCCAGTATAATCTTCTGGGAGGATAAAGTCGCTCTTTAAACCAACTAGAGTGCACCCGCTATCCCATAAAACTGTGGCAACTTTGCCATTTACATAACCTCTGTGAATATTCAATCTACCCTTTGAGTCTATCACTAGATTGGCTTCTTCACTTGCGATTGGGACTGAATGGCCGCATGTTAGTACGCCATCTTTGTGGAAACGGTTGCAGGTGGTACATTTTTCCAGATTGAAAACATCTATGGCCTCAGCAACATTTACAGGATGGTCTTCCACTTGTTCCTCATCTGAGGAAGAGCTATCAAACATGGCAGCATTGGCTTTCTTGCTCATCTGCCTACCTTTACAGACATTGCGCCAGTGGCCATAGGCTTTACAGAGAAAGCATTTGGTCAATCGTTTATAGCCTCTTCTCTCTTTATCTTGCTTGTCTATGTAGTTCTGCAAGTATGTGAGGTAACCAGGATGTTTGTCACACATCTCATTCACGTTATGATTCAAACTGCAGTATCTACATGGGTAGTTTTTGGAAGTAGATTGCTTGAATTGTTTTTGTTTATAATAGGATTCTGATTTTGTCTTGCTGTAGCTAGCAGCTGCTACAAACTCTGTATCAGATAGTACATTTGCAAAACAGTTCTCATTGGCGGTGAAATAGTCCGACCCACGCTTTTCCATCTGTTGCACACTTTCACACTCACACTCCAACAGAAACTTAGAAAAAGGTGGTGGTAAGGAAGAGATAACTTTGTCTCTTAAAATTAAGTCTTTTAGCTTCTCAAAATTGTTGTTAATCTTTGCTGATGACAGCCACTTACTGAAAATATCCTGGACTAAGGAGATGTAATCAGAGAACGTTTGTGTAGGTTTTGGAGATAGTTTGCTAAATTGTTCTCTGTAACCAGCCTCATCTAGTAGGAAATGTGCCATTATCTTGGCTTTTATGTAATGGTAATCTTTCCTAAGATCTTTGGGGATGGTCTCTATAACTTTCAGAGGTTCCCCTGAAAGACTCCCCATGTATATAATATTCCATTCTGTCTCTGGGATCTGATAATACTCCATTATCGTCTCGAAGTTCTGGGTGAAGGTTGCGATGCAGTCGCCCGTGGTGAAACTTTTTACGATCCCTTGGTACTTTTTGTACTGATTTTCTTTTTCTTTTAATTCTAATTTTTTAGATTCTGTGGCTGATGATGTTTCAGCCTCTAACTGTTTGATGTTTAGCTGCCTTTCGAGTTCTTCTCGTTTTGTTCGTGCAGCAATTTCAAGTTCTTCCTTTTTGCTCTGAGCAGCAATTTCAGCTTTCCTTATCTCGGTTTCAGCCTGTTTGCTCTGAGCAGCGATTTCAGCCTCTTTGGATTTGGCCTGTAATTTTGCTTTCTCTGGTTCTCTTTCGGCCGCTCTGTCTTCTCGTTCTCTAGCTTTCTCCTGCACTTTGAGATATGCTTCATACTTTGCCTCACTCTATTTGTTCAGTTCTTCACCAGTGAAATTTAATTTTAGCCCTAGCTCAACGAAATCATGTAATGTCGACACATTGGATGTGTCTAGTTACAACAAATGTATAGCAAAATATAATACAATTTACAATATTTATCAACTAACCAGCTTATGCCTGGACCTATACACAAAAGTATTATAGAAAATGAATACTCAAGTGATTTCGGCTTTCTTGTTTTCACGAACTTCTCACGCCATTTCTTACACCTTAAACATATAATTCGCTATCACACGCTTTCTTTGTTTCAACTTCAGATCACTACTGACGATGCATCCACGTTCACATCTATTTTATTCTTCACAACCAGATGTTCTCACGTTCACTCTTTTAATTTCCTTAAACACTCACGTTTACACTTTCTTCTAAACGGTTCAGAGGACGATACACCCACGTTCCCACCTTCTTTTACACGGTTCAGAGCCAGACGATGCACCCACGTTCACACCTGTCAGGATCTTACTTAACAATTACTCTGGCTCGCAACAACTAACAGATGTGATACCAACACTGTCACAGAATTATTCAACGTGACACACAGTGAACACAAAAATAATCACTTTAGTCGCTCATCTTGCTCAGCGCAAACGTAACAGGCTTATACAATACCAAATACATGTCATTACACAGAAGGTATATACAAGCAATACAACTGACCACAACTTACAACACGATATACAAGTCAGACAGTCGTCTACACTCGAACAGGCTTCTCTTATACAAGCGTCCACTCACACAGGCAAATACAATCGCGCGTCCGTTCAAGTCCACAGTCCTAGCCCTGTCTGCCGTGAGCCGTTCTTGTTCGGCTCACACCGCGTGGTTTCCGAGTTCCACGCGTTTCACAGGCAACCCCTTCACGACGCAGTTAGCTGTCGCTCACTGGCGTACCTGTGGCTGTCAATCATAGGCGTCCCTGGCCGTAGTTGCCAGGCGGCGATGATGAGGCCTCGGCAGATCAGGTGGGGAGACTCTGACATTGATGCTTTTGAGGATGATCCTGATATTAAATATACGTATTTATTACTAAAACAAGAGATAATAAGTTCCTTTCATATATGCTTCAATTTGGAATAAGTAGGGAAAATGCATAATTCAAATATCGCTTTTCTTGGGTAATACGTTTGCATACATATCTTTCAGGTCATTGGGGAACGGTACAGTTGGGGAATGGAAGCAGACCTTCACAAACACTACAACAGCTGTTTTAAGAATCCGGGCCACGCTTCATTCATACCTTCAAGCACATTCAACGCCGAGGATCTTCCTCGGGGATATAGAGATATCTATCTAGTTAAATGTGTCACTTCTATGACAGATCTATCTGTCAGGGTGCTTGTGAGATATGTCAGTAGGCGTCGACCAACATTTATGCCAGGTACTGACCGATGTTACCCTGGTTACTCACAAAGAGGTCTTTGGAGGAGTACAGTAGGTAGTGGGTGGGTGCACACGGTTTACAGATTCCCAGATAAATACAACTTTCAACACAAAACATGTCCGTGTAAGGAATGCCTCAAATGTGAAATACCAAACCCACATTTTGCATGCATTGCCATAGTCACGGCAGCTCATGTGGTTTTCGATGGCTTGGAAGGGGAACATACCACATGTCACCTTTTCTTTAAGGAAGGTAACTCTCCTGCTGCCTGCAACGGTGCCATCGAACTTCGCGGGATGTGGCGAGTGATTGCCGACCCGAGCACTGATCGTTGTTTGATGATACACGTGACCCATGACATGGAACTAGCCTCCAGGCTGGACAGGATGGTATTATATCGGGATTACCTCAAGGACATCTACGTCAACAAGTGTCTTCTATATAATCCTTCAGAAGAAGCACACAATGACCAGGACCATCCTGTGGCTGTAGTGTCTTATCCTCACGGATGCGCATCACAGGTCAGTATAGGTTTTGAAAGGGGTACAGAGGAACAAATGGCAGGAAGAATCATTTATAAATATGACACGTCAACTTGCCCTGGGTCTAGTGGAGGGAAGATATTCGTGGTCTGGAAGGACTGGAAGCTCTGGGGTTTCGAACACACTCATAGCAGACGGTTGAATTCTCGGCAGAATATCAACTGCAGCAGTTTTGGGATTGGATACCTTTCTCCGATTCAAACTCAAACAGGTATGACTTTACATCTCTGTATATTATCTACACCAGTATATTTCATTATTTAGTATGCGCGATATCGCCTACATGCGTATCTGTCAACTATAGTAAGCCAAGACCCGTTTATACGCCGTTAAGGCGCATTGGGCATGTGTTGCTCGTCCCATATTTGTACAGACAAATCTGGACTCTCGTCGCTTGTCAAAGTGAGGGAGAGACTGAGCACCTATTCCACTGTGCTCTCAGACCTACAAAATGCGATGACGCTATCACATCACAGTCCTATGGCAGGAAACTATTCCATGACAATGTATTTTTTATTTTACTTAACCAGGACTCGGTGGATGACGTGGTCAAGACAATGAAATTATTTATTTTACTTCATCGGGACTCGGTGGATGACGTGGTCAGGACAATTATTTATTTATTTTACTTCATCGGGATTCGGTGGATGACGTGGTCAGTGGCACACTGGTTTCTTTACTTCCCCAGACATGTCCTGGTACTTATTTTAGGCTGGGTCGACCTCGGAGCTCAGATCATTTAAAGACAAAAGATTCGATTTCACTGTGTAAAAACATAAGTAATAATCAGTTACTTTAATCAACAACATTTTAAATGTTGATTTCACTTGTGTTTATCATAATTCCATTCTGGAAACTTCCACGGATGCTTCGATCACATTCGCAGTAAATCCGTCAGATTACAGAGACTAACTGCTTGTCTTGGTTGACAAGAATCATCACACACTCAGTCTGCTGCTTCTTTCTGATCACGTCCATCTTCAGTCAGAAAACCTGCATTCTGACTATCGACGCCGATTCATTCAGTTGATGGTCTTCTTTTCATCGTGCCTCTCTAAGGATGTTTATGATATCTTCTCGATCCACTGGTAGTTCCGTCGAGACTATCCTTTCTGTTGTTACACACAACATCCTCTTCTTCTTTTACATGTTATCCCCCCCCCCCCAAGCCATAATATCTTTAACTATCTCATGTAGATCTGTACATGTCCTCCCCATATTATTTATTGCTGTTTCTACATCTCTTCTCTGTGTGTTGTGAGATCTTCCTCCATTTCTTTAGCCCTGTAGATTCAGACAAAGACCTGTCTAGTTGTAATATTGTCAGGATTTGTCTGTGTATGTCCTATCTAGCACCGATGTCTTTTCTTCATTTCTAGCTTCACCGGTATTTGACTAGTTCTCCCCATTTATGATTTGTTCAAACTATTTTTGTCCTTCTATTTTGCACATTTCGTGGTAAAATAATAAAACTGACATGACAAACTGAGGATGTCTCTTAGAATTCAGTCCGATGTGTTCGCACAAAATCTGGCTCAACTTTCTGGACCAGACCCAACGAATCACTGAGTACGCGAGAATGGATGAAGCTTGCGACCCAAGCCAACGAAATGTCATTAATCCTACCAACATGTCCATTATCAACTACGTGTGGTAGCGTTGTAGCTCGAAATTCACAGTCAGCATAATTGCTATGTATACCTCTGTGTGTGTGTGTGTGTGTTTGTGTGTGTGTGTGTGTGTGTGTGTGTGTGTGTGTGTGTGTGTGTGTGTGTGTGTCCGGAGAAGGAGAGAAAACAGCCAGGTGATGGTGAACTGGGTGTGAAAAGATAATGTTGTGGGTGTTCGTTGTCCCGTATCGTGTGGCAAAGCGCCTGACTCCCAGCTCTAAGAAAGTGAGAGAGAAGGGGGAGAGAGAAAGAGAGAGAGAGAGAGAGAGAGAGAGAGAGAGAGAGAGAGAGAGAGAGAGAGAGAGAGAGAGAAGAAGAAGAAGAAGAAGAAGAAGAAGAAGAAGAAGAAGAAGAAGAAGAAGAAGAAGAAGAAGAAGAAGAAGAAGAAGAGAAGATAACGGTTTGTAAAGAGTGTGAGGGATAATTTTTCTTTCTTTGCGGTGGCGGTCACTAAATGATATGGCTGTCTAACACGGTGTAGAGTGGTGCCAGTTGAGAACAACAAGTATACAGATAGACTATAAACTACAAGTGTTACAGGCTATAATCTACGCTAGCTGTGTCAAACAAATCAAGTAAAAGACAACACAAATAGAGTTTATTTCACCTTAAGCAACTTCTGCTGCATTAAAGTACAAACAATGCTTCTTGTTACAAATACAGCACCCAAATAAAAACAACTGATAATGGAGTAAGACGTAAACATACTGCTGTGCTCAACCCGCTAGACTACATTGAATTATCAAGTACCTCTCTACTTGAGCAACAGACAAATCTTGTTTCAAAACAGGGAATATGGCTAACAGAATAAGATAATTTAAGAAAACGCTTATTATTGACGTGCCATTTAATAATGAAAGCTAACAGACTGCAATGGCTGGGGCATATAGAAAGAATGGAAGGTAATAGGGAAACAAAACTCGCTTACACAAGGACATAAATGACCGTAGACCCCAAGGTAGACCAAGTAGACGGTGGAGAGATAATATATACACAGACCTACAAGCACTTGAAATCAGCGACTGGCAAGAGAAGGTCAACCAAAGAGACGAATTGAGACGGATTGTATCTGCAGCAAAGAACCTCAATGGCTCGGAATGCTGAAGAAGAAGATGAAGAAGAAGAAGAAGGAACTGCCAACGACTGACGCACCACATTATACCCAGGAAGGTAACTGGTTATCTTCCTGTGAAATATAAACATTCTGACTGCTAAGCTCGAACAGTTCCCTAAGAAGCAATTATTGAGTGCACTTAACACAAAATCACTTCGCAACAAATACTCGTATATTAATCTATGGGAGGTCCTTAGCGTCTTCTTCTTCTTCTTCTTCTTCTTCTTCTTCTTCTTCTTCTTCTTCTTCTTCTTCTTCTTCTTCTTCTTCTTCTTCTTCTTCTTCTTCTTCTTCTTCTTCTTCTTCTTTCTTCTTCTTCTTCTTCTTCTTCTTCTTCTTCTTCTTCTTCTTCTTCTTCTTCTTCTTCTTCTTCTTCTTCTTCTTCTTCTTCTTCTTCTTCTTCTTCTTCTTCTTCTTCTTCTTCTTCTTCTTCTTCTTCTTCTTCTTCTTCTTCTTCTTCTTCTTCTTCTTCTTCTTCTTCTTCTTCTTCTTCTTCTTCTTCTTCTTCTGTTCGCTTCAAATATGTCTATAACTGCAATTTTGTCTCTTGTATGAATCTAACAGTCATTTTTAGTTCACTCAGCGGGCCATAGAGTTTATCTTCCACTGTTGTCTCTCTAGGCCAGAAGGTTTGCCTGGATATGTTGTAGTTTGGGCAGTCCTGAAGTATGTGCTCTGTTGTTTGCGACGCCTAACCACATGTGCATGGCTGAGTCACCGATCTTGAATTGTGTATACATGTGGTTACGTAATCGATTGTGTCCTGTCCTGAGGCGCAGAAGAATGACCTGTTCTGGTCTGTCCATAACGTGGTAGTCGTCTTGAGTAGGTTTTCTTGGCCTTCTGATTGATTTGATCATTCTTTTCTTTTTGTCATATGTAATGGGCACATCATCCTATTCTTCTTTTGCTTCTTTCTTAGCCAATTGATCAGCTCCGTCGTTTCCGGGTACTCCACGGTGGGATGATATCCACTGTATTGTGACCTTGTGCTGACTGCTGAGTTCAGAATATAGTGTCCTTAGAACTGGCGATTTCCCAGACAGGAGCGCCTCTAGTACTGATTTTGATTCTGTAAAAGTTACATTTTACTTAGGGGAATTCCGGTTATCCGTCCCATGTAAATTCTAGTGTTGGATGTTAGGAGTTCATGGAAGAGCCCAGAATCTTATGTACCTCATTCATTCAGTAGCATGTCCTTTGCAGAACCCCTCCCCCATAACAACCTTCCATGAAACCTCTCGATCATAAACAAGATATGACGGGTCCGATATACCCATCGGGAGATCATCCGCCACATCCTGCACCCATCTTCTCTTTGACCTTCCTCTTCCTCTCTTCCCAGACATATACCACTCCATTATTGTTCTCTCCAAACTTTCGTGACGTTTCAAGTGACCAAAGTATTTCGATTATCTTTGTTTTATCGCCTTTAATAGCCAACCTTCTTCAATATTCAGCTCTTGAAGTATGGATGCATTTGTTTTTGTTTTTTTTCTGTATCCAAGATATTTTCATAAGTCATCTATATAACATTTATATTCAAAGGCATTTATACGCTGTTCAACTTGTTTAGTAAGTATCCAGGTCTCACAGGCGTATGTCGCAATCGGAAAGATGCATGCTCATAAAACTCTAATTTTTGAAGTTCCATCTGTCCCACTCCACAATTTATTTAGTTGTATTAGTCTTTGAGAAGCAATAGATATTCCTTCTTTTAATTTCTTTCATTGTGTCACTATTGTTGTTAATCAATGGCCCAAGATATTCGAAATTTTTTACCACCTCCAATTTTCCTCATTATCATATACTTCTATTTCCAGAGTAGTTTTATCCGTATGCACTATCATTGCTATGTTAAGATATAAGTTGTGCTTTTCACTATTGAATTGGGCTCAGGTTATTAGGTTTTCTATACTATTCTGTGTTGTAGATAGTAATACTGTATCATCAGCATACCGAATCTCTGGTATGTCATGGTTACCGATATTTAGAGCATCATATTGCTACCTGTTTATAACATCTCTGACATTTCTCATCATATTTGCGGCGTACAAGTCAAACGGATATGGAAACAGCACACAATCCTGGCGGACGCATTGCTCGATGTCAAACCAGTCTGAAGACTTGCCATCTATTCTAACCGCTGCTTGCTGGTCTCAATAGAACATTTTTATGAGTTGTATTACGTGTGATGGAAAACTCATATTCCTCATGATTTCCCAAAGTTTCTGATGTTGTACACAGTCAAATGCCTTTGAGTTTTTCCACAAAACATGAGAATAGGTTTACGTTAAATGTCTGCACGTCTCTATTATTAAACGCATGTTGAGTATATGATCTCTTGTTCCTCTTATAATTTCAGGATGCCTTTGTTTGGTATTGGAATGAAGATAGTTCTTTTCCAATCTTTTGGCCACATACCATATTTCCATATTTTTTTACATAATGCGTGATAGATATCTAAGTACCTGAACGCTGGAAATTCCCTTCTAAAGCCGGTGTCTTAACATTATTTAGAACTAAGTGTTAAGTCGACGACTTAGCTTGCTGATTCTGTGCAAGTGCAAGGATAGTTCAATTCCAGCGGTCAAGCACACACACACATACACATACACGCAAACGAACGCGCACGTACGATCGCACGCACCCAAAGTTGCGCGCTTGCACGCACGCGCTCGCACACATACACACAATACTGTTCCATTGATAGTACTTTGTTTTATTATACTGACTAGCTGACCCGGCCCGGCTTCGCCCAGTCCCTGGTGGGGAGCATCTCATTGTCTGTCTGTCTGTCTGTCTGTCTGTCTGTCTGTCTGTCTGTCTGTCTGTCTGTCTGTCTGTCTGTCTGTCTGTCTGTCTGTCTGTCTGTCTAATCATTTATTGGTTGCAGTTAGAACAACCTAGATAAACGAAGACCAACTTACAAAAAGCATTAGAAAGAGCATTTGAAAGGTCTTTACATCTTCCCCAACAATTAACTTGGGTAAATGGAGCGGCGGTAGCAGCAGCAGCAGAAGAAGAAAAAGGAGGAGTAGGAGCTGGGAGGAGGAAGAGGGAGGTGGAGGAGGGAGGAGGGGGAGGGAGGAAGAGATAGGCGGAGAGAGGAGGAGGAGGGAAGAGGAGGGAGGAGTAGGAGTAGGGAGGAATAGGAGGAAGGAGGAGGGATTAAGAGGAGGAAGAGGAGGTAGGAGGTAGAGGGAGGAGGAGGAGGAGAGAGGAGGAGGAGAGAAGAGGAGGAGGGAGGAGGAGGGATAAGGGAGGAGGAGGAAGGGGAGAAGGGAGGAGGAGGAGGGAGGAGGAGGGAGGAAGGAGGAGGAGTAGGGAGGAGGAGGAGGGAGGAGGAAGAGGGAGGAGGAAGGAGAAGGAGGAGGGAGGATGAGGGAGGAGAAGAAAGCAGTAGGAGGAGGAGGAGGAAGGAGGAGAGAGGAGGAGGAGGGAGGAGGAGGAAGAGGGAGGAGAAGGAGGGATGTGGAGGGAGGAGGAGGAGGGAGGAAGAGGGAGGAGTAGGATGGAGGATGAGGGGGGAAGGATGGAGGAGGGAGGAGGAGGGAGAAGAGGAGAAGGGAGGAGTAGGGAGGAGGAGGAGGAGGGAGGATGAGTGATTAGGAGGAGGAGGAGGGAGGAGGAGAGCAAGGAGGAGGGGGAGGAGGGAGGATGAGGAAGAGGGAGGAGGAGGGAGGAAGGAGGAGGAGTAGGGAGTAGGGAGGAGGAGGAGGGAGGAGGAAGAGGGAGGAGGAAGGAGAAGGGTGAGGGAGGATGAGGGAGGAGAAGAACGCAGAAGGAGTAGGAGGAGGAAGGAGGAGAGAGGAGGAGGGGGGAGGAGGAGGAAGAGGGAGGAGGAGGAGGAATGTGGAGGGAGGAGGAGGGAGGAGGAGGAAGAGGGAGGAGGTAGAGGGAGGAGGAGGAGGGAGGAGGAGAGAGGAGGTAGAGGGAGGAGGAGGAGGGATGAGGAGGGAGGAGGAGAGGGAGGAGAGGGAGGAGGAGGGAGGAGTAAGGGGAGGAGGAGGTAGGAGGAGGAGGGAGAAAGGGGGAGGAGAAGGAGGAGGAGGGATGAGGGGGAGGACGTAGGAGGAGGGAGGAGGAGGAGAAGGGAGGAGGAAGGAAGAAGAGTGATTAGGAGGAGGGAGGAGGTAGGAGGAGGAAGAGGTAGGAGGAGGAGGAAGAGGGTGGAGGAGGAGAAAGAGGGAGGCGGAGGATGGAAAGGGGGAGTGGAAGAGGAAGAGGATAGGAGGAGGAGGGGAGAGGAGGAGGAGGATTATAACGCATATGCCTGTAGATAACTGCAGCGAAAATGTGGGCCTGTCTATCTATCTGACCCGGCGTGGCTTCGCCCAGCTCCTGGCGGGTAGCGTCTCTTTAAATTCATACAACAAAATAAAGTAACTTAAAAGAATGTCCTTCCACACACCATCCATTATATCTAATGAAAACCGTTTCTAATCACCGCATGACTGTAGATAACTTCGTAAGCATAAAAAGATGAGTTACAATGTTATGCATTATGCATTATTTTTATGAAAACTTTGAAAATGCCTTAAAGATTGTATCATTATTTATTATAACTCATATGCCGGTACATAACTACAGACAAAGAGTTTATAAATCTGTGAAAACGATGCAACAATATGACTATAGGTTATACAGCAATGTTATTAAAAGTTATGCTCCTTGAAATAACTTTTCTAGAGTTAAGTCCCCTCGCTGTATATAAATTACAATGTAAAATGAAAAATTAAATAATATTAAGTAAGCAGCCGATTTCACACTAAATAAATATCACAGTTGGCTGCGCTGGAATGAAAGGAAGACGTGTACAAAATTTCATCTCAATCGGATGGGCCGTTCGCGAACGCATAAAGGACTCACACACATACATCCTTTTTTATTTATAAGATTGAACTTGGCATATTAATGGAGTATTTTTTATTTTCGTGGCAGGTAATGACAGAACAGAATCCCCGACAAACTTACTACTGGAGCAAGACACTGAAGGTATGCAGTTCTAATAGGTAAAAGATACCATTAGAAATGTGAAATGGAAATGCCACTTAGAAATGGGGATGAATAATATAGGAAGAATATAACAGAGGTTGCAGGAGTTAGCAAACCATAGGACGACTAGATGTGAGTAGCTTGCGGTTCTACGCCTCAACAGATGATAAAGGGAAGAAGAAAAGAAATAACACTGTTATACGTAACAATATAATTCTTTTTCTATGTGAAATACTAACCATTTAGGTCTCACAAGCTTTCTCATATACGTTTCTGACTCATAAATTACCGGGTTTCCAGAAACAAATGGCACGGATTCTTTTTTTGTTTGTTTTTTAGTCAGAAAAAAATTCTAGACACTACATGGGTATATAGAAATTGGTTGGTTGATTGGTTGGTTGATTGATTGGTTGCTTGGTTGGTTGACTGGTTGGTTGGTTGGTTGGCTGGCTTGATGACTGGTTGCGTGGCTGGTTGGTTGGTTGTTTGGTTGGGGGTAACAAATGCACCACATTTGAACAGTATCAACAATTAGATTTGTTATGGTATTTCAGCCGAAAAATGATACGAGGGTCTGCCAATAAGTAATGCCTCCTATTTTGATCCATGTGAATACTTTATTGTTTTGCAATTTATTAATTTAGGTGGATTCCGCAAACAGTCCTCTGCACTGTATATCACTACCAACCTGTTTCAGTCACTGGTTATGCAACAGTAACGGTTTAAAAATGGCCACCAAAGAAGCAACGTAATGTTATAGAATGTCTAAATGCTGAAGGCAAGACCCCGATTCGCATCCACGAACGTTTGAGTATTGTTTATGGAGATGTGAGGGCTGGTATGATGGGCAAGATCAGTCCCGCATCTAGTGTTCGTAGTCTCGGATGGCTGTGCGAGGTGCACCCAATCGGGATCTTCCCAGCCTACGCATGTAAGCGAGACAGGCGTTTCTAAAATGTAACCGCATCGTGAAGCCAGAGTCGTGGTTTGAGCGGGCAAAAGAGAAAATTTGTACGACCGTTCGATAAAGTCTCGATAAGCGCCCACTCTCTCTCTCTCTCTCTCTCTCTCTCTCTCTCTCTCTCTCTCTCTCTCTCTCTCTCTCTCTCTCTCTCTCTCTCTCTCTCTATCTCTCTCTCTCTCTCTCTCTCGCTCTCTCTCTCTTTCTCTCTCTCTCTCTCTCTCTCTCTCTCTCTCTCTCTCTCTCGATGATTAGTGGGCCCATAGTCAGTAAACAGGCATAGCTTTATGATCAGTCCTCCCTGGCGTAGCTTGGAAGCTCGTCGGCAGGCGTCCAGTGGTTTTGCATTTATCACCGGGTACCGAGGGAGTGCGCTGAGCGATTGCTACTCTTGCCCTGTGTGAATAATCCGTCTGTCCGATAGATATCTGTTTTATCCTGTCAGTAGTCATATGCTTGTCTCAAAGATTAAGCCACTCGTGTCTAAGTTCACACTGTCTCACGGTGAAATCGCGAATTGCTCATTAAATCAGTCGAGGTTCCTTAAATGATACGATCCTACTTCGATAACTGTGCCAATTCTACAGCTAATACACGCTTACCAAGCTCCGACCCTCGCGGAAAGATGACATGTCTCCACCTTGTCGTGTTAGAGGGACTTGCGTGTTCCAATGACCCCCAAGACTTATGCCGGCGGTAGCATAGCTACATGTCTGACAGGTCAAGGGATAGGAACCAGACCAAGAGAGACACACACCTGCTGCCTTGCAGGTAGCCTGGGTACAGGCAGTCAAAGATAAGCAAATCCATTGCACTCAAAGTCTGAATCAGTCGCATGATGCCGCTATATGCTTGACCGAGAAAATTGTTCTATGGCTCACAGCCGAGGGATATGAGGGATCCTCGCTGCACGAACAAGTGTACTTCGCCGCATGACCAATTAGACCAATTAGAGTTGGCTAAGAAAGACACCTTTTTGGGAGTGTCTAGTTGGTCATGCGTCGAAGTACACTTGTTCGTGCAGCGAGACGCTGTCGTCATTTGGATGTTACAGGTTCGAATGTCGGTCGGTAACTATAGCTTTCAAATTGTATGTTGTCTAGTGCGTTCTCTAATCTCTAGTTCCTTCTTCTCCTTCTATGAGTACCAAACAATACTATGTGTGTCTAATTAGGGCTTTACTAATGGACAACTTGGAACACAGTTCATCCAGTGTTAGCCGACGGTCACCACGAATGATGTCATCAACTTGATGAATGTTGTGTGGACTCAATGTAGTTAACGGACGGCCAGTCCGCTTTGCGTGAACCAGTGAGGATTGACCTACTTCAGCTTCGTCACAACGACGTACCCAACGTCGGACAGTGATAACATCCACTTTTGAATCTGCATAAACAATACTCAAACGTTCGTGGATGCAGATCAGGTCTCGCCTTCAGCATTGAGGAATTCTATGACATTACGTTATTCTAACCTAACTTCTTTGGTGGTCATTTTTAAACCGTTACTGTTGCTCAACCAATGACTGAAACAGGTTGGTAGTGATACACAGTACAGAAGAGTGTTTGAGGAATCCCGTTAAATTAATTAATTGCAAACCGATAAATTATTTACATAGATTTAAAACAAAAATAGGAGGCATTACTTTTTGACCGTTACTCGTACATCTATTCACACCATATGATATATAGTTCTACACTATGCACATGAAGAGAGGCGGTGAAATATGCCAGAGATGTTTCTCTCTCGACTCAGCCTAAAAGTTCTACCAGCCTGGAAAGGTTAACCCAGTCAACAAATGCCTGAAAAAGTCAGATGTGTCGGCCGAAAGGCGTAAACATCTCAGCTCTGCTGTAGACTGGCACAACGAAATTACGCCCAAAACAAACATTCCGGACGAACAAAGAAGAAGAAGAAACGGGTAGCAGGAGATTTCACGGGAAGCCAAGCTAACCTTCACATCACCAGTCGAGTGCCGAATGGTCTAAACATATGGGCCTAGCACCATATATTCAATATATCTCGTGGCGTGTAAATGGGCCTGTTGCTTATACTTTATATTACTGCGTAGGCATCATTATGGCATAGCGATTACTACTATTGAGGGGAGCGGCTGGTCGAGTGGCTAGAACGCCGGACTCTCGTTCGGGAGACCAGGGTTCGATCCCTCGGTAAGGTGTGGGAATTTTTTCTGTCGGGGGCAAAAAGAAAATCCTAACCTGCACAGTTCGCGGCGACTGCACTAGCCAGGCGGCTTTAATTCCTTAGGCTCACAGACACCTCTGCCATACACTGCAAGGTACTATATTGGCAGTAAATGACAGTAAATAACAGATTACTACGCTAGAAACTCAATGGCATAGGTTCCATCTTCGTTATAGTTTTGTTTGTGCAGAATCGTATTCATTGCCCAGCTATGATCCCACTTAGTGCCCCAGACTTACTCTATAGATCACACAAGTAGGCCGTCAACACAAGGCCCCAACATCGTGGCCCCCGGCTAGGATCGCAGCGTGTGTATTCCAGAACCACACATGCTATCAATTTTTGTTGATAGTTATTTTACTTTTGAAATTTCTAAACAACGGCCTAATAGACCTGATCTGCTCTATGAGCATGACCGAATGGATAAGAGCGCACGTTCTTAAACTTCTGGTGTGCTCATGCTTAGGTAGCGGGCTTAGTCCATGTGCCGGTCAGTTGGACTAATATGTTGACTTCTGGTCCTTGACATGAGGACGTAAATTACAAGTATCTCAGAAGTCGGAGTGGGTTCGCCTGATAGCGAAATATACTGGTAATGGCACATCGGTGTCAGCACACCAGAAGTTTAAGAGCGTGCGCTCTTATCCATTCAGCCATGCTACTTGAGCAGATCAGGCCCTTTAGGCCGTTGTTCAGAAATTTCAAAAGTGAAATAACTATCCATAAAAAGAAGAAAATGTATAGCATGGATAGTTCTGGATTAAACACGTTGCAACCCTAACCGGGCGCCACGACGTTGGGGCACTGTGTTGACATTCTCCTCGTGTGATCTACAGGATGACATTGTTGGTTATTGGTTAATAGAAGCGATATCAAGCACTCAGCACTTCTATAAGTATTACGTTTCCCTTAAGAGACATCGAAGTGTATAGATACTAACCACTCATGTTGCACTGTGATTGGATGCTATCTCACCCATCATTGGTCAAAGCCTGGCATCCAACTCTCACCTGTAGCTCCTCGTGGCTGTCAGTATACGGCAGCGACCACCTAAGGGGCAACAGCTTTGACAGGCCTGTCAAACCAAGTGAGGTATCAGAATGGTGTTCGACCTTCGGTGAGTTGTGTGTCTAACATACAACCCTGTCTCGGCTGAAAGTGCAGAGGGAATCATTATTTGGTTCAACGGACATGACGGCGAGCACCGGCAAACGCACTATGGAGATTAATGAGCACGATAAGGCACGTAGAACCCCTTGATCATCCACTGCACTTGACTTCATCTCGACTTGTTCTGCCACTGGATTCGGATGGATACAGTTGAGAGATTAAGGTCAACGACGTCTGCTCAACTCTTCGTCACTTTAAACCAATTCATCTCGTAGTCATTTCTCCATCCATTTTATATTGATCAGTTCAGTTATCAGTTATCAGTTGGGGTATCTTCATTGCACTCCGGACAGGTCTATAGGTGCTCAGATTCTCCCCCCAGCATATACATCAGTGTCCGGTGGCTAATAGTGCCAGTTCTGTGTTGATTGACGAGGCACCTCGTTTTCCCAATGTACCTCTCGCGTCTGGCCGTGCAGATTCTTACTCCCAAGTCTTTCATCCTGGACAGCGATGTGTATTCACTGATGTCAAAGTGTTCTGTTCTCGCCATATCTTTAAGGGCGCTAATAACATCGGCACGATCCATGAGCTGACCATCTACAGGGGGTGCAGAGCCAGCCAGTTTATCAGCTCGTTCATTTCCCTCGACTCCCGCATGTCCCGGGACGAAGATGAAGGTGACTTTACGGACAACAGACTTCCGCAGCGACTCGATCCACTGTCTGCGTACGGCTCCAGCTTCGACGTTCTGAATCATGCTTATTGAGTCACTTAGTACATACACGTTGGTATAATGCTGTGATTCCAGCCATATGAAAGCCTGTGTAACTGCCATCACCTCCATCGTCATGCTGCTCGTGGTCATAGAGTGGGCACCACTGGATTCTTGAACGATTCGGCCCGCTGAACGGGCTGTAAATGCCCACTCACTTCTCTGCTGCTTTATAACAGATCCATCTGTATAGATGAGCACTTCGGGGCTATCTGAGTGTTCATAGATGAGAGCGTTGACCTCTGCATTGACAGCGGCAGGGTTCTGCTCTCTTCACCGTCTGTCGAGTGTGATAATGCAGGAGAAAGTGCACTTCAAGGCCGGAGGCACCGGCACCCATTCCTTGCCGGGGTTGATACTTGCAAGACTGCAGACCTGTCTGACGACATCTTCCTCCCGACCCATCCATGATTTGCCCCTCTTTAGCCTGTCACCCTTTTCTATTAATATAGCGTCATACAGAGGGTGCTGCTCATCTGCACTTATTTTTAAGTATGCACGAGCTCTCCAGATCTTGATCCTGTGTTCCAATGTCGGGAAGTCAAGGAGGTATCTCATTGCTACACAGCTGGTGTCTCTCGTGCAGCCCAAAATAATGCGCATGGCTTCATTTTGTACCTTTTCAAGTCTTCCAATCTGTGTAGGGCTGACAGTGAGGATGGCCAGAGCATACTCGATGCGTGAAAGAACCAGTCCTTGGAACAGAAGTATTAGCAGTCTTTGCTCGATATTGGCAGACGCCATGACTCTCATTGCTGACAAACCTTTTCGAGCTTTCGTTATGACATAATCGACATGATCTCTGAAGGACAGGCTACGATGAAGCCTCACGCCAAGATATGTCATTGATTGGGTTCTACTCAAAATGCTCCCATCCATTCTTACTACCGGCAGGTCTGTGTTCACAATATGGTTGTTTAGGGAGAACCATGTAACAGCTGCCTTTGCAGGGTTGACAAGGGCGCCGGCTTCAGCACACCATGAGGAAAATCGATCTAGTTCGCCCTGCATATCATTGGCAACCGCCTGTCGATACACGAGGATGTCGTCAACGAATGACAGAGTCCTACACCTCCCGTCCAACTGTTGTTCAGTGATCGACACCGTATACACGTTGAATAGTACTGGTGACAGTGGTGAACCCTGCGGCAATCCTGGACATATCGTTATCGGCTCAGAAGACCAACTCCCGCATCTTAGCACCACCTTCCTTTGGAGCAGAACTGCAGCTATCCATCGTACAAGGTGACGGTGCACTTTCAGTCTGAGGAGGGTTTGCATCAAGTGCTCGAAGGATACTCTATTGTATGCGTCCTCTAAGTCTATGGCGGCCGCACATGTCTCTTCTCTGACCTGAAATCCTTCGTAGACATCTTGAGCAAAGACCGTCGCATTCACCCATGACTCTTTGTTACGTCTGTAAGTGTTGGCGGGAAGCAGTCGAGTTGTTCTAAGTCATAAGCAAGTCTGTGTACTACAATTTTCTCCAGTAGCTTGCCAGCAGTGTTCTGCATCGTGATGATTCTGTGCCGCTTATCTTGGAATGGTCTTTGTTCGGTTTTGGCAGCGGCAGCAATTAGGTGTGTAGCTATCCCTCTTTGATCTCACCCCTTTGGATACTGGTATTGAATTTTCTGGCCAGTTCTTCCATGTCATCATCTGACATCACCAGTAGGTCACCATATCAGATGCCGTCTGGGCCTGGGGTGGTTTTAAGTGATTTCTTGAGCGTCGCACGTATTGTCTCAGCTGTGATTATGCATTCTCCGTCTGTCCCGACCCCCTAGCACAGCTGAGAGAGTGTCGTTGTGGCCCTCGGTCTGGCGGGATCGTCTTTCTGGTCAGTCTGCTCCATGTAGCGTGCAAGAAGGGCCTTACCTTTAACCGCATCCGACTTTTTCCATGTGAGGTCTGTCATAAGTTGGGATGCCCCACCGGCTAGATGAAAGTATTAGTTACTGGCGCGCACCCCAAATAGTCAGAAACTGACTATGGACAAAATCTATATGGCTGAACTACAGATTAAGCCCATGAATATCCAACGTACAGCTCCAAGTGGCTCGTAATAAAATGAAATGAACTGTGCTGAATATTCGCCAAGGAATGGGAAAGAGAAGGTTAGCTAGGATAGATTTTTAAGTCTGAATTAAAGTGTAAAGACAACTATTCCAGTACAGGTTTTTCTCCCTGACTGCTCCCTTCCTTGGTGTTTAAGTGAACCCCCACCAATGTACACACACAACACGTATGCACAATTGGAAAAATATAATGACAGAACTATGAGTTACAATACTACAACATTATTTACTAATCATAACAATAGACATATGATGGTTGTCAATATTAGGATGATGAACTCATATACATATTGATATTGATGACAAACATTACATAACTTTTACTTGAACTATCTGGATCTGTGGTCCAGATCCCCACTCTCCAGTAGACACAGAAAAACAGCTTGCCGGTATTCTGACTATTCCTGTCAGTCCTGACACTACCTAGTCAGTCACTCGTTCTTGAGATCTATAACATAGGTGCTCCTTGTGAGAGCTTGAAAGAAAGTCAAGAATGTGTTATATCTAGTTCTACATCAGCACAATTCTAAGTAAACATATCATAACACAAACATATACAATGACCAGTCTGGCCAAGTGTATCTTCCAGCTCTACTGCGTTCACCATCCTCCTTCTCCCTACTGTCTTTAGTCTGGGACGGGCTTTTCAATTGTCTCACACGCCTGTAATAATTACATTTCTGCCGCCCATGTCCATGTCGCTAATACAGAAATTCTGTGTCGTACAGCCGCTCCGTCCAATGTTGGTTTAGCAGCTCACAGGGTCGGTAATGGTATTATAATAATGTCTGATCATCCGAGCTTACAAGCCGTGACCAGTATCTGTGCCAGACTTCCGTGAACTACCCTCCACCATACGATGAAAATGTTTAGCACCATATACCCTATAACAATTGTGGGTAATGTCTGTACCATTACACCTCCGTTTCCAACACAATCGATGGCCAGTTTGCCCATGCGCACACAATAGCACAACACCAATTTATTCTTAGTGAGTTACCATATAACAAATCACATCAAATAAACCTAAGGTATACGAATACAAAATGGCATATAAGGCTATTCTTACCTACATTGCATATTGCAAAAAAGTAAGTAATATCCTTATCTACAACCAACTGGGAAACATAGTTTCCATATACGTTACCGAACATATACACGTCAGCCGACCAGAGTATAACAACACTGATGCATACGGCAATTCAAATATATCAAACCTCCAATACTTTAACATAATAGCATTATGCAAAGTTAGTAATCATATTGTTTACATAAATATGAGACATAGAAACAATACTCAGAGCAGTTCCTACTTAGCCACTGCTGTGGTAAGAATTAAGGAAATATAGTCAGTTGACTATATTCTGTACAAAAAATGCCCACACCAAAAAGAGACTAGTCTAGTTTAGAAAGGAATGGCAAGCATCTGCTACGACACCTCAAGTATATCTAGACAAGATCTCCTTCCATAAGTTTCTACTTCTCAGAAGAGTAACACTTAAAGCACAATGATATTGAACACAGAACTTAGAAAGCCCACTCAAGTAACCTACGACAATGATAGTTCTTGCGATAACCAAGATCAGATATAGACTGACTAGTTACTAAGAAATAATTCTCCTAGTGAAATCTAGCAATATAAGAATCATACATATGACTACAAAACGAGCTGGGTGCCTACCTGTTCAGAGATTTTTTCATTTCTAACATGACCAGAGCTAACAGCCTATTTAACTAGTATCCCAAAGCAATTAACATTCCTTCAGTACTGTTCTAATTGCTTTATCAGATCTGTTTCACACATCCCTACAGGGCAGACGCATTATCTCCAAGTCTGTCCAGTCATAAAAATTCTTTCTACATGCACACTAGCCTTCACACCTGTGGGTCTGACAATTATTAGCCCCCTGAGTCTTATCAGTGATTTCACACTTTGCACCTCTAGTCTCTACCAGATGGAGGTCAGCCATCGCGGTTGGGCGATTTCCTAGCTGTGCTTATCAGGTGTCATGTCAAAGGAGCAATTAGGTTCTCATGGTCAGCTGCCAGTTTACAACTCTGTTGGTAAACCAGGTTTGCTTGCGTCATGCCTGGTTGGTTTTAATTACCATTCAGTCCCCTGAGTCTGCCCTCCAGTCTGGCTGGATTGATAACCTCTGGGGGTGACCGGTACTGGTGTCAAATTAACTTCCCAAATAGAAAGCCATTCCTGGTGGTTTGTTTACTTGCAGGCTTTGCAAGCTTACGTCAAGACTATATAGACTTGAATATAGAGAAAACAGTTTTGTTAGTCTGTTGATTCTCTACACGGCCCATCAAAAGTGAACCGAAAATTGTTCTGGGAAGTAAAGGCTGCAAATTCGTGACAAGGTCTGTATCTTGAAAGTCTGAAATACCCCTACGTTTTGCAGCGCCGTTCATGCTCTTATGGAGGCGCCAGAATGTCGTAAGAGATCGCTCGGAGCACACCTTCCTGCAGAACTCGTCCCATTTCTCGGCCTTGGTCTGTTTGGCGCGGGATTCGAATAAAGTCATCGTCCTATGGTCCTCAGTCTTCAGGTCCGCCAACTCAACCTGTGGCATGTTAGCCTTTCTGGCTTTTTGCCAGTCTTTGAAAGCCTGCCTCTTTCCCAGCCATGCCTTCTCGACCTCTCCATTCCACCATGGTGGCTGCAACCATCTTTCTTGTCTCCTGCGGGAGGAAGTTAGTTTTCTTCTTCTGATCTTGCTTATGGCGTCTTGACCAGTGTTGTCGTACGGGAAGGCATTTGTCTTGTTTCCTTGACTCCTGGCCCTGTCTTTCTCGATCAGGATGATACAAGGGTAGTGGTCACTGTCGTGGTATCCCAGTGTGCCCCACCGGCACCTTAGTGCGATGGTGGGCGACACCAGAGCCAAGTCAATGACGCGGTCAGAGTCACCTGGTCGAGTGGCTATTCTAGTGACCTTCCCATCATTCAGACAGACTAGGGTAGCATATGCCAGAGCGTCCTCCAGATCTTCTCCCTGTCTATTGGTGATGCAATTCCCCCATTGACTGCCTCTGGCATTGAAGTCCCCAAAGTAGATTATATGCTTTTCATCTATATCGAACAAACTCTGCCATTGTCGAATGTCGACCTTCCCATTTCGCGCATAGACGTTCACAATTTCAAGCTGCACTGGCGTCATTATTCTTAATGCCTGCACTTGCAGGGCATCACTGTTCCAGGCGGACATATCGATCTCAGACACCAGTATGTTGTCGCGGACCAGAATGGCCTGTCCGAGGTGCCACCTGTTAAAGAAGCCCTGAAACCCCGCCACATTGACCGTTCCGTCGCCGAGCTGTGTTTCTTGTAAGACTACAATATCGTTTCCGTAGAGTAGTTTTTCAAGAATGAGTCGGCGTTGACTAAATGACGCACAGTTCCAGTACAGTACTCGAACGTGTCCGATGCCCAATCTGTCACATTTTAACCGCCCTTTGCGCGCGCCTGCTCTCTTACTACGCTGTGTCCTTGTCGGTCGTCTGGCCGTCATGTTAGGCTTAACTATCGCCACCGGGCGCCAATAATACGCTGAAGGGAGTCCGGGCGCGCGTGCAGGAACTCCGTTGCACTGTCTGAACTCCATTTCACCACGGACAACACACTTAATCTATAAACATTTCGGAAAAAAACGTTCCATTTTACGGGACGAAAAAATGTCCCGCCATCTTGCTCCAAGGGAACTCACTCTCCCTCTTTATATTGATGAAAGAAGGAATGGACTTCATCCCATGTGTTGGACGAACGATCACCTCTGCTACACTCTAACTGGATACCCGTCTAATACGTCCACGCATTCGACATGTACTACTAGTACCGGTTTCTATGGTACGTTCCTTCAGTCTGCACATTCTTTTCTCACCAAGGGGAAAAATATCTCTCAAGTACCATGCTTCCTACAAAATCTACTTGAATTAGAGGAGGACGTTGTATATCTACGCCATTCCGTCCCAAATGTTAACCGACCCTTGAATGTTGCAGCTAGAATGTTCTATTTCATCAGTCAGCCGATCTCCCTAGTCGCCTCTTGCGACAATTATGGTAAGCTAGAATGTTACTTTTCGCTGTTTCCCTGAAAGGTCCTGGCAATACACAGGCAGCTAAATATTATGTTAGAAGTTTATACAATTTTAAATATTAATCTTTTAACTACAATGTCTTCATCTGTTTACCAGGATCAGCGGAAGTCGTGGAATGTTTAGCAGAGGTAGAACTTCACAGTGGATTCATAAATTGCGACAAACACCCAGACCACAGAGACTTTATACCTATACATCAATTTAGTGAAGGCCACCTCCCTCCTGGCAGCCGCCATCTTGTGCAACCTATTAAGGCCCTGGGGAACATTGTTGCTCTTGTGGCAGTCAAGCAGTTCAGCACAGGGAGACCGGAGACATTTCCTGGTACTAACATTCCGTACCCTCACACTGCTCTATTCGGAACCTGTTGGGTGTATAAGGTCATCAGAATAAAAGGGAGATGCCAATGTGAAGAATGCCAGAAGTCTAGTAAACCCAGCACCAACTTTGCTTATATAATAATGCATACGGCAGCTCATGTTGTCTTTGATAATTCTGAAGCAAAGCATACAACATGCTATCTGTTTTTTGACGAGGGGGATACTCTTGCCAGTTGCAAGGGTGTTGTCCAACTCTCAGGTATGTCACGTGTATGGAGTGATCCTGAGAAAGACGTCAGCAAAATGCTGTATGTCACACATGACCAGGATGTAATCGACTGTGTAGGGAACGCTGTTCATGAGTGGGAAAGTGCACGGAAAAGTTTAGAATGCAGGAAGTTCATTGATGACGCAATGCTTACCAACGGAAGTACATCGGCTGATGCCGGGCATGGCAAGTTGGCAATTGCAGTGTCTCATCCACACGGATGTAGTAAGCAAGTCAGCATAGGAGAGTGTATCAGCGTAGATAGCAAGGGTAACGGTCAGACTGTGTACAATTACACAACCCCAACCTGTCGTGGTTCTAGTGGTTGTTATGTGTTTGTAGAGGGTCGGGTCAGGAATAGCTGGGATGATAATGCACATCATGGACTTGATATTTTATCAAATGGAAATGGATTTGTACATAAAAGTAATTGAAACATAAAGAAAACAGTGTGAGACTAACTGATAAAAACAACAACAAAAGTCCCGAAGCAGTAAACTGCTATGAGTCTGTGATGCGCTGGGACAATCACAGTTAATAGGCATGAGTGGTTTGTGAAGATCATCATCATGACACTCTGGATAGATCCATAGATGCTCTGATCTCTTCCTTAACATCTCCACCAGCGTATATCTACCGATCGAGGCAGATTTGTGTCGATTAACCAAAAGTCTTGCGTCCTTGACAAAAAGTTCATGCCTGGCAGTTCATAGCTTCACTTTCATCACCCTTACTCAAGGCAGCAGTTTCCCAAGCATCTTTAAAGTCATCGGTTTGTCCCTGCAGCTGTTATGACACTCATGATGTCTGGCCCATCCATGCCCTCCCCCCCCCCCCTCGATCCCACCATGTCGTCAAACGATCGCTTCGCTCCTTGCCTCTTATGCCTGAATGCTCCGGAAATAGAAGTAAGGCAGTTTGACTAATTGTACGTGCTCAGTGTGTCACGCCATTGATGTCGTTTGGGATCTTCTTGAGCACGTTCATTGAGTCGCTCAGTACCACGCGTGTGAATAATTTTGCTTGCCGAGCCAATTCAGGGCATTGATTACAGCTATGTTTTCTTAATTGTCAGGTCGCTAATTGTCACTGCAAAGGCACCACTTGCTTCCTGGATGTTGTGCATCTTGTGATTGCTGAGAATGCCCATGCATTCTCCTTGCCACAAACCAGGGAGATACCCGTAAACAACACGATTTCACCTTCTCCGGTGTATCCCTGAACTAGCGCTTTGACCTCGGTGTCCATCACTGATGGATCTTGCTCTCTGCGACTTCTGTCAAGAGTGATATCGACAGAGACAGTCGTGCGGGTATCTGCTGTCCTGAGTGAGTCAATCAGCAATAAATGAGGGAATATAACATAACATTAGCACGTTTAAAGGACGTTTTTACACTATTTGAGATTTGTATGGCATATGTTACTAGCCCCATATTTTGTATAGTCTCTTAGCCTATTCAGCACTCCATGGGTCAATATGCAAAAATAACAAGGAAAAATATGAAGAGATTCACAGGCAAATTAGGAAGCTATGCAAAGAGACAAAAGAAACATAGCTTGGGGAAAATTGCAAGGAAATTGAAAACCAACACAACACCCGGAATACCAAATTAATGCACAAAATAATTAATGATGTCACTAACAAAAGAACCAAGACACCAACGGGTTGCCTAAAAACCAAAGATGACAAAATCATAATAGACAAAGATCACATTTTAAATGCGAGGTCAGATTATTTGAAAGACCTTTATGATCATATAAGAGAAGAACAATATGATAATCGGAATAATAATGAAGGACTATCAATTTTGAAGATGGAAGTTCAGAATACTCTTAACCATATGAAAACTGGCAAGATCTCGGGTACAGATAGCATTACAATAGAAATGATCAATGCCTTAGAAGAATATGAAATAGACCAAGTCACCTACTGCTGAATGCAATATATGATACTGGAGATATACCTCCTGAATTATGTAATTCTATATTTATTGTAACATAAAATAACATTAATAATAACATTAGATATGCAGATGATACAGTATTGATTGCAGACAATGCACATGATCTGCAACAATTAGTAGACGCGGTTGTTGTCCACAGTGAGCAGCTGGGGTTGGAATTAAATTGTAAGAAGACACAGGTTATGGTCGTCACTAGGAAGAACGAAGTACCACAATGTAATATACAATTAAATGTGAATATTCTTCAACAAGTGAATAGGTATAATTATCTCGGAACAGTCATAACATCTGATGGGAGATGCCTTGAAGAGATTAGAACAAGAATCGCCATGGCGAAAGTAGCCTTTAGCAAGATTAAAAACATTCTGACCAATAAAAAGATGTCAATTGAAACGAGAAAAAGAGTGTTGAGGGGATACATAGAGCCTGTTCTTTTGCATGGATGTGAAACTTGGACAATCTGCAGTCAAGCTGAAAAACATCTGATGGCTGCAGAAATGTGGTTTCTGAGGAAAATGCAAAGAATACCATGGACAGATAGAAAAACCAATGACCAAGTACTACAGGAGACAAATGAAAATCGTAGACTGATTAGAGAAATTAGACGTAGACAGTCAAAATTTTTTGGACATGTTATGATTGATTGATTGATTGATTTAGGAATCGACATCACAGCATTCGGGGAATTCCCATAAGTGCTCCGTCCCCATCCTCAGCAGCCAGCGAAGTTCCAACACTAATAGTACCAGTAGCAATCTGTTTATATGTCCGTCTTGCCTTTCCTTTGAGCGTTGAGCGTCGGCCAGATCCCTTCGTCACTCCTCGTTGTCTCATTCTTGCCAGACCATGGTAATCCATTTGCTCCTCCGAGGTGTGCACGTGCTCCCACAAGGCCGCAACCACGTCTGCCTTGTCATGTATCACTACTCCACCAAGTTCTGCAGAGCCAGCCAATCTGTCCGCCTGTTCATTTCCCAGCACACCGGCATGCCCCGGAGAAAAGATCCAGGCGACATGTTATGAGAAGAAATGGACTGGAGAACTTAGTGACAAATGGCAAGATCGAAGGGAACAGACCAAGAGGAAGACCGAGAGGAAAATACCTGGATGGCTTGGCCACATGGCATGGACGAGACAGGAACACTGAGTTGATCCACGACTCTGGTGATCGAGTGAAATGGCGAGTCATGACCTCCTACGCTTTCCGGCATGGCACATTATTGATTGATATTTATTGCAATCCCGAAGAAATCACGAGCCTTGGAATGCGATAAACATCGAACAATTAGTATAATGAGCCACAACACGAAGGTTCTGCTGAGAATTATCATGCAAAGAGTCAGGAAGAAAATACAACCCGAAATAGAAAAAGAACAATGTGGGTTTGTAGAAGGCAAGGGCACAGTAAATGCTGTGTATATACTGAGAACAGTAATTGAAAGTTCTATAGAAGTAAACACAGATCTATATCTTTGCTTTATTGACTACACGAAGGCTTTCGATAAAGTGAGACATGTCGACATGATAAGGATGCTTAAAGATCTACAAATTGATGGAAAAGACCTTAGACTTGTACAAAACATATATTACAAGCAACAAGCTGCCATCAGAATTGATAATGATGTAGGCCAATATCAGCCTGTTAAAAGAGGTGTGAGACAGGGATGTGTAATGTCTCCAGATCTTTTTTCCCTGTACAATGAAAATATTTTCAGAAGTGTAGAAGATATGGAAATAATCAACATTGGGGAAGATACGTCAATCGCCAACATGGCGGTTAGGCATTGAACCGTTAAGGCCTGTGGTGTGTTTATGCTTGTAGCTACGGTTTGCAATCGCATTTTCCTCATGTTGGACTGGTAGTACATGTTCCGTCGCCCTGCTACTGAGTGAGTGCTTGGGCAACACTGTGAGCTCTGAAATTCGCGCGGAATGCTTTTACATCTGTTCTGTATAGTGACCTGCATGTTCGGAACAATAGCTACCAGCTGTTGCTAAATTGATTGATTTGCTTTTTCGGTTCACGAGTGCATTTTTCAGGAGACTCCTGGGAGTCGGCGCTGAAGCTACGGAGTTCGTGCTTTATGCGACACTTTCGACAGGTCGCCCTGCGGAAAAAGACCGAGCCATGAGATTAAACCCGGGTTAATGAGGTCTTTCTGGTGACTGCCGAGTCCATCGATGATGAACTGTGGTTTTCGTGGATGACTTTTGTGTCGGAGGCATTATGCACGGTGTACCTGTGCGGACTGTTGGATTGCCGAGACTCCTGTCTATTCCATTTTTCACATTGGACAGTGGGGAACATTTTGTGTGATATTCACTGGCACAGGAATGGAGCATAATGGGGATGACCCGTTGCCGTGAAGTTGGAACCTTGATTAACTAACTAACTAACTAGATACTTCAATAACATTAGATATGCAGATGATACAGTCTTTATTTGCAGACAATGAACAGGACCTGTGACATTTAGTAGATGCAGTTGTTGCACACAGTGAGCAACTAGGGTTAGAATTGAATAGTAAGAAGACACAGATTATGGTCGTCATTGGGAAGAAGGAATTACCACAATGTGATATACGAGTAAATGGGCATATTCTTAAGCAATCGGTACAGTTATCTCGGAACAGTCATAACATCTGATGGGAGATGCCTTGAAGAGATTAGAACAATAATTGCCATTGTCAAGGTAGACTTTTGCAAGATGAAAAACATACTGATCAATAAAAAGATATCAATTGAAACGAGAAAAATAGTGTTGAGGTGCTACATAGAACCTGTACTTTTGAATAGATGTGAAGCGTGGACAATGAGCAGTCAAGCTGAAAAACATCTGTTGGATGTGGACATGTGTTGTCTGAGGAAAATGCAAAGAATACTATGGACAGACAGAAAAACCAATGAACCAGCCCTTGAAGAAACAAAGGAAGATCGTAAATTGTTTAGAGTCATTAGACGTAGACAGTCAACATTTTGTGGGCATGTTATGAGAAGACATGTCTTGGAGAACTTAGTGACAACTGGCAAGATCGAAGGGAAGAGACCAAGGGGAATGCCAGGACCCGTCTTGCCATTCTGCCTTTGTGGTTCGATGCTTCACTGGCTTATTAAATAACTGTTCTTATTCAGTCGCTGGGATAATTGACTCGTTCATATAGTTTGATCATATAATGTCCACATTCTCACATCGGTGACAGCTCACGCTACTGGCTCTCAAACGTATGTAAATATACCAACTGGTCAACGCTTAAAGTATTTATAAAATAACGCCTGACAAATGCGTCCTAATCCGATCTCATCTTTATTATAGGGACAGTGTCTCAACGATCCACACAGCATGCTGGCAATTCAATAATTAACCATATTCGCATCTACATTGTGTCCTTTCGTTCTGACCCTCTCAACCATATACGGAATTATCGTCAGGCTTGCCATTGCACTATTTCACACTCACCTATAGTCAACACCTATGTTGTATGTACATACCTATCTTACTCACGCCACAGCTGCTTGTCGGACGATTCTCTGGGTATCTTCTCAATGGTCGGTTAACCTTGACAATTGTCCACCAGTCCTTCTTGTGCTTCATGCCCAATTCCTCTGCTATTAAGCCGTGTATCGTGGCCCATATTCTTTCCGTTGGTTTGCGGCAGATATCTTCACATATTCCTTCATCGTATACTTGAACTGTCTCTTCCCGATGTTGACGCTTAAGAATTAGCCTCTCAGAATTCTGCCGTGATGATCTTCCTTCTTGCCGTCCTTTCTTGATCTCCTCGTCTGTCCATCTTTTACGTCATCGTTTCTAAGTAAGCGCTTGTGCGTTCAGTATACGCGCTATACTCTTTTAACTTCCCGATAATTTATATCTATACGCGCTCTTGCCGCAATGTTTATCTTGCGACACATGGCATATGCCCCCCGCAAATTTACAATGTTGCAAACATTTTCCACTAATACCTCAGTCTTTCAGTCTTTGACATGCGTCGCAGTAGTCGAACACATTTGTCATATTGGGTCCATGGTCGCACATATCAGTCTTCATTGCCCTCTAAAGGTCGCACATATCAGTCCATTGACTTATTCGCACATCTCCGTCCACGTTTGGCTGTAAACTAGAGCTTATTCACTATCATTGTGAAAAGTTGATTTGCTATGAACATCATCACTAAAATAAAATATAAGTCGGACATATCCTTCACCTACCATGTAGACGATGTGTGGTTCCACACTCTTTCGTATTTCAGAGAAATGAAGTCCAGCATGACTGAGATCCAATGTCTCTCCAGACATCCCCAGTAGCTCGTCAATCGCATGTTTTATGCAACCATCCTACCCACTCAAAGCCCTCACGCTCTTGGTAAGGTATGTGTGTGTTCACCAAATCCAGCTTCCACTGACATCATTAATACTTGAATCGCTCATGCCTTCCTTTAGACTTTGCAGCTTCATAATCGACCTTCATATAATCCACAGTGCGTTTGAACCTAACTTTAGTTGTTGTAAGGTACCCTGTGCTTCGACTGTCTCAGTGTAGTGTCTTCTTTTGGGGTTTGCCGCCATAGCATATGTGTATTTTCTTTCCGTATCTTTATAACGCTTGTGTCTGTATATTCATCTGTTTCTCATGATTCATATTGCTTATTATGTACCTGCAATATCCTTTTCCTATTCTACCAACATAATATAGTATTAATAATTCAAGGACTTAAATACCTAATATTCCTTTCATTCCCATTCGTACTGCTCATCCCGTAATGTAATACATATACATGTTAATGCAATGCATAAAAAATCGCCATAAATGTGTATTAACACAATCAAACTGGAATCAACTCATATTCAACTAAAACAAATATCATCTTGAAAATAGCATGTTGTCAGCGTGTTGGGGAGTGCGAAAGAGGACATACGACAGGACAATAGATATGTCATAGACAGGACACAGACGGGACGACAAGACCCAGCTATAAACAGGACACAGGAATATAAACAGGACACAGGGATATAGACATGAATATGTCCTTGACTGACAGTACAACCTTGCACTGAAGGACCTGAGACAACAAGACCGGACATCTAGTACGGCGAGACAACCGACGCAGCACGACTATCACGGAGGGCACGACGTCAAGTGCCACGTGACTATCGGACCGAACACCAGAAGGCGCAGACTGGGACTGGACATTAAGAGGAAAGACGTGTGCGATTGAGCGAGCGAGTGTACTAATTGCCGGTGTGAAAGCTAGCCTTGCTGAGCGAATATAGCAGCGAGTTATTGAGTGCGAGGAATGAAAGTGAACTGTGTTATGAGCGCACGAATGACTGCTATGGCTGAGTGTCACTTGCCATTGTTGTAGATATAATTACTTGTGACATAATTCATTTTTATACAATTAGTGTGTAATGATAATGTGTATTCATGTAACTGATACTGCCATTTTGCACGAATAAATAATGTTACACTACATGTGACTGTTGGATATCTCACTGAGTGCATGTAGAAAGACCTACTGTCACGTTTAGAACGACGAGCTAATGTTACTCATATTTATAAGACGTTGACACATGTCGTAAACCCATTACGCTTTTTAAGTCACACTTCACGTTTTCTTATAATTTCTGCACTTTATTTTTTCCGGTACGTCCGTTATATAAGCATTATTCTGTACGTGGTTCAGATGTGTTGCTATTCTGTTTGGACTCCCACATAATAGCCTTTGACTTATGTATCCAATCTATTATGTCGTGGTACAGTGACTTGTCGTGTTGAACCTTTGACCCTGTGCATGTTGTGTACATAAAATGTCTAGCGTCATGACAAATCGAAATAATAAATAATGCATGTGACAACTCAATAATGAAATAGACGAAATAATGACAAAATCTTGTACTGAATTTTTCTTGTCTTTTGTTTACCTTTTGCAATTGTTTTGTCATGTTTTGTTTTTTCATTTCTTTTTTTTTCATGATTTATTTTTTCATGTGTATGTTTTTTTCATTTTCATGATTTATATGTTTTTTTTCACGTTTTCATTTTTTTTTTACATTTAATTTTTCATGATTTTTTTTGTGTTGGTCATTCTTGTTTTCATGATTTAATTTTTTCTCTTGTTTTTATTTTTCTTTCAGAAATAGTGAAAATTATCATGAATACATGCTAATACCTATCACAATTTATCTGTAAGTAATATTATTTCCCTCGTAGATCAACTTGCCACGTGTGGTTATGTTTCGTCCAATCGACAGTCTTCAGCTTTCATTTTGATGACGGGACTTTTTCTGAATGTTGCTGATTCCTTTTCTCACTGACGTAGATCAATTTCTGTACGTACCGATAATCTTCCTTTCCACTCTGCTACTGACATACTATAAATATCTGTAATATTAACACCCAAATATGTATATATCTGAGCAAATCAACAATCATCATCATCAAGTGCCGTGCTGGCTGACGTAGGCGTTCATAGCTCTCCACAGATCTCGGTCTTTGGTGTTCTTGATCAACTCTGCTGATGATATTCCTCCATGCCACCGTCTCAATCCGTCCAGCATCATTTCTCTTGGTCTGCCTCTCTTCTCCTCGATCTTTCCAGTTGTCACGATGTTCTCCAATGCCTCTCTTCTAATCACATGACCAAAGAAAGCTGTTTGTCTCTTTCTTATTGTTGTATATAGTGTTCTAGTTTCATTAGCCTCTTTCAGGCAATCGTTGTTAGTTACTCTGGCAGT
This sequence comes from Cepaea nemoralis, assembly GCA_014155875.1. Lineage (NCBI taxonomy): Eukaryota > Metazoa > Mollusca > Gastropoda > Stylommatophora > Helicidae > Cepaea > Cepaea nemoralis. Next base: position 183,793 of record JACEFZ010012568.1, read on the forward strand.
CCAAGGAATTCGCAACATTCGTCTCAAAAACCACATCTCTGTTGCTTCTAAGTTCTTCCTAATTTGTTCATTTATATTCCAAGATTCGCTGCCATCAACAATAGCTTAATTAAAACACAATTATCCACATCAATTAATTATATGCTGTACTCCGATGGCCTGAAGCATCCTGACTATCAGTTCAGAGTGTTATTAATTTTCAAGCACCCTTTGGTGAGATGATAACTTGTGGATGATTTTAGCTCAACTGTGATCGACTATGTAAATCGTTGTATTGTATGTGCAATTCTCACTATAGTACTGTGATGGATGTAATTGTCTGTTATGTTATATTCGCTTGATGTAAACCTTGATTGTAAAGAACAGTATTTTAGAAACATCATATGTGACCAGATATTTTTCGTTATGTATGTCAAGGAAAAGTATAACACGACAGAGATTTATAAGCATGATGAATGTAACAAATTTATACAGTATTCAAGAAATATAATATGCTACAAGATGTATACATGATGTGTGTCAGCCTAATTACAATATGACGGAAATTTATAACCAGAGCGAATCTAACAAATTTATAATTGAAGACTGTGTATTTTGAGGTAACAAAGTTATTTTGTCGCTGCGTGTAATTTATGGAAACGTAATAAATGTTTCTGTATTTAACTATGTGTTGCCAAGCTACGTTTCTTTAATAGAGTAATAGAGTACTGCGCAATGGTTAGCATCTTTGTGTGTGACATATGTTGTTATTGACTTTAGTTTGTCTATATGACGTGTTCTTTCTTTCCTTTCTTCGTCGGATAGACCCATACATTTCCAATATCTATCCAATTTCTGATCTTAACCTCGCGTGTCCTTTTATCAATTTGAGTTTCTGGAACACCTTGTTGTTGCCATTCTGTTATTAACGCGTCTGGATTTGTATACCGTACTTGTGGTACCGTTGGAGGAGTTTCGTTTTGCCAATTTAATTTTGTGTAGTCAACACTATCTGTTTGTTGTATTTTGGTTGTCTTTTTCAAACGTTGCTGTTGCCTGTTCTCGTTTCTGTATGTGTCATCCTCAGAAAACATATCGCCCAAGCTTGAATCATATCTTTCTGCTAAACAGCCGTGTTGTATATGGCCAAAGTCTAAGCTGCTACTGTCCAAGTATGGTGCGAAAAATTGTTTGATCGTTGGTGTGCTGTCGCTAAATGAAGGACTAATACGTCTGAAATTGTCGATACCATGGAAATGTGGTTTCTGAGGAAAATGCAAAGAATATTATGGACAGACAGAAAAACCAATGAGCACGTCCTTCAAGAAACAAACGAAGATCGTAAACTGATTAGAGACATTAGACGTAGACAGTCGACATTATTTGGGGCATGTCATGCGAAGAATGAATTGGAGAACTTGGTGAAAACTGGCAAGATTGAAGGGAAGAGACCAATGGGAAGACCGAGAAGTAAATAACTGGATGGCTTGGCCACGTGTCATGGCCTAGATAGGAACACTGAGCTGATCCATGACTCTGGTGATCGAGTACGTTGGCAAAACATGACCGCCCACGCTTATCGGCATGGCACATGATGGATGGATGGATAAGTTGTTAAAGCTGGTTGAACCAGGTGGCAAAATGCGTTTTTTGTTGTTGTTTTTTTTTTTTTTTTGGGGGGGGGGGGGGGGGGGTCAACATATGTTATCTGATCGGATTGGATCCGTCATGCTTGTTTGGGTGTGTAAAAAGATTCTTTAATTTTTGTTTAAATTAGGTTCGGCCGACCTGGAAGTCCCGCTCAATTATAAAATATCTGCCTCTTTGCGAATTCGAAGCCTTAACCAAAGAATTCGTGAAGTTCCAGGAGGAGAATCTCCTGTAGTCTTTTTTCTGTCGAGCCTTTTCTTCACAGCTCTTGCAGTCCTGGTTGCCTCACAAGTGACTGCACCCTTATGTACTGATATACGCCACGTATAACGGTCTCGCAGGTGTCAGGATGAATACCAAAAGCTTTCAGTGAGATTTTCAGTGTCTTCAAAGCGTTTCCTCTGGCCGCCTTGGCAGCGTTTACCACAACGCAGCTCGTCGTAAAATGTTCGTTTAGGAAGCATGTGATCTGGCCCAGCGAATCTGATTCTTCATTAGTAGAATGTGGATACTGAGCTTGGGTGTTCTTTCTAGGACTTCAGTGTCTGGGATCTTGTCTTGCTAATAGCTTCCTAAGGCAGACTCTGTGGAAGTGGTTTAATTTCCTAGCATGTCGCTGATAAACAGTCCATGTTTCACACGCATATAGCAGTGTGGATAATACAACTGCTTTATAGACTTTTAGCTTTGTTTACAGGCTTATTCCATTTCTGTCCCATAAATTCTTGTACAGTTTGTCAAAGGCCGCACTGGTCTTGGAGATTCTCGCATTCACTTCGTCATCAATTGTGGCACCTTGTGACACAGTGCTGCCAAGATAGGTGAATTTGCCCACAACACTTTGACTATGACCGTTAACTTGATATTCGGCACGGTGTGATTATTCCTTGGAGCTGGCTGGTACATAACTACAGTCTTCTCCAAGTTGATATTGAGCCCAAAGTTGGCACAGGCATATGAGAAAGCTGAAACATTGTGTTGCATGTCTGCCTCTGATTTGGCATATAGAGCGCAATCGTCAGCAAACAGCAGTTCTCTGACGGTGTCGCTGTTAGTTATGGTTTTAGCTTTCAGCCTTCTGAGATTGAACAATTTTCCATCCATGCGGTAGTTGATGTCATTTCCTATGTCATTGTTCTCGAAGGCTTTCGCCAACATAGCTGAAAACATGAGGCTGAACAGTGTTGGTGCAAGGACACATCCTTGCTTCACTCCGTTGGTGACAGGAAAGGACTCAGATAGTTCACTATTTCCTTGTACTCTTGCCTGCATACCATCATGAAATAGCTGCACTCTTTGGACAAACTTTTGTGGATAGCCATATTTCGCCATAATCTTCCAAAGTCCTTCTATGCTGACTTTACCAAAAGCCTTGGTAAGGTCAGTGAAAGTGGAGAACATTTCAGAGTTCTGTTCCTGACATTTCTCTTGCAGCTAGCGTTACATGTTATTACAGTGATGATGGCTTGCCGTTACATGATATTATAGTGATGATGACTTGCCGTTACATGATATTATAGTGATGATGGTTTGACGTTACATGATATTATAGTGATGGTGGTTTGACGTTACATGATATTATAGTGATGGTGGATTGACGTTACATGATATTATAGTAATGGTGGCTTGACGTTACATGATATTATAGTGATGATGGTTTGACGTTACATGATATTATAGTAATGGTGGTTTGACGTTACATGATATTATAGTAATGGTGGCTTGACGTTACATGATATTATAGTAATGGTGGCTTGACGTTACATGATATTACAGTGATGGTTGCTTGATGTTGCATCATATTGTTATTACATTAATATACCAAGCAGAGGTCATCGTGGCTGTGGTGTTTTATGCACGTGCACTTAAACTTTCTGAGCACTCGCGTCAAGTTAGTGGGTTCATTTCACTCCCAATCATCAGATTCAAAATTCAAAATTCTCGTTCAGAAAGCAAAGGCAAATTACTGAATATAAAAGTGCCTAGATATTCAGCCTGGGGTTGATCACAGCATCCTGCAAAGGACATGCAACATTAAATATGTGGAGGCTTTCTCCTCTCTTCAATCCATGTCATGTGGCTTGTGGTATACAATGTTCAAAGCAAGCCGGGATATTTTTTGTTTTCTATGTGACATATTTGTATACATGCATAGCTTGGTAATTACTTATTTGTTGAGCATTTTAAATATTTTGGATAATTAATTGCTCTGCAATTGTATACAGTTTGCGTGATTTCTTGGGCAGTCTTGTTTAGCTATTTATTATCTTAGCAGTTTCTGCTAATTTGCTACTAGTTTTGACATTTGTGATCTTTTGCTATCTGCTTGATTAGTAGCATTCTTTCATTTGTTTATCTAAGAATGAAAATAAAAGGCCTAAAACTGTCTGAAAATTATTTGTGTGTGTGTATGTGTGTGTGTGTGTGTGTATGTTTGTGTGTGTGTGTATGTGTGTGTGTGTGTGTGTGTGTGTGTGTGTTATGTATTGTTTTAAAACTTTAAAACTATACGTGGAAAACAAAGCTACTATGTTTTGTGATTATGTGTCAGTCAAAATCATACACCCGTATAGCAGCAATTTAGACAAAGATGGGGAAGCAGATAGAGATAATAAAGTAAGAACACAAAAAGGAGGAGAGGTTCCGTCGCAATAGGAAATTTGTGGGAGTCACATGAAATTACCTGGGAAGGTTAACACGGTCAACAAATGCCTGAAGAAGTCGGATGCGTCGACCGAGAGGCGCAGATATCGCAGATCTGCTGTAAATAGGCACACTGCAATTACATCCAAATCAAACATTCCAGACGATCGAAGAAGAATAACAAGACATTACATTCACTACCAATCCTAGAATATTTACTCTAACGTTAAATCAAAACTGTTGTATGGATCAGAATCACCGAGAGCGGCTAAAACAGTTGCTAATAAAGTACACACAATCATCAACCGGTGCCTATGCAGAATAGAAGAACTAAAATGGTGTGATAGAATCGCTGGTGCAGAGCTTAGGGAGAGGACTAGACATTGAAGATAACTGGAGACAGAGATGGCTAAAATGGTTAGGACACTGAGGGGGCTGCAGACAATAGCAAAAGACAGGACAGCTTGGCGTGAATGGGCTGAATGCCTCTGCTCTAGCAGAGAATAAAGGAAACATGTTATTTTTAACTCCTTTAGTTCTAGAGCATTTTACTGTAGACATACAAAGAGTAATCAACCATTATATGAAGTACCTCAGAAGTCGGAGTGGGTTCGCCTGACGACGAGGGACACTGGTAATAAGGAAAGATAATCCACACATAAAAATCAGTCCAATGCACTTGATGTAGTAGCACTTACTATGGACTACGCTTGAGTTCAAAGCCAGCAAACACACAAACAAACGTTGGCAAACCATGAGTTCATGACTTTCAAAACAAAATAAACACATATTGGGTGGCCTTGAGTGCACAGGAATTAGCCAACCATACACCTCTTTGATTTTATTTTTGTTTAGTCTACTGGTCACATTTATGTATGTTTATTAAAATAGGAAGAATTTAGAGACAAAGTGAATGAAGATTAACAGAGCGAATGAATGGGGGAAATAGTGTGTGTGAGAGAGAGTGAGAGAGAGAGAGAGAGAGAGAGAGAGAGAGAGAGAGTGAGAGAGAGAGTGAGATAGTGGGAGAGTTGATGTGTTAGTATGTGTGCGTGAGCGCGCGCATGCGTGTGAGTGTGTGTATATGAAAGAATACAGAGAGAGAGAGAGAGAGAGAGAGAGAGAGAGAGAGAGAGAGAGAGAGAGAGAGAGAGAGAGTTGAGCAGGCGCATGTCATGTAACACGCATGTTATGTAACACGCGAATCCATATGTTTGTGTATTCTCATCTGTCATATTATCAGTTAAATACCATTTGATTTTATCATGGATAATATAAACTCATGTTCATTACTGTAGTTTGAGTGAGAGAGACAGTCAGTGAGTGTGAATGAGAGACAGAATGAGTGAGCGTGAGAGTGAGTGTGTGTGTGTGTGTGTGTGTATGTGTGTGAGTGTGTGTGTGTGTGCCTTCTCTGTGTGTATCTCTGTGTGTCTAGATGTGAGGATGTGTGAGTGTCTGTGGAGGATGTATGTGAGTGTGGGGATATGTGTGGGTGGGGGATGTGTAGGTGGGGGTATGCGTTTTAATTGGTTGGGGTGTGTGGGTGTTGGTGGGTACTGATACTTGTGCGTGTTGGTGGGATGTGTGGATGGATATATGGGGGTGAAAGTAGGGGTGTGGAAATGGGTGTAGGGGATGTGTGTATGGGTGGAGAATATGTGTATGGGACGGGTGCGGGGGATGTGTGTTTGGGTAGGGGATATGTGTGGGTGGGTGGAGATGTGTGGATGGTTTGGGGAAGTATGTGTGGGTGGCGGGGTTGTGTGGGTAGGGGATTGTGTGTGTGTCGATTGGGGATTCAAGGGCGGGTGGGGAGAAGTGTATGGTGTGTGGGTTTGGGATATGTGTGCGGTGTGTTGGTGGGGGATGTGTGCATGGTGTGTGGGTTGGGGTATGTTTGTGGTGGTATGGGTGAGGATATGTGTGTGGGGGGATAGTGTTTGGTGTGGGGATGTGTGTGATGGGTGCGGGGAATTTGTGTATGGGTGGGGGATATGTGTGGGTTAGTAGGGGATGTGTGGTGGTTGGGGGAAATATGTGTGGGTGGTGGGGATGTGTGGGTGGGAGATATGTGCGTGGATGAGGTATGTGTGGGTGGAGGTGTGTGAGTGGCTTAGGGATGTGTAGGTGGGTGAGGGGTGTGTATGTGTCGGGGTGGGATGCATGAGTGGGTGGAAGATGTGCGTGGGTAGGGATATTGTGATCGAGAAATGTTTGGTTGGGGATGGGTGAGTGGGGGTGTGTGGGTGCGTAGTGGAGGATGTGTGGGTGAGTGTGTGTTGGTGGATGTGTGGGGAATGTGTGTGTGTGGGTGGGGAGAGGTGTGTGGTGTGTTGGTTGGGTATATGTGTATGGGTGGGGTATGTGTGTGTTGTGTGTGTGTGGGTGGGGGATTTTTGTGGTGTGTGGGCGGGGGTATTCGGGGTGGGTGGGTGAGGGTATCTGTGTGGGTGTTGGTGGGGGATATGTGTGTGTTGTGTAGCTGGGGATGTGTGGTGGTATGTGGGTGTGGGATGTGTTGGTAAGGGATATGTGTGTGTGGTGCGTGTGTTGGGAATATTGCGTGGTAAGGGATTATGTGATGTGCGGGTGGGGGATGTGTGTGGTGGGGGAATTGGGTTGGAGCATATGTGGGTGGGTGGAGGATGTATGTGTGGGTGGTGGGATGTATGTGAGTGGATTGGGGATGTATAGGTGGTTAAGGAGATGCGTGTGTGTAGGTAGGGAGATGTCAGATGGTGGGGATGTGTGTGAATGGTTTGAGGATGAAGTGAGTGGATGTGGGTTGGTGGGGTGTGTGTGTGCGTCGGTGGGGAATATGTGGTCGATGCAGGTGTGGCTGGGGGATGGGTGGTTGGAGGTGTGGGTGGGGAGAGGATGTGTGGTTTAGGATGTGTATGTGGGTGGGCGTGGGATGTGTGGATTGGCGGGGGATGTTTGTGGGTGGCGAGTGTGTTTTGGTTGGGGGAACAGGTGAGGGCAGTGTGTATGGGTGGGGGATATATATATATATATATATATATATATATATATATATATATATATATATATATATATATATATATATATATATATAAAGTGGAAGAGAATGTTTGTATGTGTGTCCTTTATGCGTTGGTGAACGGTCCATCCGATTGAGATGAAATGTTTTCCAGATGTTGTTCTCACTACCGCAGATCCAACATTTACTTTGTTTAAAATCAACAATTTTTCCTCAAGCACGAAAGAAAAAGGAATTACGAGCTTCAGAAACAGACGAGCAACGGGAAAGGGAACGGTAGGATCAGAAATAGACGAGCAACGGGAACGGGAACAGGAGCATCGGAAACAGACTAGCAAAGGGAACGGGAACGGGAGCAGGGGCCGAATGCGTACTCTGTGCGCTTAGAGAAATGTATTTGAATGTGTATGAATACTTATATGAATTGTGAGACGCTCCCCTCCGGGGTCTGGGCGAAGCCGGGCCGGGTCATCTAGTTGTTTATATTATATTCTCCGATTAGTATTCCTGGCATCTCTTTGATCTCTCTCATTATTACTTCGCTATATAGGGAGAAGAGATCGGGTGACAAGACACACCCCTGTCGTACTCCTAGCTTTATCTATTCATAACTACCCTCTTTATTTCCTATTTTAATTTCTGCTACTTGGTTCCAGTATATATTCTTTATTATTCTTAAATCTTTCCCTTCAATGTTGATATCTTCCAACATTTTAATCAGTTCATCATGTTTTACTTTATCAAATGCCGTAGTATAATCTATGAAGCACAAATATACGTCTCTCTGTTTCTCTATTGACCTTTCTATTAGTGTTCGTAATATATATATATATATATATATATATATATATATATATATATATATATATATATATATATATATATATATATATATATAAGGCCAGTGTGCCTTGGAAAATACAACATCTGTCGCATGAATGAAAATGGGCAAAGGCAGCTGGAGCATTGCACCAGTAATGACCTATGTATTGCAAACTCCTTTTTTAAAACAAAAGAGATGCATAAGGTCACATGGAAACATCCAAGATCAGGCCATTGGCACCAGCAGGACTTCATCATCACACGGAGACAACATCTGAACCATATATCATTGACTCAAAGTTACCACAGTGCTGACTGTGATACGGATCATTCTTTGGTTGTTGCAAGGGTTAGACTGAGACCAAAGAGCATCTACACAGCTAAACAGAAATCTAGCCCCAGGATTAATATTATTAACACTCACGATCCTGAAAAGTGCTTTCAGTTTCAACAGCAAATTGAAGACGCTTTCACTAATACACCAGAAAATTGTACAGTAAATTAAAAGTGACTCAAATTAAGGAAACTCTTTATAAAACTGCCGTAGGGGTTTACGGCACTGTGGATCATAAGAGGCAGGAGTGGTTTGCTGTAAACAGCGAGACTCTGCAGCCCTTGATTGATAAGAAGAAGAAAACTCTCTTAAGAAACAACGAAAGACCAACGCGTAACACTCTGAGTGAGCTAAGGCAAGCTAGGAAGGATGTGCAAAAGGCTGCCAGGCAGTGTGCAAATGATTATTGGATCAAGTTATGTGAGTCCATTCAAATCGCAAGTGATAAGGGAAACATAAGAAGCATGTATGAAGGAATAAAGAAAGCCTGTGGTCCAGTGGTCAAAAGAAGTGCACCATTGAAAACGCTGACTGGAGAAATCATCACTGATAAGAAACAGCAGATGGACAGATGGGTAAAGCACTATTTGGAGCTTTACTCAAGTGAGACCAAACTAGCGGATGATGCCCTCAATGCCATAGAGGCTCTACCAACTCTTGACCACCTTTACACACTTCCCACCATAACAGAAGTTAAGTGTGCTATAAATGAACTTGCATCTGGCAAGGCTCCAGGTAAGGATGGGATTCCAATAGAGGTTATCAGGAGTGGGCAAGACACACTCACTCTACAGATCCACCAGCTAATAGAGCTATGCTGGCGAGAAGGACAAGTCCCACAGGATTTCAAAGATTCAAGCATCTTAACACTGTACAAGAAAAAGGGCGATCGGAGCGACTGCTGTGTATTGTTGGAAAAGTATTTGCCAGAATTGTTCTGCGCAGACTTCAAGTCCTAGGAGATCAAGTCTACCCCGAATCACAGTGTGGCTTTCGACAGAACCGTTCTACCACTGATATAATATTCTCATTGCGACAAATGCAATAAAAATGTCGTGAACAGAATCAACCACTGTTTATTGCCTTCATCGACCTCACAAAGGCATTTGATTTTGTCAGTCGTGAGGGTCTGTTCAAGGTACTAAAGAAGATTGGCTGCCCACCAACTCTTCCGTCCATTGTGGAATCGTTCCACACAGGCATGAAGGGTATAATCAAGTTTGATGGTGCAACTTCTGAAGAATTTGAAATCAAGAGTGGAGTTAAGCAAGATTGTGTACCAGCTCCCACCCTCTTTGGAATATACTTTTCACTTCTACTGAAATATGCCTTACGTGATCAGGATGGTGGTATATACATTCACTCACGCTCAGATGGCGGCCTTTACAATGCTCAGAGATTGAAGTCTAAGACCAAAATTAGGAGGGTACTGATCAGAGAGTTGCTTTTTGCAAATGATGCTGCAGTTACGACCCACTCTGAGGAAGAATTCGCCCATTTTTCGCCCATCCCCTTTCGCCCATTATATAATTCTCTTATATACTCATTCCACCTCTTCATTATAGCACCATCCTCCAATAATATCTTTTCTGTTTTTTTATTTCATACACGCTGTATATTTTCTTATTTTTCTTCCTGTGAGCTCACTGATTTGTCTGTGCATACTTCTTTTATCTTCAACGAAATTTAATTTAATTTTTCTTGTTTTTTTTGGGGCATTGCTCGTTTAACCAACTTTCTTTTGCCTTCACACATTTATCTCTTATTTCTTTATTTATCTAAGCATACTCTTGTTTGTCATTTTGATTCTGTTTCCTCTTGTCCATCAGCATTAAGATTTCTTCATTCATCCATTTTTTTTTCTTAGCTTTTTGGCTTCTCTCCGGTAATATTTCTGTGCTAGTTTGATAAAAAAAAAAAAAAGTCCCTTAACATTTCCCATTGTTCATTTATACTCTGTATTTTAGCTATTGCATTGTACCTATTTTTCATAGCCACTCTGTATTGTTCTTGAATTTCTGTATCTACTTTCAGAACATCTTTATAAAGTCTCAAGTTCTGAACCATATTTCTCCCTCTCTTTAATATTACTTTTATTTGTCCACATAGTGCTACGTGATCACTATTACCGTCAGCACCAGGCATTGTCTTTACATAATAAGTATGTAGTAAATTTGGTTGCGTATTTTCATATCAGGGCTTTTACATATGTATAGTCGTCTTTTATGGTGTTTAAACCATGTGTTTCCAATTATCATATCATTAATATTTGCCCATTCTATTAGTTTCCCTCCTCGTCCATTTCTTGTACCTAAATCGTAATTCCCCACTATATCCTCTATTTTTCCATTTCCTACTTTTGCATTAACATCTCCCAGTATTATTTTTATTTCTTGTGATCCAATTTGAGCTATTGCCATTTCTATTTCATTGTAAAAGTTTTGTATTTCTTCTTCACTACTGCTTGTTGTTGGTGCATATACTTGTATAATATTTATATCTATTGGTTTGCCTTTGATTGTGACCATTATATTTCTAGCTGAAATACACTAGTATCCATTCATGGATTTGGCTGTGTTTTCATCAAATATTATTCCTACACCTTCTTCATGTGTGTCCCATCCAGAATAAATTATTGCGTGTTTGTCGGTTATAATTTTGCCAGATCCCTTCAATCTCACCTCGCTTATGCCAAGTATATTCATTTTACTTTTTTCCATTTCTCTTAGAACATTGTGTAACTTTCCTAGCTTATTTAATGTCCTAACATTCCATGTTGCTACTCTAAATTTATTTAGTTTAGTTATAGTTTTGCCGGTCTCTCTGGCCGAGGGGTTACAACACTTTCTCCGTATCCCGTTTATCACGCAGAGTCTCGTAGCAGGGCGAGAGCTGGGAGCGGTTCGACCCCCACTGGTGACTTGCGGGATAACTGAGCCGGCCGCTCAGAAAGCAATGGCAAACTACAGAGCGTAATCTTGCCAAGAAATCAACATACAGCTGAAAGATGCGGATGTTGACAGCGATGTCCTGTAAAGGATATGCAAAAAAAAAAAAAAAAGTTATAGTTTTAGTTTTGCCATCAGTAGCTGGATGACGATCTGGTGTCACCTGTGGTTCATGACTGTCCCTACCGGACGAGGATGTCCTGAGACAGCCATTAACGTCGTTCACTATTTCTGAAATGTGTGTCGCTAAGAAATCTTGGGAAGATAGTGTGGTGGTTTCCCCCTGCCTTCCACATTCACATGGTGGTCTTTTAACTCTGCCTTTGACAGCCATTTCCGACTGTCAGGACAAGTGAGTGCCCTGCTCTGCTCAGCTGCTTTCCACTTATTCCGGTGGATACTCGGGTCTTCATAGCTGTGTTAGCCACACCGTGGTGTGTTTCCATCTTCTACCATACTGGCACTCCCGCTATATATGCTTTACCTCGACACCGCAAGGTACAAGAGGAACAAGATGAAATGAGATGCTATCTGCCGTACTGGTAGTCTTGGTTTCGATCCACACCAGGGCGGTTTGGAATATTTTAAATCCACCTGTGCTCCCAGGTCAACCCAGCCTAAAATGAGCGCTAGGAAAAGGCCCCTCCCACTGGCCCACTATGGTTGTACAATTCACCGTTGTCTAGTGTAACCTCACTTCAAGGGGTGGTATCATACACTACACCTACTTGGGTAGCAATGGAGACAAAGAGGATAGAACAGATAAAGGAATCAGAATAAGAATACAGAAGGCTAGAGGAACTTTTCTAGCACTAATAACCCGAGAATAGTATAACTAGAAAGGTCTTTTTTTCGGGAATGCATAAGAAGTAAAATTACCCCCCCATCAATCTAAAATGAAAAAAAAAAAAAAACACGGAGAAGAAAAGGAAAACAGAAATGAATAATGTTGGAAGGACTTGGACGCAGCTGCATGGGATAGATAGAGATAGGTGGGATCGGAATTAGTTAGTGAGTGGGGTGGGGTGGGGTGAGGGGCGGGGTGTGTGTGCCCCAGTGAAAGGTTGAAAGATGAAGTGTGTACTCCAATTATCATTTAATTCTTTGGCCTTCTATGAGTGCAGATTAATACCTGTGACCTAATCTCTCAACGTTGTGTAACGTTACAGTTCGATAGCCGGCTCCGTGGCGAAGGAGCTACGGACGCAGCTCGAGGGAAGGGGGACTTTTGCACAGATACATCATACCATCCCCACAGCCAGAGCGGCATAATCTTCACATGCCTTGCAAAGTAGCGTAGGCGTTCATGTGCTTCCGCAAAATAGAATGACACCGTGTGCCTTGAACATTGGATTGGCGTAGAGGCTCACAGAAATTTCGCAAACTGGAACGGAAAAAGACACCTTTACAAATGGCATTCTGTTTTCAGTAACTGACGTCACCTTTACAGGAAAAACGCGAAGGGGAATTTCCGTTGTTTTGAATAACTGGTCTTCGAAGGCGGATTGGGGACATGGCAGTCGTGGTTTATGTTCCTTCTTATAATACAACATTTCAGCTTAATCAGAAACAATAAGTATCGGCTAATTCAGTGAAATGAAAAAAAAAAAGTACATGAATGCATGACTGTATTTGAAAGTATCAAATCTTTGCTTCCAAAACTATCGTCAAAAAACACAGGTAAGTAATGCATTTGTACAAGTTTACACTAATTTATGTTTACGTAAAGTAAAATTGCCTAGTAATCAACTTGAGGTTGATCGGCTGATCGCAACGTCTTACAAAGGACATGCAACAGTTCAAAAATCTTTTTGAAAATATGTTTTACATTTCAAATAAAATTAATTTTTAAGAAAACTATAACACGTGGCACACACTGGACACACCAAATTATCACAACAGAACATCACAACGCTACCCATCGTTGGCTATGCTCAAGATTGCCCAATCGCCGCGACCGACGTCCGTCAATCGATGGGACCCGAACGATCAGGACTTCTCACTGGCAAGGAACACCAGGCCTCCTAAATCCAGTGAGCAATAATCAATTGATTATGTGGTTGTTTCGAGTATAGTGCTTCCATATTGACGTGGATAGGCCTTAGGTTCATAACAGTATGCGATCGGCGTTGCCAGTGGTGGGTTGTGCTCAATATTTAAATTTCACATCCCGAAACAACCACATAATCAATTGATTATTGCTCACTGGATTTAGGAGGCCTGGTGTTCCTTGCCAGTGAGAAGTCCTGATCGTTCGGGTCCCATCGATTGACGGACGTCGGTCGCGGCGATTGGGCAATCTTGAGCATAGCCAACGATGGGTAGCGTTGTGATGTTCTGTTGTGATAATTTGGTGTGTCCAGTGTGTGCCGCGTGGTTACACACCCGCTTCACACGCGTGATCCGGGACTGTTTCCGGATCCGGTCAGGGATATGCACTACTGACGAGCTCAAATGAGGGCGAAACTCAAGTATAGTGCTTCCATATTGACGTGGATAGGCCTTAGGTTCATAACACTATGCGATCGGCGTTGCCAGTGGTGGGTTGTGCTCAATATTTAAATTTCAAATCCCGAAACAACCAAATAATCAATTGATTATTGCTCACTGGATTTAGGAGGCCTGGTGTTCCTTGCCAGTGAGAAGTCCTGATCGTTCGGGTCCCATCGATTGACGGACGTCGGTCGCGGCGATTGGGCAATCTTGAGCATAGCCAACGATGGGTAGCGTTGTGATGTTCTGTTGTGATAATTTGGTGTGTCCAGTGTGTGCCACGTGGTTACACACCCGCTTCACACGCGTGATCCGGGACTGTTTCCGGATCCGGTCAGAGATATGCACTACTGACGAGCTCAAATGAGGGCGAAACTCGAGTATAGTGCTTCCATATTGACGTGGATAGGCCTTAGGTTCATAACAGTATGCGATCGGCGTTGCCAGTGGTGGGTTGTGCTCAATATTTAAATTTCAAATCCCGAAACAACCACATAATCAAAACTATAACAGTTTATATATTCTTAGTTGTACGTTTAAAGTTTGAAATAAGATTCATGTTGCAAGGACTACAAAAATGTACATGATCTTGCTTGTATTTTTTTATGTAAACTGCGCAGGTTGTATAACTGAAATGCAGCAAAGCAATTTAGAAAATGTTACTAAGATCACAACCTAAAGTAGGTATTGGGAAATATTATAGGAAATGAAGGCGATTGACGTAATACTGACCACATTACCCATCTATTGGAGCGACGATTGATGTATACAAAGTATGGGCTAGCACCATATACCACATATGCTTTAAGAAGAGTTGAAGGTTTACTCGATTTAAAAAAAAAAAAAAATCAACATGTAATACGGAAAAACCTATAAGTTCAAAGATTCACGTTAGAACCGCCCAATAATTTTTGCGATAAGTGCAGAAACGGGACTTGACATTTTCTTATTTGTAATTTGAGGCTAGATATGTTCACGCTTTACATCATGCTATAATCTTATTGTTGTCTCTGTTTAAGACAAGCTGAAACTCGTCTTTATTATATTTTTATACATGGGTGTATTATATCAAAAAGTGAAGTTAGCAATAGCATTTATTGAATTGTTTTATTCAAGGAAAGCGATCAACAAAGACAACGGTAAGAGTCAAGAGACAACACTTTTTAAACAGTAGAGTTCTCCAGGAACAGGTACGTTTAAAATATTTACATAAATAATGATCTTCTTTCTTTTTCATCCTTCCACTTTTCATAAAACATAGAATATTAATTGTCTAGATGCAATTGAAATGATAGGAGAAATGAATTCAGAAATATTGTTCCTTGATTAATTATATGCACGATTGTCTCATTGTTATGTGCCATAACTTATGTCTGTTATATTTCTGATGTCATCGTTTCGTATTATCTTACGACAAATAGCCGAGAAACATTGGGAATATAAAAGAGATCTCCATAACATTTTTGTGGATTTTAAAAAGGCTTATGATAGTGTCCATAGGAATAGTCTATGGAATGCTATGCAGGAATTTGGAATACCAAGGAAGTTAATCAACATGACCAGACTATGCATGGAAGATACTTATAATATAGTAACATATAAAGGCAGGAAATCAGACCCCTTTCAAATAACATCTGGCTTGAAACAGGGTGATGCACTATCGCCGCTACTCTTCAATCTGGCTCTAGAGAAAGTTGTAAGGAAGGTAAAGGAGGAATGTGATATTGGAGGAACATCCAAGCTGCTTGGTTATGCAGATGATATAGATATTATAGGGCAAAGTGAACAAAAGACATTGGAAATATTGACTCACTTAAAGGGAAAAGCCCAACAGATGGGGCTGGTTATCAACCAAGATAAGACAGAATATATGGTAATTTCAAGAGACGGAATGGCTAGAAACTCTGGCCACATACAAATAGATAATATGACCATTAAAAGAACGGAAACATACAAATACCTGGGTACAATCTTCAACTGCTCCAACATCATAAGGGAAGAAATACAAACTAGAATCAACTCTGGAAATAAGATATACTATGCACTACAACATCTACTAAAATCAAAGGCGCTATCTCGTAACACCAAAATCACAATATACAAAACACTGATCAGACCAGTTGTGCTGTATGGCTCTGAAACCTGGAGTACAACGAAAGGAGACGAAGCCTTGTTACAGACCTTTGAGAACAAAATTTTAAGACGCATCTTTGGACCCATTAGGGATACACAAAGTGGAGAGTGGAAAAGAAGAAGTAACAAAGACATTTATGATCTGTTTAAGTCCCCGCTAATCACTGGTATCATGAAGGCTAATAGACTACAATGGCTGGGGCATATAGAAAGAATGGAAGACAATAGGGAAACAAAACTCGCTTACACTCAGGAAATAAATGACCGTAGACCCCGAGGTAGACCAAGAAGGCGGTGGAGAGATAATACATGTACAGACCTACAAGCACTTGGAATCAACGACTGGCAAGAGAAGGTCCACCAGAGAGACGAATGGAGACGGATTGTATTTGCAGCAAAGAACCTCAATGGCTCGGAACGCTGAAGAAGAAGAAGAAGAGAAGAAGTTGATTGTGTACCAGCTAATCACAAACATTTCTGTCTTGAAAACCATCAGCACAGACGGAGAGAAGTAATCATGGATAATCGTAATGGTTGTAGCAATGAATATACTCACTGTCAAGGCGATGCAGAGAGCCGTTAACTGATTCATTGCCGAAGGATAATATATCGCCAAATGTGCCGTCCCATACGGACAGAAGGAGGATATATCGCCATAGTGGTCATCGTGTAACTTGTTTGTTTCGTGGTATCCTCTGCAATTGCAATGGTCAGTGAACGAAAATTAGATTATAATACTTGTTCATTTGATTGTGCACCATGTTTGGTCCAAGTCAACTTTTTGTTTAGTAGTGAATCAGTTGAGGAATGGTGTGAGCAATTATTTGTGCACAAAGACAAGCAGACTGTCTAAAACTGCACATCATGTTCCTTGACCGAAAGCGCCCAATATGGCTCTGGTGAAGGTGAGTGAGACGGCTGTCTGGATTCAAAGGCATAGGAGGAAAGATCAATCCCCTTCTATTCACCATATACTACGGACCAAAATGGGAAACGGAACATCGTAAAGGATCTAGACTTACCATTGCGTTGAGCTCTGGAGGTCACACCATGTAATGAATTGTGAAAGCAAGAAAAAGAGAGGGAGAGAGATATATATGAAGGGAGGAGAGAGAGAAGGGAAAGAAGAGAAAATGCGTGGCAAATGACTGACATAGTGTGAAGCCTAAGTGTTCGTTCCTCACTCGAACTCTGCCTACAACGCACTATCTTTGATAATAAGGAGAGAGAGAGAGAGAGAGAGAGAGAGAGAGAGAGAGAGAGAGAGAGAGAGAGAGAGAGAGAGAGAGAGAGAGAGAGAGAGAATGTGAAAAGAAAGAAGGATAAGAAGGAGAATGAGGGAAATGATATAAAATAGTGTGAAGCCTAAGTGGTCGTTCCTCAGTCGAACTCTGCCTTACTACGTACTACCTTTGATAATAAGGAAAGATGAAGAGAGAGAGAGAGAGAGAGAGAGAGAGAGAGAGAGAGAGAGAGAGAGAGAGAGAGAGAGAGAGAGAGAGAGAGAGAGAGAGAGAGAGAGAGATGGTGGAGATGAAAGGAGTAAAGGAAGGAATAGGAAAGATTTAGGGTCCCTTGTTCCGCGTGAGAACGGTAGTCATTTTACTACCGCACCATCAATGTCTTGCAGTGTATGTTAGGTTTTAGAAGAGATGTACAGACCACAAGGTCTCTAAACTACTCTAAACTACACAACCTCAGACTGACAAGTCTAAATGAATAGCAACTCAAACAGATATTTATTTCCTTCTGAACAGTAAAAAGTGACAATCTCCAACATAACAAGTAAGGTGACCATTACATCTGTTATAGACAAATACTGTATAACCAATGCAGAACAATACAGTAATGCATGACCTCACAAGGGAGAGATAGATAATATAGTAGGCTATGCAACCGGATATTAGAGAAATGCTACCTATGACTGGTAGAAGAGCGTTCTGTTGGCGACTACTACCTACTAACCGCCTGAAGAAAAGTACCTAATCTAGGAATTCCACTGGCCTTTATCACATAGCTATCCTTCCGTAGGCTTATTAGTGGTCCATGTATTTAGCCCGAATACCCAGGGATCATTTTGTTCCCAGTTAAGCTTACTCAGAGGCTACCCGTTTGTTCGTGTACCGCCGACTTATCCAGACAAATGCCTGAATCATGAGAAAAACAATACCCGTGAGTGTTATATCAAGATAAACCTTAGTCTTTCACTACCTACAAAGTTCCTAGCATCTATTGCTTCTTTATCTATACTAGTATTAAGCCTTATCAGTAACATCTTCATTATGTATCCCCATTATTACTACACATATCTTAGCCATAACATAAATTAACAACAGTATTGTAAACACAGTAATCCATCGTCTACATACATTTAACTAACGTTATTATTTCCTATCTCCCGGTACCCCGTCTACAGCCAAAATAAACTTAAAAGTATTTAACCATTTACCCGGACTTTCGTGTAGATTTGAACTCACCGCCTGTACCTCGTCAGACCGTCCTAACTACACAACAACACAAACGCGACCCCGCTTCACCTCTGTCCAGCGAACAAAAGACACGCATTCCATCCCGTGCCGTCGTTTCTGGCCGAGGTTGTAATTACCTGTCGTGCCCGTCCAACTGTTTTGTATTGTCTGGTTGACCTAGTGACCGCTTCTCAGGTACAAGCCTGGCCGCTAGACCCGATCTCTGTGTTTATTTATATTTATGCTGTACGACTTTTGCCTCAACGGTTCATACTTACTCGCTATGCTATACCTAATTAACATTAATTGTGTGTTTACTTGCCTTATCTACACTCTGCTCATCTAACCGATTAATTCGACTCCCATCACTCTAGTTAAGCCGGTTAGATATGGGTCATTTACAGGACGTCGCATTCAGCCCTGACATTTGTCGGGTCGTGATTTCTGAGCGAGTTAACGTTCAGTAGTTTGCTAATGCTTCCTGTTTTAGACTACTATTATAGTTAGCTAGCTAGTTAGATGTGGGTTCTTTGCAGGACGTCGCAGTCAAACCTAGCATTTGTCAGTTGTTCATGATTATTTGCTAAGTTTACCTACGGTAGTTTGCTATAGCTCTCTAAACTAAGGTACATGATTATAGTCTAACAATTATACTAATTAGGTCTAGTCTTACGCCAACTTACGTTCAGCTTCTGCCGTCCCGTTGTCCTTCTGGGTTCCACAGTTGAAATATAATTGCTCTCTTCAACCTCTCGTTTGTCGTGGATCCCACCAGACATTTTCTAATCATGTTTGACCTTAGTCCCCTGTGTGATTCCGATTGACCTTAGTCTCCTGTGTGATTCCGATCGCAGTTTCTCTGGCTAATAGTTGTCCTATATGACGTTAGCCATCATCTGCAACTAATGAGCGGTTTCCTTAGCTGGCGGTATCTCTCAACTCAAGTGGCTTCTTGCACTTTGCGACCCTCGGACTCTGTGTGTCTTTCCCTTCTTTGGCTTATCTGTCTTGGGTAGGTTCCGTTCACAGATCCTTAGTCGTTCTCTCTCCTCTCAGTGATTCAGACGAGTTACGGCATGAGCGCCTATCCGTCTTCCTTCACTTCCTTCTCCCCCAGATACTATACAGACTTGGGCACGGATTAGCCAGAATTTCTGAAGTCCTGTAACTATTTTCCTTGGGGTGCCCAAAAAGGACCCAGACCCCCGCCGCTCCCGGAGTCCACTCTCAACTGTCCACTCTCTCCTGTTCAACTCTTCCACTCTGACTGGATCCTAAAGTATATACCATTCCTACCAGTGCTGGCACTGCCCACGTCCTAAGTCACGCGGACTCTGCCTCCCATTCGTTTCGCGAAGGACTACCAATCAGCATCCCCTACTCTGCATATTTAATTAGTCTCTATCAGTTTATTTTAGCTCGCGACGTCCTAACCTAAGGTTAACTCTCGGTTTCTTAGTTCATGCATTTCCCACGACTATAAATCTGCCAGTCTACGGTACCTACTCTTGTTCCTTGACAGCCCAAAATTATTCCTGACCTGTTTGTAACTATAATTTCTACTGCCTCCAAGGTTCACCGTTGTCCACCTGACAGCTCGAACCCAAAGTATATATTACATCTGGCATTCCTCACCCTGAGAAACCATTAGTTAACAATGGAAGGTGACTTAGCGGTTATTCGGTCACGTCTCTATTTCAATACTTAAACTTCCTAACTGTTTTAAAGATATCCTGGAAAATGAACCCCATTTGCAAATCCCACGACCGGTCCTGGTTGAACCACTATCCAGCGTGCATCACTATTTTGTGTCACATCAGGCGATCACAGAATAAATATAAAACAGCTGCCTCTCGCCTTATGTTGTCATCTGTTCGGAGGGGGAGGAGTGTCTATTGTCTCCCTAATA
Source organism: Cepaea nemoralis (assembly GCA_014155875.1). Taxonomy (NCBI): domain Eukaryota; kingdom Metazoa; phylum Mollusca; class Gastropoda; order Stylommatophora; family Helicidae; genus Cepaea; species Cepaea nemoralis. The sequence goes on from JACEFZ010012568.1 coordinate 204,176, forward strand.
ATGTGCCTATACATATACATATGAAATGGAAATAGAAGGGAAAATCCCAAACCAAGTGAATAATTTTGGATACCTAGGGGCAGTTATAACATCAGATTGAAGATGCACAACAGAGATTAAGAATAGACAAAGACAAGCAAAAGCTGCGTTTCAGAAAAGGAAATTCATCTTATGCAATAAGTCACTATCACTGAATGTATGAAAGTGAGCGCTGAAATGCTATATAGAACCTGTTTTGTTGTATGGCTGTGAATCTTGGAATGTAAATAAACAAATTAGGAAACTCTTGGAAGTAACAAGGATGTACCTCCTGTCATGAATGTTGCGAATTCTTCGACTGTCAGAGTAACTGACAACAACTGTCTAAAAAGGCTATTGAAACTAGAACATTTATTCAGCAATACGAATGAGACAATTAGCTTTCATTGATCACGTGATGAAAAGATAGGCACTGGAGACAGACCATCGTGATAACTGGAAAGATCATCTTGAAGAGAGGCAGAGGCCGACCAAGAGAAATTATGCCTGATTGACTGAGGCGGTAGTATGGGGGAATATCATCAGCAGAGTTTATCCAGAACACCAAATACTGAATCTGTAGAGAAGCATGAACGCTCATGCCAGCTGGCAAGACACTTGATGAGGTTGATACATAGAGAACGTTTCCTGTTATTGTATGCACTATCTTGCATACTTATATACATCTTGAACATAACAAGCCAATTGGCTATACTAATGCTCTCACACTCCCTGCATGCAGAGAACAACAGTGAGACATACTATCTCTTCTTCTTTAATTCGCTTGAAATTGATTGTCTGTGTCTATAATATTGTCTCTGGTATAAACTTAATTGTCTAGTTTAGTTTACTCAGTGGTCCATAGAATTCACCTTCCATTATTGTTTCTCTAGACCAAAAGGTTTGCCTACATATGTCATATTCGGTGCAGACTTGGAGTATGTGAAGTATGTGATCTCCTGTCTACGGTGCCAACTCGCATGTTCACATGACAGATTGTCATAATCTCCCCGCCAGTTCTACCACGTCGTCTTCGACAGCGCCTGGCAATTACGGCCAGGCCCAACTGTGAACGACACTAACCACGCTGTGCTAGAGTTGGTCATTCAGTGCAGGCGTGGGACATGAAGTCCACGTAGGGACACAACCCCGATTAGCGGGAACTCACGGCGAATTAGCTTCAGACAGCTTGGGACTGTTTCACTGGACGGACGGTTTGAATGGAGCTTGTGCGAATTGTGTGTTTGAACGTGAATAGATAGAAAGCCGAATGTGAGTATTAGGAGAGTGTGCGCCTGGGTTGTGGGTTTGTAAGTTGTATTGTATTTGTATGTCTATTGTATATCTATTGCTTATATTATGACATCGCTATTGTAATTGCGCGATGCATGTAATGGTTGTGATGAGTGAGCAGCGTGAATAAAGTGTTTGAATTGTAGTTGTAGCGTGTCACGTCAAGTCATTCTGTGATCGTGTTTTGTATCGCACTTGTCAGGGAATACGAGACTGTGTACTTGCTGAATGCAAGATTCTGACAGGTGTGAACGTGGGGGGGGGGGGGGGGGGGGGGCGCTCGTCCGTGTTAGATCATTTGAACCAAAGGTATAAAATAAGTGTGAACGTGGATGCATCGTCCAACTTGAACCTATTGTAAATTATGAAAGAGATGTGAATCGTGGATGCAGCGTCCATCTTGAAAATAGTTGTAGAATCCGATTGAACGTGTGTGTAAGCGAAATTTTTTGGGAAAGAAAGCATCATGGAAAGTAAGTTGTTGATTGTGTTGAGCGGACTACAATACAACTAACAAACATACTTGGCAGCACACAAACCCACAAAATTTAGTTGACATCGCAGACACCACATAAACGCACATGTCCTAATTGTTCTTCTTCCAAAAAGCAACAGGTATTTGTGCAATCTGAAACCGTTGGCGAGTAGAGTCCATTGTTTTTCCGGGCAGTAACAACCAAGCGGTCGTTATCTAAAACAGATCTCCAGGAGCACTTAAGTAATATCCATTTTTCTTATATACTGTTGTATGCAAGTCTAAGCACAAGCTGTATCTGAGAAATATTGTACAAATTATTGTATTTGAATTACTAACACCATAATTAACTTTGTGGGTATTCATTGTATTTGACATATTTAATTATGTCTACATTGAATGATTTCATCGAAGCTGGTTTAAAATTAAATCTAACTGGTGACGAGTTGACAAAGTGGAGTGAGGCAAAATATGCAGAATATGTCGCATTGCAGGAAAAAGCTAGAGAACGTGAATATAGAGCTGCTGAAAGAAGAACTAAAAAAGGCAGAATTGGTAGACGAGGCTAGAAGATCAGAAGCTGCTATGAAACAGGCAGAACTAGAGGCCGAGTCTGGAAGATCAAAAGCAGAGGCCGAATTAAGAAAAACTGAGATTCTAGCCCAGAGTAAGAAAGAAGAACTCGAAATGCAGCTTAAAATTAAACAGCTGGAAGCTCAAACAGCAACAGAGAAAGATTCTAGAAAGTCAGAGAGACTAGATAAAGAATATCAGTACAAAAAGTACCAAGGGATCGTGAAAAATTTCACCACGGGCTACTGCATTGCAGCATTCACCCAAAATTTTGAAACCATCATGGAGCATTATCAGATCCCAGAGACTGAATGGAACATTATATATATGAGAAGTCTTTCCGGGGAACCTCTCAAAGTGATAGAGACCATTCCCAAAGATCTCAGGAAAGATTATCAATATATTAAGTCTAAAATTATGTCACATTTCCTGTTAGATGAAGCAGGCTGCAGAGAACAGTTTCGTAAATTAGCCCCAAAACCTACACAAACGTTCTCTGACTACATCTCAGTAGTACAGGATATATTTAGTATGTGGCTGTCAGCAGCCAAAGTAAATAACAACTTTGAGAAGCTGAAAAATCTTATTCTTAGAGATAAAATCATTACATCTCTACCACCACCATTTTCTAAATTTCTGCAAGAATGTGAGTGTGAGAGTGTGAAACAGATCGAGAAACGAGGTTCGGCTTATTTCACAGCCAACAAACATTGCTTTACTAGTGGTTTGACTGTCACAGACTTTGTATCAGCCGCTACCTATGACAGATTGAAGTCAGGTCCCTACAGTAAACAAAAGCCATTTAAACAATCTGCTGAGAAGTATTACCAATGCAGATATTGCCATCTTCCACACAATGAAAGCGATATGTGTGATAAAAACCCAGGGTACCTTACATACTTGCAAAACTATATACATAAGCAAGATAGGGAAAGAAAGAGCTATAAACGACTAACAAAATGCTTCCTTTGCAAAGCCTATGGCCACTGGCGCCACTCATGTAAAGGTAAACAAATGACCAGAAAGCCATGTTTGATAGCTCTTCCTCAGAGGAGGGACAGGTAGAAGATCATCCTGTTAATTCAGCACAATCCATTGATGTGTTTTATCTTGATAAATGTACCATCTGTGATCGTTTTCATGAGGATGACCTATTAACATGCGGCCACTCAATACCTATTACCAATGAAGAAGCCAATTTGGTAATTAACTCCAAAGGTAAACTAAACATCCACAATGGATTTGTTAATGGCAGAGCTGCCACCGTTTTACGGGATAGTGGATGTACTCTTATTGGCTTAAAGAGAGACTTTATTTTACTATCAGATTATACAGGCAAACATGTTACATGCAGAACTTTCTCAGGTAACATCGAGAAATACCCGCTTGCATGGGCATATATTGACACCCCATTTCTTACAGGAAAGGTCAAATGCGCAGCATTATCCAACCCTTGTTGCAACATTATCGTTGGTAACCTTCCTGAGGCAAATGATATGCCACATGACAGTATAACATCTGCTGCCACTTATATAGTTGATAATGCAATATCATCTTCAACTTAAGTCACTGTTGACAATGCATTATCACCTTTGAATGAATGTATGTTTGCAAATTCATTAACTTCGTCACATGATTGTATTGGTCTAAATGTAACATCACCTTGCCATACTGTTGATATTACAAACGCAGTGACTAGATCTGCTGCTAAAGAGCAAGATGAAATTAATCAAACAGAGGCCTTAAAAATGTTAAACCCAGTAATAGTACCTCCAGAGACAATGACGGAAAAGTTTATAACAGCCCAAAAGGCCGATTCATCTTTGCACAAGTATTTTAACTTAATAGGCCAAAAGCCTAAAGTAACGAAAAATGCTAGATGGCATTTTGCTCTAATCAGTGTTATCCTTACACGGTACTACACAAAAGGTACCAGCACCACTGAACAAACGGTGTTACCAACAGAACACCGCAAACAAGCATTACATCTAGCTCATGACATACCCTTTGCAGGGCATATGATTTATTCAAAACTAGGTCTAGGTTACTTACCCAGTTCTACTGGCCTAAATTCTGCAGTGACACCAAGCAATATTTGCAGAACTTGTGACATCTGCCAGAAGCTTGTTAAAAAGGATAAACACCCGCAAGCTGAACTTCAAATAACTGATTTAGCAAGTAGACCTTTTGAAAAGATCTCTGTTGACATAGTAGGTCCTCTAAACCATGTAACATCAAGAGGAAATAAATTCATTCTAACGATAATTGACCTCTGCAGTAAATGGCCAGAGGCTATTCCACTTAAAAACATAACGGCCAAGGATGTAATAGAAGTTTTCTTCCACATTTTTTCTAGAGTAGGGTTTCCCGATACCATTCTCTCAAATCGGAGGAGTCAGTTCATAGCTGCAGACACTCAAGCATTTACCAGAATGTTAGGAGTAAAGCAGTGCTTTAACAGCCCATACCACCCGCACTCTACAGGAATTATAGAGAAGATAAATGGTGATCTTAAGCATATGCTATCAAAAGTTACCCAGGAACACCCTGAAGATTGGGATACTTATTTACCTGCCATACTATTTGCATATCGCGAAGTACCTCATTCCAGTACAGGTTTCTCACCATTTGAACTTGTATATGGAGCCAAACAACGCGGCCCATTATCTATGTACCATTCTATGTTAACTGAAAGTGTAACTAGGCATAAACCAGTATCATCATATGAACATGTAACATCATTGCGTGATAGGATAATGAAATCTTGTGTGTTAGCTAAAGAAGCACTAAAACAATCAGGTGGTCTATACATACAGTAAGCAAACAGAGGAAACAGGACAATAACACTGACACCTGGACAGGCCGTATTACTTCTACTGTCAAGTGACAGACATCTACTGACAGACTCATGGCAAGGACCCTTTAAAGTTCTAGGACAGATCTCGACGTTAGACTATGAGATTGCAGTCAAGGAGAAACATAAAATATTCCACATAAACATGCTTAAACCATACTACAACAGAGACACGGACCAAGACGAGACAGAAGCAAGCACAACGATAGTAGTAGACCACCCAGACGACAACGATATCGACGAAATACCGACCCCATCACTTGACACGACAAACAATCTGCAGGACATCAGAATAAATCCTAAACTTACCCCGACAGAGACCGACAGTTGCAGGCAACTGTGAAGACATATTGACTGAACTGACAGACTCGCGTTACTTTACGAAACTGGACATAACAAAAGGGCATTGGCAAATACCGGTACACGAGCACAGCATACATCTGACAGCATTTGCCACGCCCTGGGGACTATATGAATGGTGCAAGCTTCCATTCGGACTAGTTAATACAACGGCGACTTTCGTACGGATGACGAGACTACTTCTGACAGACATCCCGAATATAATTTCCTACATGGACGATATGTGCATTTATACAAGTAATATAACAGACCATATAACAACATTACAGCTAACATGTGACCGTATCAGACAGCACGGACTGACAGTCAAACCATCGAAAGTCGACATAGCCTACCAAGAAATTTCATTTTTGGGCTATAAGATTTCCAATGGCTTTGTAGCAACTGACGATAACATCGTGTCAAGAATTATGAAATTGTCGCTTCCGACAACAAAGAAAGAGTTGCGAAGTGTCTTAGGTCTGTTGAATTATTACAGACAGTTCATACCAAATTTCGCTACATTGACCAAATGTTTCACTAACCTACTAACAAAGGACAAACCTAACAAAATTGTAAACAGCGAATGCATTTACGAAAGTGTTATCTTACTTTTCGAGTAATCCGATTCTTCATCATCATCAAGTGCCGTGCCGGCTGGCGTGGGCGTTCATGGCTCTCCATAGATCTCGGTCTTTTGTTTTCTGGATCAACTCTGGTGCTGATATTCCTCCATGCCACCGTCTCAATCCATCCAGCATCACTTCTCTTGGTCTACCTCTGCCTCTCTTCCCCTCGATCTTTCCAGTTGTTACGATGTTCTCCAATGCCTCTCTTCTCATCACGTGACCGAAGAAAGATGTTTGTCTCTGTCTTATTGTTGTATATAATGTTCTAGTTTCATTAGCCTGTTTCAGGCAGTCGTCGTTAGTTACTCTGGCAGTCCAAGGAATTCGCAACATTCGTCTCAGGAACCACATCTCTGTTGCTTCTAATTTCTTCTTAATTTGTTCATTTACGTTCCAAGATTCACTGCCATACAGCAAAACTGGTTCTACATAGCATTTCAGCACTCTCTTTCTTACATTCAGTGATAGTGACTTATTGCATAAGATACTCTTCATTTTCTGAAAAGCGGCTTTTGCCTGCCCTATTCTACTCCTAATCTCTGTTGTACATCTTCCATCTGATGTTATAAATGCCCCTAGGTATCTAAAATTATCAACTTGGTTAAGGATTTTCCCTTCTATTTCTATGTCACATTTTGGTGTCACCATTTTCTTTGATATTACCATTGTTACTGTTTTCTTGATATTCAAGGAGAGTCCTTTCCTTGCACTCTCTGTTACTACAACGTCTAATAATTGTTGTAGGTCTGTTGAATTATCCGCCACCAATACTGTGTCATCTGCATAGCGTATATTATTTATATTATAACCTCCAACTAGTATTCCTGGCATCTCTTTGATCTCTCTCATTATTACTTCGCTATATCCGATTCTTACATTACCAAATTTGAATATCATTTTCAGATTGAGAACGGACGCGAGCACCGTAGCGATTGGGGCAGTACTACTTCAGGAATACACCCACATTTTACACCCGGTGTACTACGTAAGCCGCAAATTGGAAGCAAGATAGAGAAATTGGTCTACGCCTGAAATTGAGGCCCTGGCTCTTGTATTTTCGGTAAGGAAACTATCACGATTTCTCCTTGGGAGGCATTTTATAGTCGAGACTGACAATAGTCCACTGACAATTATCACGACAGGAACTCCTACCAACCACAGAGTGATGGTCACTTTTACTCCAAGATTTCAGCTTTGAGGTCAGGCATATACGTGGCACACAGAATTCGATTGCTGACCTTCTTTCTAAATGTCCGTGCGACGTACCCAACAGCCAAATGGTGCCTGAGCGCACACAGCAGACAAATGAGTAATCTGCACAGTAATAAAGCGCTCAGCAACCCAGCCCATAATGTAATCATTGCAGTTACGCTGTGTAATAGTGTGAGAGGGACAACGTCCCACTGTAAATATATTGTATATCTTATAACTATTAGAATAATTGTGATGAATACGTGAGTGGTATGTGATAGAAAGGGGATAGTATTTTAATTATACATAAAAATTGTTACGAACAGTGCTACGTGATTTCAAGACTTACGTTACTTGAACTGTTCAGTATCCGTAGTGCCTGCAAAGCAGAGTGTTCTAAATTATTTTAATCTGTGCGAGAGGAACTGTGACATTTGAATTCCACAAGAACACTTTCGACCACACTTTGAAAGAAATAGTTAATCCATACTGTGAAGGAAATAAGTAATCCAGCAGCTGTGTTACGAACTGTGTATTCCGTTTCTTTATAGAACATCGAGACGGAAGAACATTGTGTTATCTACAACTGAACACAACAGCTGTGTACTTCCGGTGTTTATGAATATTAATTTGAAAGCTAGCAGAATATATTGTAGTACTCACAAAGAAGTGACGCTTTATATAATCTTTGTGAGTGAAAATTTTCCATATACGAATTGTATGTGAGGATTTTGATAGATGTAATCTCAGAATCATAAGCTGATTTACTTGTTCACAACAGGGAACATTTAGTTCATCTTTGTCATGAGTATCAAATTATGACACTAAGAAATTATTTTACCAATGTAATTTATTTTGTTTGAAAGCAAGTTAAAATTATCGCCCATAAATTGTTTATTACAACCAAGGGAGATAATTGACATTGTTGATAATGTGTAATGTATAGAAACCATCATCATGTTGCCGGATTGGTAACACGTCAAGATGACGTCAATTATGCATGGAAAGAATTGCCAAAGCTGTAGACCTACATGAGACTCTCCGACTAAATGAGGTTGAGGTCTAATGTTGGAGTCATCTTATAGGAAGATGCTCACGGCCTGACATGTCATGTTTGGTCGGGAGGTAGTTGCATGTTTTGCTGATAGCTACCGGACTGGCTGTGTCAAAGTACAGCTAAGGTAATAATCAATCTAAGGGATTGTACTTGAAGTGTGTTGCTTGATAGCAGCCTTGAAGAATGTGTGTATATAACTTGCAATTAAGTACATATTTCAATATAAATCAATGTATTATGTCAGAAGACAATGGGTCGATTATGACAGGTTGAATATAATGTATATAGCTTACATGAAAGGGTTCCCCTTTCATGAAAAGGAGAGCGAAAGAATGTCATAATCTCCCCGCCAGTTCTGCTGCGTCGTCTTCGACAGCGCCCCTGGCAATTACGACCAGGCCCAACTGTGAACGACACTAACCACGCTGTGCTAGAGTTGGTCAGTCAGTGCAGGCGTGGGACATGAAGTCCACACAGGGACACAACCCCGATTAGCGGGAACTCACGGCGGGTTAGCTTCAGACAGGCTTGGGACTGTTGCACTGGACGGACGGTTTGAATGGAGCTAGTGCGAAATGTGTGTTTGAACGTGAATTGATAGAAAGCCGGTGTGAGTATTAGGAGAGTGTGCGCCTGGGTTGTGGGTTTGTAAGTTGTATTGCATTTTTATGTCTTTTGTATATCTATTGCTTATATTATGACATCGCTATTGTAATTGCGCGATGCATGTAATGGTTGTGATGAGTGAGCAGCGAGAATAAAGTGTTTGAATTGTAGTTGTAGCGTGTCACGTCAAGTCATTCTGTGACCGTGTTTTGTATCGCACTTGTCAGGGAATACGAGCCTGTGTACTTGCTGAATGCAAGATTCTGACACAGATGTACCAATACACACCTTGATATACTTCCATTCATACCACAAGAGAAAATCTACAGATATCCTATTTACGCTTCCTAGAATAATCTATCCTATCGATACCTCTGACAATGATGTTGATGTTGTTGAGGATGATGGTGTTATTACATATGCAGTATTTATCACATAAGCAAAAAAAAAAAAAATACATTTCCTTCATATATGCTTCAAACTGGAATAAGTTAGAAACATGCGTAATTCAAACAACGTTTTTCTTGGATAATAAATTTGTGTACCTATCTTTCAGGCCACTGCGGAACGGCACAGTTTGGGAATGGAAGCAGACCTTCACGGACACTACGGCAAATGTGACAAGAATCCGGGCCACAAGTCATTCATACCTTCGAACCAATTTAACGTTGAGGGTCTATCTGTTATGGTGTTAGTGGGATGTGTTAGTGAGAGTAGACCAGAATTTACGCCATGTACTAACCTACCTTACCCTGGTTTCTCAGACAGAAGTCGTCAGAGGTTCACACTAGGTAGTGGGTGGGTGCACACGGTTTACATATTCCGAGATAAGTATAACTCTCAACACAAAACATGTCCGTGTAAAGAATGCATCAAATCTGAAATACTAAACCCACATTTTGCATGCGTTGCCATAGTCACGGCAGCTCATTTGGTTTTCGATGACTCGAAAGGTGAACATGTCACATGTCATCTTTTCTTTAAGGAAGATAACACTCCTCGTACATGCAGCGATTCCATCGCACTATCCGGAGTGTGGCGAGTGGTTGCCGACCCAATCAGTGATCGTTGTTTGATGATACACGTGACCCATGACATGGAACTAGCCTCCAGGCTGGACAGGATGGTGTTATATCGGGATTACCTAAAGGACATCTACGTAAACAAGTGTCTTCTTTATAATCCTCTAGAAGAAGCACACAATGACCAGAACAGTTTACTGGTTTCAGTGTCTAATCTATGCGGATATAAATCACATATCAGTATGTGGTTTGAAACGGGTACAGAGGAACAGATGGGAGGGAGAATCAAGTGCAGATATAACACGTCAACTTGCCCCGGGTCTAGTAGAGGGAAGACATTCGCTTTATGGAAGGACTGGAAGCTCTGGGGTTTCGAACATACTCATAGCAGACGGTTGAATTCTCGCCAGAAAATCAACTGCAGCAGTTTTGGGATTGGATACCTCTCTCAAATTCTAAGACAAACAGGTATGGTTTTTAAATCTCTCTATATTATCAATACCAGTATATTTCCTTATTTAGTACGCACGATATTGCCTGCATGCTCATCTGTCAACTATAGTAAGCCAAGACCATTTAATACACCGTAAGGCGCATTGGGCATATGGTGCTCGACCCATATTTGTATAGACCAATCTGGGCTCTTGTCGCTTGTCAAAGTGAGGGAGGGACTGACCACCTATTCGTCGGTGCTCTCCGGTCTACAAAATGTGATGACGCTCTCACATCACAGACCCATGGCGGGAAACTGTTCCAGGACAATGTATTTATTTATTTTACTTCACCGGGACTCGGTGGATGACGTGGTCAGGACAATGTATTTATTTATTTTACTTCATCGGGACTCGGTGGATGACGTGGTCAGGACAATGTATTTATTTATTTTACTTCACCGGGACTCGGTGGATGACGTGGTCAGGACAATGTATTTATTTATTTTACTTCATCGGGACTCGGTGGATGACGTGGTCAGGTCAATGTATTTATTTATTTTACTCCATCGGGACTCGGTGGATGACGTGGTCAGGACAATGTATTTATTTATTTTACTCCATCGGGACTCGGTGGATGACGTAATCAGTGGCTCGCTGATGTATTTACTTCCCAATAGATTTCCTGGTACTTATCTTAGGCTGGGTAGAACTCGCAGCTCAATTCATCATCATCATCATCATCAAGTGCCCTGCCAACTGGCGTAGGCGTTCATGGCTCTCCACAGATCTCGGGCTTTGGTTTTCTGGATCAACTCTGCTGCTGATATTCCTCCGTGCCACCGTCTCAATCCATCCAGCATCGTTTCTCTTCGTCTGCCTCTGCCTCTCTTCCCCTCGATCTTTCCAGTTGTTACGATGTTCTCCAATGCCTCTCTTCTCATTACATGACCAAAGAAAATTGTTTGTCTCTTTCATATTGTTGTATATAGTGTTCTAGTTTTATTAGCCTGTTTCAGGCAGTCGTTGTTAGTTACTCTGGCAGTCCAAGGAATTTGCAACATTCGTCTCAGGAACCACATCTCTGTTGTTTCTAATTTCTTCTTAATTTGTTCATTTACATTCCAAGATTCACTGCCATACAGCAAAACTGGTTCTACATAGCATTTCAGCACTTTCTTTCTTACACTCAGTGATAATGACCTATTGCACAAGATACTCTTCATTTTCTGAAATGCGGCCTTTGCTTGCCATATTCTGCTCTTAATCTCTGTTGTACATCTTCCATCTGATGTTATAAATGTCCCTAGGTATCTAATATTATCCACTTGGTTAAGAATTTTTTCTTCTATTTCTATGTCACATTTTGGTGTCACCATTTTCTTTGATATTACCATTGTTACTGTTTTCTTGATATTCAAGGAGAGTCCTTTCCTTGCACTCTCTGTTACTACAGTGTCCCATAATTGTTGTAGGTCTGTTGAATTATCCGCCACCAATACTGTGTCATCTGCATAGCGTATATTATTTATATTATAACCTCCAACTAGTATTCCTGGCATCTCTTTGATCTCTCTCATTATTACTTCGCTCTACAGGGAGAAGAGATCTGGTGACAAGACACATCCCTGTCGTACTCCTAGCTGTATGTGCTCGTAACTACCCTCTTTATTTCCAATTTTAATTGCTGCTACTTGGTTCCAGTAAATATTCTTTATTATTCTTAAATCTTTACCATAAATGTTGATATCTTCCAACATTTTAATCAGTTCATCATGTTTTACTTTATCAAATGCCTTAGTATAATCTATGAAGCATAAATATATGTCTTCTCTGTTTCTCTATTGACCTTTCTATTAGTGTCCGTAATGTATATATTGCATTAGTTTGTGCCCTTTCCCTCCACAAATCCATACTGTTCTTCACTAATTTCCATTTTTATTTTCTTTCTGGTTTTTCTCATTATGATTCTGAGCAGAAGCTTAGTGATATGGTTTATGAGGTTAATTGTACGAAAATCTTCACATTCAATTTCTCCTGATCTTTTTGGTATAGCTATAAATACATATTTCAGCATATCACTGGGTAAATATCCACTGTTGTAAATATCATTTAACATTTTGGTTAATATATCTACTCAAAATGCTCCCAATACTTCTAATTCTTCTATTGTGATTTCATCTGGTCCAGCTGTTTTTCCTTTATTCATATATTTCATATCGTCAGCGACTTCTTTTAGAATAGGTGAACCTTCTAAGTTACTTTCTTCTGTTAATTCTTCCCTTTCCCCATCATATAATTCTCTTATATACTCATTCCACCTCTTCATTATAGCACCTTCCTCTAATTATATCTTTCCTGTTTTCGATTTCAAACACCCTGTATTTATTCTTATTTTTCTTCCCGTGAGCTCACTGACTTGTCTGTGCATATTTTTTGTATCTTTAATGGCATTTAATTCAACATTTTTTTGCACTGGTCATATAACCAACTTTCTTTTGCCTTCCAACATTTATCTTTTATTTCTTTATTTATCTTAGCGTATTCTTGTTTGTCATTTTTACTCTGTTTTCTTTTGTCCATCAGCATTATGATTTCTTCATTCATTAATTTTTTCTTAGCTATTTGACTTCTCTCCGGTAATATTTATTTGCTAGTTTGATGAATGGAGTCCCTTAACATTTCCCATTGTTCATTTATACTCTGTATTTTAGCTATTGCATTGTACCTATTTTTCACAGTCACTATGTATAGTGCTTCCACATTGACGTGGATAGGCCTTAGGTTCATACCGGAATACGATCAGCGTTGCCAGTAGTGGGTTGTGCTCAATATTTAAATTTCAAATCCCGAAACAACCAAATAATCACTATGTATTGTTCTTGAATTTCTTTATCTACTTTCAGAACCTCTTTATTAAGTCGCATGTTCCTAACCATTTTTCCCCTCTCTTTAATCTTACTTTTATTTGTCCACATAGTGGTACATGATCACTATTACATTCAGTGCCAGGCATTGTTTTTACATTAATTAGAGCATTTCTAAATCTTTTGTTAATTAGTATGTAGTCAATTTGGTTGTGTATTTTCTGATCAGGGCTTTCGTTAAAGTGTTTCTATTGAAATAGACAGAAATCCCTATCCAAGAGTTTGCCGACAGTCTCTAGAAATTATGGCTCGTTACAAGAATGTCTAAAGGGATGGTCCCGATAGAAGAGACTGGGATTCACTTGGTAGACAAAGGCAGAAGGTGAAGAACACTCGTGTATGTAGGAAGCCCTAACACGAATGCCTAGTTTATCTGTCGGTGATCCTTCGCCAATTGATGGAGCCCCCTGTTTTAAATACTTTCACGCACTCACGCGCACACCTTGCGTTCAAAATGATCACGAGTGGAGTACGTTGGTGAAATTATAAAACAATAATACTCTTTAATAATAAAAGAGAAAATGAAAATTGTGGTTCAACTGGTGAACTATGATAGTTACATTTATGTTACAGGTACAAAAATAAAATAGTTTTCTGATGCTTAGACAGATAGCATGTCATCATTCACACCATCCAGACAGTGACACACTCAGAACACATGTAGACACAGAGTCACCTGAGATAATCTGATCTCGTTTAGGAGTAGTGCTGGCTTTCGTTTGGATTATGTCTTGGAGTCGACCCTGGCATTCGACAGGTGTACGATGCTCCTCCGGATTCCAGGTTCCGTCTCCACTAGTTGGTGGCTCAAAGTTTCAGTAACCGGACCGGTTAGGTGTCAGCAGTATCAGCAGCGAGGCTCCTTAAATCAAACAAACAGTTGCAGACTCCTTAGTGTCTTGACAATAACAATGTGTCTGAGTGTTGGTGTTGTGTGTCTGTTGTGTATGTGTCAGATGCAGAACAGGAATAAAACAATTCCTCTCTGCTATTCTGTATCAAAAGCAAAGGCCAATAGTTCTTATCAGCTTGGCTATACCTTGTATGACATGATGATACAAGGTGAAAAAGGGTCCAGAAGTGGACACCTTCTAAGACCACATGGTCTATTGGAATAGCACATGTAGACAAATCTTTGTTTGAAAAAAAAACATTACAAAATGTACATGGTTGTAAAACTTGAAGTGACTCATATGCAATAATTACTGGTGTATTCCTTAACACCATGGTGAGGAAGTCCTGGGCAGCCAGGATGTTTCCCTAGATAGCTAAGGAACGGCCAACAATAATTCAACCTAATCCCACATCAGTCATTAGGCATAAAGCAATCAAGTGTCGCCATGAAGTCGTGAGGTATACCCCACAGAATATACGAGCTAAAAGATAAGAAGAAGGCCAGCAGGCAAGCAAGGGGCTGAGATATTCCAGGCATTGGGCTTTAGGATGTCTCAGTTATCCCTTGTTGAGTTATTTACTCCCCAAATTCTGATTCCTCACCACATGGTATTTGCTTTGAACTTATGACCGTCAGTGTCATGTAGTTCGGCATGGCGGTGAATCAGGGGTAAGCAACTTTATGTTTGAATATATATATCGCCTAGTAATATTGCTGGCATGTGAGAATCATGTTCCACATGTCTCTTCTACTTCTGCCCACATGGCAAAATCATGTTATCATATTTTCAACAAAATATACATGTAAATACATTCACAAAATGCATATGAAAATAATCAGTAAGGTTCATACATTATATCTATATATATTTTTATCTATAAATATATCTAGGCCTCACATGTTTTTCTCTCAATGTCTCCCCTTTCAACTACCACGTTTCATAAATATACATGGTCGGGAAAGTTTTGGGTTTTCCCAATATCCGAATATAAATGTGTACACACTTCTTACTATAATCATAATTATTATGTTACTACACTCACCCCCAGTCTTATTGCAGCAATTAAGATAGGTTTTGGTATAATCTACCAAAGATGGAGTTGGATTTGGCAGCCCACTTCATGTAAGGTCTGCTTGGCACAGCAGCTATGGTCGTTGTGAACCGGCCGGAAGTTGTTAGTCACAATTTCCGGTGCAGCCGTACTAATAGCATATCGCTGTTTTCCCGTTGCTAGGTAGTGACGGCCATATACTTGGTATTAATAAGGGTTGAAGACAGGGGATTTCCCTTGTGACATCATTTGATGATGACGTGGAAATGTGCTGTCCCCAATAGTACAGTGTGTAGTTTTAGTGCAGCAAATGTCTGCGTCGCCAATATGACGTCATTATTAGTAATTTAGCTGCCGTACTGAACCCAGAATGTAAATTAGGAATTCCACTAACGTAGTAGTGGTAGTGTTTGCATAGTGATCTAGACTCATCCCGTCACAATAGGCCTTAGGTTCATACCGGAATACGATCAGCGTTGCCAGTAGTGGGTTGTGCTCAATATTTAAATTTCAAATCCCGAAACAACCAAATAATCACTATGTATTGTTCTTGAATTTCTTTATCTACTTTCAGAACCTCTTTATTAAGTCGCATGTTCCTAACCATTTTTCCCCTCTCTTTAATCTTACTTTTATTTGTCCACATAGTGGTACATGATCACTATTACATTCAGTGCCAGGCATTGTTTTTACATTAATTAGAGCATTTCTAAATCTTTTGTTAATTAGTATGTAGTCAATTTGGTTGTGTATTTTCTGATCAGGGCTTTTCCATGTGTATAATCGTCTTTTATGGTGTTTAAACCCCGTGTTTCCAATTATCATATCATTAATATTTGCCCATTCTATTAGCTTTTCCCCTCTTTCATTTCTTGTACCTAAATCATAATTCCCCACTACATCTTCCATTTTCCCCTTTCCTACTTTTGCATTAAAATCGCCAAGTATTATTTTTATTTCCTGTGATCCAATTTGAGCCATCGCCATTTCTATTTCGTCATAAAAGTGTTGTATTTCTTCATCACTACTGCTTGCTGTTGGTGCATATACTTGTATAATATTTATGTCTATTGGTTTGCCTTTGATTTTGGCCAAAATAACTCTATCTGAAATACACCAGTATCCATTAAGTGACTTGGCTGTTTTTTCGTCTAATATTATTCCTACACCTTTTTCATGTGTATCCCCTCCAGAATAAATTATTGTGTGGTTGTCAGCAATAATTTTTCCCGATCCCTTCCATCTTATCTCACTAACGCCTAGTATATTCATTTTCATGTTATCCATTTCTCATAGAACATTGTTCAACTTTCCTAGCTCATTTAATGTCCTAACATTCCATGTTCCTACTCTAAATTTATTTATTTTATTTATGATTTTTCCATCATTAGCTGGATGACGGTCTGGTGTCACCTGTGGCTCATGACTGTCCCTACCGGACGAGGATGTCCTAAGACAGCATTAACGTCGTTCACTATCTCTGATATACGTTTTGCCATGAAGTCTTGGAAAGATAATGTGATGGTTTCCTCTTGCCTTCCAAATCCACATGGTGGTCTTTTACCTGTACCTTTGACAGCCATTTCCGACTGTAAGGACAAGTGAGTGCCCTGCTCTGCTCAGCTGCAGAGTTGTCCACTTATTCCGGTGGATACTCGGGTCTCCAGAGCTGTGTTAGCCACACCGTAGTGTGTTTCCAATCCTCTACCGCGGGGAGGTGCAGTTGGGATTTTCCCTTCATAAAGTTATGGTCTATGACCAAAACTCTCAAGGACTTTTCAGAGGACGCTCAAATCATATGAAGACAAAAATGTGAATTCGCTGTGTTAAAATATAAGCAATAATAATTTACTTTACATCTATATAATATTAATCATCATCATTTTAAATGTTGATTTCACTTTAGTTTATCGTAATTTTATTTTGGAAACGTCAATAGGTGCTTCGATCACCTCCGCAGTAAATTCCTCAAAGTCCAGATGCTAACCGTGCAGTATTATATCCGGGATTAGAACGAGTACACTTCCCCACAGACCCCGCGGTGGGGCCGAATCGCACCCCTAAGGGGGTTGAATAAGGGTCCGAACCGACCCCCCATGCGCGCCCCCCTAAGGGTCCGAACCGACTCCCAGGCGCACCCCTAAGGGCTCGAACAGAGGGTCCGAACCGACCCCAGCAAGAGAGGCTCGCCTAGGTAGTCTGACTTGATATATTACCCAGATATATTATTTTGGAATTAAAGCTGTATAAGATATAGGGGTACACACCATTAACAAGTGTCGGTGGCTAGTGTTGGGGACGACGCGCCAGTGTGAGAGGCGGTGTAGGGGGGAATTCTGTCGGAAGCATAACGCGCATCTCAAGAAGGGGGGATTCACAGTCGCCTGTACGAGCTGCGGCATCGGGGTGAAAACCACCCTAGCCCTCTGCCGGCCGTGCGGAGCAAACCGTTGCTGCAGCGATTGATCTTGAGGACGCATACAACAGAGTACCACTGGATTTTTTAATGTTTCAGCTTCTCGAACTAAACGTAAGTCCATTCCTCCTTAGTTGGATCGCTGCAGCCCTCTTCCAACGGAAAGTAGTTTTTAGATGTGGCAGTTGGACTTCGGAACCAACAACAATATATCCTGGCCTACCACAGGGATCACCATTATCTCCGGTACTGTTCAACGCCTACACAGTGAGAATCACCAGTGAGCAGATCACTGGATCTGGCAGGACATTGTCATATGCCGATGATGTTTTAGTGTATCGTCAGGTAAAGGATAGAGAGGAGGTTGCTGTGGAACTACAAACCGAACTCAATCGCATAAGTACTTGGCGTGATGAAGCTGGGGCAATGGTCAACCCAACAAAGGCAACAGTGACTTGGTTCTCGTTGAATAATCATATTGTCAACACTCCATCACCAACTGTAATGCTGTGTTCAGAGACAGTGGAAAGAACGCAGGCAATGAATTACCTGGGGATACGGTTTGATCGAAGCCTTGCTTATAATGTGCACATAGACCAGGTGATAATTAAGGCCAAGCGGGGTTTGGCAGCGATGCGGGTGATGGCGGCAGCAAACTGTGAGCAGCGCCATCTATGTCTTCTGTACGTGGGGCTGGTCATGTCTGTTTTGGAGTATGCAATGGCAATCCTGACTTTCAGCCATAAGCAGATAGAAAGGATGGAAAGGATACAGAATGAAGCTATGCGCATTATTCTTGGATGTACAAGAGATACAGCATGCAGGGCGATGCGCTACCTTCTTGATTTTCCAACCATTGAAGACAGAATACAAGTTTGCAGGGCACGCGCCTACCTCAGAATTAACGCAAACACACAACATCCACTGCATAGTGAAATTAGGAAGGTGAAGGGCAGCAGGTTAAAAAGAGGACGGTCGAGGATGGGTCAAGCCGAAGACATTCTTCAACAGGTGTGTTCACTTGAGGACTTAGAACCTGGCGAGGAGTGGGTGCAAGTGCCAACAGACTTCTGCACATCCTTTTCAGTTTGCATACAACTAGATAGAAAATGCAGACAAGAAAATCCGGCTGCTGTTGAGGCTGAAGTACAAGCGTTGATTTTCGAGAATTCGCTAGACGGTGACGCGGTCATCTACACAGATGGGTCGGTCGTCCGACATGTGAGAAGCTCATGGGCCTTTACAGCTCGGGCCGGAAGGAGAATTGTGAAGGAGGACTCTGGTGCTTTCACTGAAACCACAAGTAGCCTGACCATGGAAGTCATGGCAGTAAGTAAAGCAATAACATGGCTCGAGACACAGACATTCACTAGGGCTTGTTTCCTTAGCGACTCAATGAACATGATCAAGAGGATAGAGGAGGGGTCGATCCGAAGAGAATGGTTGCTGCCTCTGGAGCGGTCTCGAGCTGGCAAAGATTAGTTTCATCTTCGTGCCAGGGCATGCGAGAGTACAAGGAAATGAGCGGGCTGACAAGCTCGCAGGTGAGTCTACTGTTGAGGGCGGACGCGCCATGGACCAGGCCGACATTCTGAATGCTCTACGAGAAGTAAGACTTTTGCGAGAACCAAGTGATGACTGTGAATCTACAACAATGGCCAGACTGCGAGAGCAGCAAATTAAAAGAGGGGTGGCCAAACAAGAACACTACGCAGGAAGCCAAAGAAGATTGATAAACCAAAACAGAACTGGCGTCGTTAGCCGCTACACGTTGCGGGATTTGCTGAGGAGGGGATCCGAGCACTTATGGACTGAATGGTTCGATGTGCAATGAGGATGATCTGTCGACTAACTAACTAACTAACCGCAAACTGCGATACCAACAGGAGGGTCCTTTCCTCTGTGAATGGAGGCGACTGAAAAGAATAAATATTTAAATTCCGGAAAAAGAAATTTTCATTTAGAGAGAAGTGGAGTGTTGCCGGTACGAGTCCAGCTGTAATCATGGACACCGTAAAACAGTTGCAAAATCAAGCTCGCCAGTATGGGATGCAATACAGTCACCGCAGCAAGGTCGTCCTTGCCCGGGAGATAGCTCAGGCGAGAGACGCAGTCCGCGCCACCCGACTAGAGCGGGCCGCCACCACAGGGCGGTAACCAGCTCTTCGAAGGGAAGTCCAGGACGCAGGGCGGCACTCGCGGGAGGCTGCGCGGTTGGAAGACGAGGTCACCGCCGCCCTGCGCCCGCGTAAATACGCCGCCCGGGCTCGAGCGCACCCGTTACAACTCTTTGCCGTGTTAGCCGCTAATTCAAGCAGGCGCCACTGGCGTTATCTACACCTGGAGCCACTAGCTTGACTCATCACCCAGCGCGGTCCCAAACTCGTAGAGGAGGTAACCCCCAAGGATAGGGAAGACCGGGGGAGGCGAATAATCACATGGAAGCTCTTCCGAGGGCTAGATGGTCCGATCGTAGAGAGGCTCCTGCCCCACCTCGAGGCATTGAGGTCAGCCTTCTATCTGCGGTACGCCTACACTTACCGAATCCGAAACATCGAAAACGGAGACGTCATGTTGTACCACAAAAATCTACGCGGGTCCCGCGATTTGATAAACCACACTGCAACAGCCGCAGAGTGGTTGGCAGATCGTGATAACTATAGCGCAAAAATCGCCGGGGCAACCCCGAGTGCGAGCAACCATTTCTTTCTTTTTTGTCGTACATACTAGGAGGCCAGCAAATATCGTAGGAGCAGGCCGCACCGGGGTCTATCGTCCTAGGGTCCGTCGCAATGGGAGGTTGTTGCATCTCTTGTCTGTCGCACTAGGGATTGTTGTCTCTGTACTCTCTATCGTAGTTGCCTCCTCTGCTGCCTCTGTGTCTGTCTGTGTGTTTGTACAAGGCCGTGTGCGCCTGTGTGTCTGTGTATCTGTCTGTGCCTGCCTGTCTGTCTATGCCTGTATGTGTGTGTGTGTCTGTGCCTGCCGGTGTCTGTCTGTGTCTGCCTGCCTGTGTCTGGCTGTCTGTCCTGTGTCTGTGTATATATGTCTGTGCCTGTCTGTATGTATGTCTGTGCCTGTCTGTGCCCGTCTGTGTGTGCGCGTATGTGTGTCTGTCTGTGTCTCTCTGTCTGTGTGTGTCTGTCTATTTCTGTTTGTCTGTTTTCTGTCTGTCTGTGTGTGTCTGTCTGTGCCTGCGTGCCTGCCTGTGCCTGTGGCTGTGTGTCTGTGCGTCTGTTCTGTGTTTCTATATCTGTCTGTCTGTGTCTGTCTGTCTGTGTGTATGTCTGTGCATGCCTGCCTGTGCCTGGCTGTCTGTGTCTGTCTCTGTGTCTGTCTGTATCTGTGTATGTATGTATGTGTGCCTGTCTGTGTATGTCTGTGCCTGTCTGTATGTCTGTATGTGCCAATCTGTGTGCGCGTCTGTCTCTGTGTGTCTATCTATACCTGTCTGTCTGGGTGTGTCTGTCTGTGCCTGCCTGCCTGTGTCTGCTGTCTGTGTCTGTCTGTATCTGTATATATATGTATGTCTATGCCCTGTCTGTGTATGTATGTCTGTGTATGTCTGTCTGTGCCTGTCTGTGCCAGTCTGCCTTGTCTGTATGTGTGTGCCTGTCTGTCTTGTGTATGTCTGTGTCTGGCTGTCTGTGTATGTATGTCTGTCTGTTTGTGTCTGTCTATGATTGTCTGTCTGTGCCTGTCTGTGCCCGTCTGTGTGTGCCTGTCTGTATGAGTGTGTCTGTTTGTCTGTCTGTTTGTCTGTCTGTGTCTATCTGTCTGTGTCTGTCTCTGTGTCTGTCTGTTTCTGTGTATGTATGTATGCCTGTTTGTGCCTGTCTGTCTGTGTATGTATGTATGTGCCTGTCTGTCTGTGTACGTATGTCTGTGCCTGTCTATATGTATGTCTGTACCTGTCTGTATGTCTGTCTATGCCTGTCTGTATGTGCGTGTCTGTATGTCTGCGTGTGGGTGTCTGTCTGTCTATGCCTGTATGCGCCTGTGTGGCTGTCTGTGCCTGTCTGTGTGGGTCGCTGTCTGTGTCAGTCTGTATCCGTGTATATATGTATGTTTGCCTGCGCCTGTCTGTGTGCGCCTGTGTCTGTATGTGCCTGTCTGTGTGCTCCTGTGTCTGTATGTGCCTAGGTGTGCCTGTGGTGGTGTGTGTGGGTCTCTGTGTGGGTCTCTGTACGCGTCTGTCTGTGTGTGTCTGTGCCCAGCTGTCTGTGTGTTTGTATATGCCTATGTGTCTCTGTGCGTCTGTATGTGCCTATGTGTCTCTGTGTGGCTGTGTGTGTCTGGCTCTGTCCGCGTCGGTGGGTGTCGAGGCGTCTGTGTGTGGCCGCGTGCTTGTCTCTGTGTGTGTCACTGTGTGTGCCAGTGTGTATATGTCTCTATTGCCACCTCTATTGCCCCATCTGCAGCCTCTGCCACCTCTGTTGTCTCCTCCGTAGCCTCTGCCGCCTCGATTGTCTCCTCTAGCACCTCCATTGCAACGTCTACACACCTCCTCTAGCACCTCCATTGCAACCTCTACACACCTCCTCGGTTCTCTCTCGACCGTCTCCTCTGTGGTGGGATCTGGGTTGGACAGAATTCGACAGCCACACAAGGTACACATCGCAGGTGTATCGACCCACCTAGAAGGCACCCCAGACGCCCGCTACCCTTGGAGACACTCCTATTAGACATATGCGGTATACAGGTTCGAATCGCTAGAACCATAGCACAAGCAACCATGTCTATACAAGCAACTTTCGAGAGTATGGGTCTCCGCGCCGAAAAGGCCGTAGCGCCCCACCTTCTTCTCGAAAACGGCTTCGAGAGCAACCTCGTACCCGAGATTGCGAAAGTCGACTACTTGGAGGGCAACCTCGGTCGCACCCATCTCCAACCGCTCGATGGACTTCCAGTCTTTGTCGACGACCTCTATGTGTTCGGCTATCTACGGCGCGAAGACTGTGTGTCCAAGGGTGGAAGTATTTGCTGCACCTCGGGGGAGAATGGTAGCGCAAAGATGGTGGTTGGAGACATTGCCGCCGCCGCCCGCAAAAGCTTGGGTACAGCCCCAGATGGCAGCCCCCGCGGGCACATCTACACTGCCATCACCCACACCGTTGGAACCCACAACACCACCGCTGGTGGAACAATCCGAGCCACCATCGCAAGGATAGAGAGCGATACCAACTGTAGAGCCCTACAGAAGTGGCGAGAGATATACCCCAACACAGAGCCCGCAGCCATATTTGTAGCCAAACTCGATGTGTCCGAAATTCCAATGGCCGAGCTACTGGCCGAATTGCCGAGCTTCGAACGCCTGCTACACGTCCACGGCTATGGCCTCTATTGCATCGACTATACCCAGGATTTCTCTGGTGTTCTCGATCGCCAGGCGTTGGTGGAATACCTATGTGCGAACCACGACTTCCGCGAGCAGGGGAGCCTAGCCACAGCCATAGGAGACGACAAGCCCACAATTCTCGACAATACCAACAGTGTAGGACGGCACGTATGTACCTGGGTCCAGAGCTGCGAGGGTGGGTACACGACCCGCACCAAGATATACAACAAAGTCGTCTCGAACTTCGAGGCTGGCGAAATCCGCGAATCGTTTGGCGGACATCTAGCAGACTATGCCGACTGCCCCAACCAACACCTCCGCCAAACATTCCAACATCCAGACACCCAAGCACGTGGTTGCACCCGTATCGAAGTGTCCCTATATGCCTGTCGCGGGCGCGTTCTGTCGGCAACAACCGCCACCGAGGTCCTGCAAGAAGCGCTAGCCTTGGTCTCGCCGCCAACGGATGGATTGTTTGTTGTGCAACCACCAGCCAAACAATGGGAAAAACTTGCTGCATGTCTCGACCGCTGCTTGGTTCTGGCCAACCGACCACAGGGGGAAATCTATGTGGGGTGGTACGCCCACACCACCACCGGACGGCTGTCGGGTGTTCGAATCCGCTCCACCCAGGAAAAGGTCGACAACGATGCAACCTGGGAGCGGGCGGTACTGTGGGCCGCAGCAGACTTTGGCTTTCGCGCTTGCCCAATCTTTCGGCTCGACATTCTAGAGGCCAAAGCCGAGACGGGTGTGGAGCTCGCACCTCTCCGCTGCTATACCAAGGACAAAGATGCAAAAACCATCCTAGCCGCCAGCAAGAGACCAACAGCGCTCCACCCCAACGGCCCGCCCCTCCAGACCATATTTCCAGAGACCCCAACCGTTTCCTGGACCTGGAGGAGCAAGAAGTGCCATGCAATTGGTGTGGAGGTATCCTCCTACGATCTGGAGGAGGTACCCCAAATCGCCCAAGAACGTGTTGTCTCGCTCCTTTCGACCAGAGCCCGCGAAGACCGTCTCCTACAAATCCAAGATGCAGCAGCAGCCGAAGCCTGGCGCCGTCGCATGTGGGAGGAGCAGGAGGCGGAAGTACAGAGACGAGCCACAGAACTCGAACGACTGCGCCAATATGCAACAGCTAGCGGGATATACAAAGAAAGGTCGAAGCATATATACGAGGAGGTGGAACGGGGACTGCAAGGAGACACAGCGAAACTTTCCGCGATGGTGGGCCGCCTGGAAATCCTCGGGTATAGGCGACAGGGGCAAACACTCCCCAGAGTAGTTGTGTACAAAGATGGAGAAACTACACCCAGCGCTGTATGGGCCACCAGAGGGTTGGAGAAACTTCTCGCCGCAACCGAAAATTGTTTCGAGCGTTGTATAGACTGCTACAACCGCACAACTTTCTGGCTCCCAGCCATTGGAGCGAAGGGGATCTCCAAGCTGGAAATCGATGTACTTCCAGCCAGTACCTTCTACAACGAAGAAAGTCGAGAGATACACTGGAACAAAATCCAAGTCGTCCGCACACCAAAACCCGAACAGCTAGCACTCCTCCAACAGATAGCGAGTGTAGCCGACGAACAGGCACCACGCCTACAAGAGCTCCAGGCCACACTCGCACAGGTCCCCCCACCCAAGGCAAAGGATACATCGAAGACTACAGATCTTCCAGCTGGGGTGTATCTGTGTCGGCGGTATTCCGTAGGGACTTTCCAAGGCACACAACGCATAGTCCTGTTTCTTTCCCCAACCAACGCAGAAGGCGAGCCGTCTACAGACGTAGAAACCCCTGTGTATGGACACTATCTCGCCGCAGAAGTTGCCAGACTTGGTGGACCCACCGAGCTCGAGAAAATGCATTCCCCAATGTTCTGCCGCCTCGGCGATATTCGAACCACACCACAGAAAAAGAAGGCTCGCCTGGTCGTGCTAGCAGCCATTTGCAAATAGAATACCTTGGGCGGCATGTCTAGGAGGCCACAAACCCACCTGGAATGCAAAACAAATAGTCGCCACCACAACCCACAACATACAGCTCGGCATACTCTGGGGAGACCCACGCCGCCGCCGTCTCGCGCGAAATATGGCCCAAGATAGTAGCCGGGCCCTTCCACTCGGCAGCCTGCCGTTCGAGCTCCCCAAGATCTACCAACTCGTGCTTCTCTGCCCGGCTATCGTATTCGGCCTGGGCAACACGAAATTGTTCGTACACAAAGTGGGGGGTACACCCTCCTCGTACAAAGTCCATCTCGCAAACAGCTGTAGGGGTTTGCAGTGTGCACGGCTTTCGTTTCCAACTCTACATCTCGAAATGGAAAACTAGTAGGTCTACACAGCGCCAAAAAAGACTACCAAGGAAGATGGAGAGAGTGCAACTGTCGTAGGGATTCGCAGCGTGCACTGCCTTTTTTCCAACTCTACACCACGAAATGGAAAACTAGTAGGTCTACACAGCACCACAAAGACTACCGACGAAGATGGAGAGTCTGCAACTGTCGTAGAAACAACAATATGGAGGTGGGCAGAATTCGCGCAATGGAACATGCCGTGCAGACTCCATTCTATATCTTGGAAGGCTCGAATCTATATGCTAGCCGCAGTGGTTCGATAGGCTCTACCACATAGGATCTAGATAGCTGCCTAGCACCTAGGCTGTTTGCTAGACAACTGCTTGGCTTGTGCTAGGCTGGTGCTGGACAACTGCTTGGCTTGTGCTAGGCTGTTGCTAGACAACTGCTTGGCTTGTGCTAGGCTGTTGCTGGACAACTGCTTGGCTTGTGCTAGGCTGTTGCTAGACAACTGCTTGGCTTGTGCTAGGCTGGTGCTGGACAACTGCTTGGCTTGTGCTTGATATATGCTAGTAGGTGCTAGGTTGCTATCTAGATCCTATGTGATAGAGCCTATCAAACCACTGAGGCTAGCATATAGATTCGAGCCTTCCAAGATATAGAATTGAGTCTGCACGGCAGAGAGATGGGTGCGACCGAGGTTGCCATCCAAGTATCCGACTTTCGCAATGTCGTAGGCGTTTTCGAGAAGAAGGTGGGGCGCTACGGCCTTTTCGGCGCGGAGACCCATACTCTCGAAAGTTGCTTGTATAGACATGGTTGCTTGTGCTATGGTTCTAGCGATTCGAACCTGTATACCGCATATGTCTAATAGGAGTGTCTCCAAGTTTAGCGGGCGTCTGGGGTGCCTCCTAGGTGGGTCGATACACCTGCGATGTGTACCTTGTGTGGCTGTCAAATTCTGTCCACCCCAGATCCCACCACAGAGGAGACGGTCGAGAGAGAACCGAGGAGGTGTGTAGAGGTTGCAATGGAGGTGCTAGAGGAGGTGTGTAGACGGCAATGGAGGTGCTAGAGGAAACAATCGAGGCGGCAGAGGCTACGGAGGAGACAACAGAGGTGGAAGAGGCTGCAGAGGGGGCAATAGAGGTGGCAGTAGAGACATATACACACTGGCACACACAGAGACAAGCACGCGGCCACACACAGACGCCTCGACACCCACCGACGCCCACAGAGCCAGACACACACAGCCACACAGAGACACATAGGCACATACAGACGCACAGAGACACATAGGCATATACAAACACACAGACAGCTGGGCACACACACACACAGATAGACGCGTACAGAGACCCACACAGAGACCCACACACACCACCACAGGCACACCTAGGCACATACAGACACAGGAGCACACAGACAGGCACATACAGACACATGCGCACACAGACAGGCGCAGGCAAACATACATATATACACGGATACAGACAGACACAGACAGCGACCCACACAGACAGGCACAGACAGCCACACAGGCACAGACAGGCATAGACAGACAGACACCCACACGCAGACATACAGACACGCACATATAGACAGGCACAGACAGACATACATACACAGATAGACAGGCACAGACAGACATTCAGACAGACACAGACATACATATAGACAGGCACAGACATACGTACACAGACAGACAGGCACATACATACATACACAGACAGACAGGCACAGACAGGCATACATACATACACAGAAACAGACAGACACAGAGACAGACACAGACAGCCAGACACAGACAGACAAACAGACAGACAAACAGACACACTCATACAAACAGGCACACACAGACGGGCACAGACAGGCACAGACAGACAATCACAGACAGGCACAGACAGACAGACATACATACACAGATACAGACAGACACAGACAGCCAGGCACAGACAGACACACACACATACAGACAGGCAGACGGGCATAGACAGACACACAGAGACAGACAGGCACAGACAGACACACACACACACAGACGCACACACAGACAGGCACAGACAGACATACAGACAGGCACAGACATACACTGACAGGCACACATACATACATACACAGATGCAGACAGACACAGGCAGGCAGGCACAGACAGACACAGACAGACAGACATAGACACAGACAGACACACATACGCACACACACAGACAGGCACAGACATACATACAGAAGGCACAGACATACATACACAGATACAGACAGACACAGATAGCCAGACACAGACAGCCAGGCACAGGCAGGCACATACAGACACCGGCAAGCATAGGCACACACAGACAGGCACAGACAAACACACACAGACAGGCATAGACAGACAGACACAGACAGACACAGGCAGGCACAGACAGGCACAGACAGACACAGACATCCAGGCACAGGCAGGCAGGCACAGACAGACACCGGCAGGCACAGGCACACACACAGACAGGCACAGACAAACACACACAGACAGGCATAGACAGACAGACACAGACAGGCACA
Organism: Cepaea nemoralis; assembly: GCA_014155875.1. NCBI lineage: Eukaryota > Metazoa > Mollusca > Gastropoda > Stylommatophora > Helicidae > Cepaea > Cepaea nemoralis. Next base: position 232,130 of record JACEFZ010012568.1, read on the forward strand.
GGCAGGCAGGCACAGACAGACACATAGGCGCACACGGCCTTGTACAAACACAGACAGACACAGAGGCAGCAGAGGCGGCAACTACGATAGAGAGTACAGAGACGACATTCCCTAGTGCGACAGATGCATGCAACAACCTCCCTAGATGCAACAACCTCCCATTGCGACGGACCCCTAGCACGATAGACCCCCGGTGCGGCCGGCTCCTACCGATATTTGCTGGCCTCCTAGTATGTACGAGCAAAAAAGAAAGAAATGGTTGCTCGCACTCGGGGTTGCCCCGGCGATTTTTGCGCTATAGTTATCACGATCTGCCAACCACTCTGCGGCTGTTGCAGTGTGGTTTATCAAATCGCGGGACCCGCGTAGAGTTTTGTGGTACAACATGACGTCTCCGTTTTCGATGTTTCGGATTCGGTAAGTGTAGGCGTACCGCAGATAGAAGGCTGACCTCAATGCCTCGAGGTGGGGCAGGAGCCTCTCTACGATCGGACCATCTAGCCCTCGGAAGAGCTTCCATGTGATTATTCGCCTCCCCCGCTCTTCCCTATCCTTGGGGGTTACCTCCTCTAGGAGTTTGGGACCGCGCTGGGTGATGAGTCAAGCTAGTGGCTCCGGGTGTAGATAAAGCCAGTGGCGCCTTCTTGAATTAGCGGCTAACACGGCAAAGAATTGTAACGGGTGCGCTCGAGCCCGGGCGGCGTATTTACGCGGGCGCAGGGCGGCGGTGACCTCGTCTTCCAACCGCGCAGCCTCCCGCGAGTGCCGCCCTGCTGTCCTGGACTTCCCTTCGAAGAGCTGGTTACCGCCCGGTGGTGGCGGCCCGCTCTAGTCGGGTGGCGCGGACTGCGTCTCTCGCCTGAGAAATCTCCCGGGCAAGGACGACCTTGCTGCGGTGACTGTATTGCATCCCATACTGGCGAGCTTGATTTTGCAACTGTTTTACAGTGCCCATGATTACTGATGGACTCGTACCGACAACACTCCACTTCTCTCTAAATGAAAATTTCTTTTGCCGGAATTTAAATATTTATTCTTTTCAGGCGCCTCCATTCACAGAAGAAAGGACCCTCCTGTTGATATCGCAGTTTGTGGTATTTAATGTTGGCTCCGCACGGCCGGCAGAGGGCTAGGGTGGTTTTCACCCTGATGCCGCAGCTCGTACAGGCGACTGTGAATCCCCCCTTCTTGAGATGCGCGTTGTGCTTCCGACAGTATTCCCCCCTACACCGCCTCTCACACTGGCGCGTCGTCCCCAACAGTAGCCACCGACACTTGTTAATGGTGTGTACCCCTATATCTCATACAGCTTTAATTCCAAAATAATATATCTGGGTAATATATCAAGTCAGACTACCTAGGCGAGCCTCTCTTGCTAGGGTCGGTTCGGACCCTCTGTTCGAGCCCTTAGGGGTGCGCCTGGGGGTAGGTTCGGACCCTTAGGGGGGCACGCATGGGGGGTCGGTTCGGACCCTTATTCAACCCCCTTAGGGGTGCGATTCGGCCCCACCGCGGGGTCTGTTGGGAAGTGTACTCGTTCTAATCCCGGATATACTACTCGTGCTCTTCTAATGTTGGTTCGCAAGCATCCTCACACACTCAATCTGCTACTTCTTTTTGGCCATTCCATCTTCAGTCACAACACCTGCTTTCTAACTATCGAGACCAATCCATCCAGTTGAAAGTCCTCGTTTCGGCGTGTCTCTTTAAGGGTTTTCATAATATTGTCTCTCTCCGCTAGCAGTTCCATCCAGCCTATCCTAGCTTATGTTACCCACATCTTTTTCTTCTTTCACACTTTATCCTGGTTCCAAATGTTGCTGTATGTGACCGGGGTCGGGGTCGGGGTGAGCGCCCAACCTTGCATAGATACCCCAATGACTAGTGCATTCATCACCTATGCAGCAAAAGTCTAGCTCCTGGTCTTCTTGTGGCGGAACTGTTTTAACTAACAGGAGAAGGGGCTGCGGCGAGTCACTGGCGCCGAGAAATAGTCAGAACGCTCTAGATTCGTATGCACGTACATGCATGCGCATGTCATTTCATCCATCATTAGACACGTGTGTGTGTGCCGACACACCTAAACTCGAGTAAGACTACTGTCTACTCTAGCAAAGGAAATGTGCTGAAGACGGAGATAACCAGCCAGGAGGTGCGCCACAGAAATTAGGATGCCACGCAATCAGGCGTAATGAAATATGTCGACTACTGCTAAACGTTATGGTACTCGCATTGCTTTGGACCCCCAGGCAGGTGCAGTGCCGGGCCCTATGCCTTGAAAGGGTCCAACCCCAACTACTGGAGGTCCTTCTCAGATATCCTGTGGAGCCAGGGGACATGAGAATAGAGCGTCTGGCGATTCCAAACAAAAACTAAAAATAATGCACTAGAATGCGGAGGGAGACAGCAACAACCAAAAAAAAAAAAAATAGAACTAGAAAACATCTTGGACCAAGAAAAAGTAAGCGTATGTTGATTGCAAGAATCTCACCTCAACGAAAATATAGCCTTCAAAATCAGAGGCTACGGGTGTTACCGATTTGACCGAAAGGATGGGATACTGACCCTTGTAAAAAATAACGTCACTGCTTCTCAAATTGAAGTTTACATGGAAGGGGCTGAGTATCAGACACTTAAACTTAAGACAGGCAAAACAGACCTTCATCTGATTAATTACTACTTTCCAAGTGACCGCCCAAAGGCACTGGCCGCACTACAATTAAAATAAAATAAAATGGTTGTTTGTGGTGACTTCAACAGCCACTCGCAGAGCTGGGGCTATGATCGCATGGACCAGTCGGAGAGAGACTGAAAGACTGTTAGGATGAGAATAAATTCATCTTGATTAACAAGCCGTCCGACCCACATATTTTCTACTCGAGATCATGGCACTCTAGAACTACATCTGGCCTGGCTTTTCATTCACCAGACCTGGAGTGGAACATTACAAGAATTGTTTGGAAACAACTTGTTTGTAGTAACCTTCGGCCAGTCTTTATAACTGTAGAAAATGAGATTTTAATTGAAAGCAGCGCCCTTTCGAGGTGGAACTACAAGAAAGCAGACTGGGCAATGTACAAGCATCGCACCAGCATACTAGTTAGAAACCTGAACATTGAGAAAGACATAAGTAAAGTAGTTGAAGAGTTTGAGAAAAGCATACTACAAGCAGCACGAGAAATAGTACCAAGAGGGGCACGTAAACATAATAAACCCTACTGGAGTAGTGAACTGGAACAGTTGCATAATGATGTGGAAGTATGTAGAAAGCAAGCAGAGGCCAAAACCCAGCCAAGACCATCACAATAAATACCAGCATACAAAAGCCAATTTTCAAAGTGCAAGCAGGCTAGACGGAAAAGCTGGCAGGAGAAAACAGTCTCTTAGCTTTGAAAGAGACCCAAGGAAATTGTGGAAGCTAATAAAACAACTTAACGATGAGAGCAGAGGGAAAAACTCAAAAATTGCATTACATAAAGACGGAAACACCTTAACTGGAAAGCAAGCAGCTGACAATTTTGCGGACTCATTCACACAAGTTGACAACATCGACATCAGTCCAGAGAAACAAGAAGAGATCCGAGAGAAATGGCGACTGGGGCTATGGGTTGACCGCTTTATTGACCACCTTTTGTAAATACGTTTTCTTCTTGCTGCTCGTGTCCAATAAGGGATATGACTAATTCTTCTCTTCTTCTCCAGTCGGCACCATGGTCGTTTCTCAGCGCTTAACTTTGCTGATGATTAACTAAAGTTCTACACACGTTTCACCAACATACAACAGTACTAGGTGGACTCGAACAGTAGTGAACTCAAACAATAGTCGACTCAAAGCCAGTTATAGTTTTGTTCAGTATTCCTCTATACAGACTAAGTTGAACATTGTCAATATCACATTCATATATTCAACGATAAACTGCACAACGAGGTCTAATATACAAACTAGCTCTCAAAAAGAGTCGCGCAGTGTTGGCCATTACTCTATCTGAACGTGGTCCGTACTCGACGAAACCAACGACTAGAATGCCCTATCCGGACCCAACTTTCTGTTGACCTGGTAAATGAGTCCCCAACGTTTTCACGTTGTGTGAAAAGTATCCACTTTTCACGATCCAAGTGTCCACTTCCTGAACACGGCTATAACCTTTGCCCTGGTATAATTTAGGTTATGGCAGTAGAGTTTGAGAAAATGCATACTACAGGCAGCACGGGAAACAGTACCAAGAGGGGCCCGTAAACATAATAAACCCTACTGGAGTAGTGAACTGGAACATGTTGCATAATGATGTGGAAGTGTGTAGAAAGCAAGCAGAGGCCAAACCAAGCCAAGACCATCACAATAAATACCAGCACGCAAAAGCCAAATTTCAAAGGGCCAAGCTACAGGCTAGACAGAAAAACTGGCAGGAGAAAACAGAGTCACTGAACTTTGAAAGAGACACAAGGAAGTTGTGGAAGCTAATAAAACAACTTAACGATGAGGGTTCAGGGAGAAACTCAAAAATTGCACAACATAAAGACGGAAACACCTTAACAGGAAAGCAAGCAGCTGACCATCTTGCGGACTCATTCGCACAAGATGACAATATCGACATCAGTCCAGAGAAACAAGAAGAGATCCGAGAGAAATGGCAACATACAGGACAGAATGAAACGGTACATGAGGTTCAGGAGGCACTTATCACAATCAGCGAACTGGAGCTAGTCGTATCAAAACTGAAAATGAGAAAGTCACCATGAGCTGATGGTATCTCCAATGAAATGATCAGGAACCTAGGAACAGAGGCCGAAGCAAAACTGTTGCAGATCTTCAATAACAGCTGGACCCTAAGCAGTGTTCCACAAGCCAGGAGAGAAGCAATCATGATAGCCCTCCTAAATCAGGGAAAGATAGTTCCATTGCCTCCAGCTACAGACCAATTAGCCACACCAGGTGTCTCTGCAAGACAATGGAGCGCATCATCAATCACAGACTGCAGTGGTACATTGAAAGTGAAAACATCCTTGTGCAACAGCAAGCTGGCTTTAGGCAGTGCTGCTCTACGGAAGATCAGGCAACCTACCTCTCTCAAGAAATTGAGGATGCATTCCAAGAGAAGAAGCTGGTGCTTGTGGCATGGATACATCTGAAGAAAACCTTTGACAAAATCTGGAAAGAAGGTCTGTTGCGGAAACTGAGAAACTGTAAAGTCAATGGAATAATGAACACATGGGTGAAAGCATACTTACACAACAGAAGAGCTCGAGTCCAGATAGACGGACTCAAGAGCAAGAAAGTACTAAAGCGTCAAGGTGTTTCCCAGGGAGGAGTCCTGTCTCCCCACACTTTTTCTAATCTTCATCAATGATCTTGTTGCTAATCTACCATATGGAATTAAAGCGGCAATGTACGCTGATGACCTGGTTTTGTGGAGCACAAATGAACATGCATCAGCGGCCATCATATTGCTACAGAGAGCTGTAGATATATTTGTTGCATGGGCGGATAAATGGTGTGTCAGCATAAACACTGACAAGTGCAGCACCACTCTATTTACCCTCTCTCCAAAACAAAAGGCAGGGATCATCCAGATAAATGGAACTCCCATTAGAGAAGATTAAGAACCAACATACCTTGGAGTAACATTTGATGGCAGGCTGACATGGAGAAAGCACATCAACAAAGCAGTAGCAAAAGCCAGAAGGAAATTAGCCATTCTGAGAAAACTCTGTGGAACCACATGGGGAGCCGATGGGAGAATACTTAGCAAAGTTTATCAACAGAGCATACGACCACACCTGGAATACGGGGCACCTGCATGGTGTTCAGCATCAAATGCCACACTACAAGAACTGGACAAGTGGCAAAATCAAGCACTTAGAATCACCACAGGAGGGATGAGATAAACACCCTATAGTGGAGATGGAGAAGATGAGGAGGACACAATCACTAAGAGAGCGCAGAGATACCAAAACTGTAATACAAGCAGAAAAGTTCCTCAGCTTGCCAGGCCACCCTATGATGAACCGATCTGAAAACTTAGCTATGGGGTGGTTGAAAAAAGCAGTTTTATACACCAGGCCAAACGACTGTGCCGAGAAACCACCGAACACCCCACATATTTTTATCCCCCTGAAAACTATACCAGAGCGAACTCCATGGAAAGATGTAGACTATCACTACAAATCCAAACAAAATTGAGAGGAGTATTTGACTAGGAAGAACAGAACAGTGTACAGCGCAGAACAGCCACTCTCAGCTTCCTTGATGAAGAATACCTACAGGACCTCTGGATCCGAGTCTAAACAGATGGGTCAGCACAAAATGATGTTCGAAATGGAGGGGCGGGAGTGTACATAGAATACCCAAATAATACTAGGGACACGGCCAGAACACTAACAGGAAAGTAATGCCATAACTATGATGTTGAAATTGAGGCAATCAAGATAGCAACTGAGAAATTACTAAATACCAGCAATGGTACACAACCTGTGATGCTATTGACAGATGCAAAATCAGTTCTCGAGGCGCTCCTGTCTGGGAAATTGCCAGTACTAAGGACACTACTTTCTGAACTTAGCAGTCAACATAAGGTCACCATAGTGGATATCATCCCTCTGTGGAATACCTGGAAATGACAGAGCTGATCGATTGGCTAACGAAGGAGCAAAGAAAAGAACAGCCTGATATGCCCGTTATATACAACAAAACGAAAAGAATGATCAAATCAGTCAGAAAGCCACCAATACCTGCTCAAGATGACTACAACGTTATGGACAGATCAGAACAAGTCATTATTCTGCGCCTTAGAACAGGACACAATAGATTACGCAACCACATTTATACAAAACTAGCTGACCCGGCCCGCTTCGCCCAGCCCCTGGCGGGGATCTATCTATCTGTCTGTCTGTCTGTCTGTCTGACTGTCTGTCTCTCTGTCTGTCTGTCCCTGACCGGCTTCGCCCAGTCCCTGATGGGGAGCATTTAATTTAGTTCATATAAGTAGTCATATAAATTCCCGTTCCCGACTGTCTGTCTGTCTGTCTGTCTGTCTGTCTGTCTGTCTGTCTGTCTGTCTGTCTGTCTGTCTGTCTGTCTGTCTGTCTGTCTGACCCGGCCAGGCTTTACCCAGTCCCCGGTTTGGAGCATCTCATTTAATTCACATAAGTATATAAATTCACATAAGATCCCGTTCCCGTTCCCGACTATCTGTCTGTCTGTCTATCTGTCTGTCTGTCTTCTGACCCTACCTGACTTCTCCCAGCCCCTGGTACGGAGCATCTCATTTAATTCATATAAGTAGTCATATAAGCTCCCGTTCCCGACTGTCTGTCTGTCTGTCTGTCTGTCTGTCTAATAATGTATTGGTTGCAGTTAGAACAACATTAGATAAACGAAGACTAACTTATAAAAAGCATTAGAAAGAGAACTTGAAAGATCTTTACATCTTCCCCCAACAATTAACTTGGGTAAATGGAGCGACGGCAGTAGCAGCAGCAGCAGAAGAAGAAAAAGGAGGAGGAGGAAGGAGGAGGAAGAAGGAGGTGGAGGAGGGAGGAGCAGGATGGAGGAGGAGGAGAGAGGAGGAGGGAGGAGGAGGAAGAGGGAGGAGGAGGGGGAGGAGGAGGAGAGAAGAGGAGGACGGAGGAGGAAGAAGGAGGAAGGAGGAGGAGGGAGGGGAGGAGGAGGGAGGATGGAGGTGAAGGGAGGAGGAGAGAGGATGAGGAGGGAGAAGGAGAGAGGATGAGGAGGGAGGAGGAGGAGGGATTAGGAGGAGGAGGAGGAGGCGGCGGAGGAGGAGGAGGGAGGATGAGGAGGAGGGAGGATTAGGAGGGGGAGGATTACGAGGAGGGAGGAGCAGGGAGAGGGAGGAGGAGGATTTAGGTGGAGGAGTATAACGCTTATGCCTGTGGATAACTGTAGCGAAAGGGTCCGCCTATTTGAGAAATATGCAACAATTTTTTTTACATATATAGCAATGCTATTAGAAGTTATGTTCTCTCGCTATATGCACATTATAATGTAATTTGAAATATTAAATAATATTAAGTAAATAACCGTTTTTACACTAACAAAATATGGCAGTTGGCAGCACGGGAATGAGAGGAAGACGTGTAGAAAATTTCATCTCAATCGGATGGACCGTTCGGGAACGCATAAAGGACAGACATACATACAGACAGACAGTCTCTTTTATATATATATATATATATATATATATATATATATATATATATATATATATATATATATATATATATATATATATATATATATATATATATATATATATATTCAATATTGGTGAATCAGCCATGTGCAAATGTGGATTGGCGTGGCAGACAGCAGAGCACATACTCCAAGACTGCCCAAAATATAACATATCTAGGAAAGCCTTCTGGCCTAGAGAGACAACAGCGGAAGATAAACTCTATGGACCGCTGAGTGAACGAAAAAAAGCAATTATAGACATATTTCAAGCGAACAAAAGAAGAAGAACACTTTACCCTCCCCTTGGGACATAGCACTCAACCAACTCGCGACAAGCCCTCCTATCTTTAGCTATGCCTTGTAGGTAAGTCCATGTCCTCGCCATATTATCCACTGATGTTTCTACATCTCTTCTCTGTGTGTTTTTAGATCTTCATCCATTTCTATAGCCCTAAAGATTCCAGACAAAGGCCTGTCTACTTGTACTATTTTTTATGATTTTTCTGTGTAAATCCCCCATCTAGTGTCAACGTCTTTTCTTCGTTTCTTGGTTAACTGGTATTTGTCTAGTTCTTTCCATGACCTCCCCAGTGGCGATTTTCTCATACCATTTTCGTCCTCCTATTTTGCGCATATCGGGGAACGAAGATAAAACTGACTTGACAAATTAATGTTTCTTAGAGGGTCAGTCCGATGTCTTCGCGCGAAACATGACTAATCTTTCCTGACCAGGCCCAGCAATCACTTAGTATGCCATAATGGATGTGATTTGCAACACAAGCCAATGGAATGCCATTGTTGCTACCAAAACGTCCATTAGCAACTGCTTGTGGTAGCATTGTAGCTCGAAGCTTATACAGTCAGCATACTTGTTATATATATATATATATATATATATATATATATATATATATATATATATATATATATATATATATATATATATATATATTCTTCTTCTTCTTCTTCTTCAGCGTTCCGAGCCATTGAGGTTCTTTGCTGCAAATACAATCCGTCTCCGTTCGTCTCTCTGGTGAGAGTACCATATACCAACTAAACCTCAAGGCGTAGAAAATGGTTCTCTACGTTACACTTTTAAAGTATTAAAACACAAAGAACTGGATTGGTGCATGAGACCACAAGTTTAGAAAACTCATTAGTCCATTGACCGTACTTTTAAAACAAAACTATTTTATTTCTTCAATCAATAAATACAAGATAAAATAACGTAGTATTACATTGATAAACTACTGAGCTTAATCTTGCCAAGAAATCAACAGTCAGCTGAAAGATGCTGATGTTGACAGCGATGTCTTGTAAAGGATATGCGAACCCAAAAAAAAAAATTACATTGATTGAGCTTGGCATATTGATGGAGTATTTCTGATTATTGTGGCAGGTAATGACAGAACAGAATTCCCGGCAAAGTCAGAACCGGAGCAAGACACTGAAGGTATGTAGTTCTGATAGGAAAAAGATACAATTAGAAATGTGAAATGAAAATGCGAATTAAACACGGAGATCAATAATATAGGAAGGATATAAAAGAGGTTACAGGGGCCAACAAAATATAGGACCACTTAAAGTTGGCTGGCTGTTTGGTTTAATGGCTGGCTAGTTGGTTGGCTTGTTGATAGGTTACCTGGCTAGTTGGTTGGCTTGTTGATAGGTTACCTGGCTAGTTGGTTGGCTTGTTGATAGGTTACCTGGCTAGTTGGTTGGCTTGTTGATAGGTTACCTGGCTAGTTGGTTGGCTTGTTGATAGGTTACCTGGCTAGTTGGTTGGCTTGTTGATAGGTTACCTGGCTAGTTGGTTGGCTTGTTGATAGGTTACCTGGCTAGTTGGTTGGCTTGTTGATAGGTTACCTGGCTAGTTGGTTGGCTTTTTGATAGGTTACCTGGCTAGTTGGTTGTCTTGTTGATAGGTTACCTGGCTAGTTGGTTGGCTTGTTGATAGGTTACCTGGCTAGTTGGTTGGCTTGTTGATAGGTTAACTGGCTAGTTGGTTGGCTTGTTGATAGGTTACCTGGCTAGTTGGTTGGCTTGTTGATAGATTACCTGGCTAGTTGGTTGGCTTGTTGATAGGTTACCTGGCTAGTTGGTTGGCTTATGATAGGTTACCTGGCTAGTTGGTTGGCTTGTTGATAGGTTAACTGACTAGTTGGTTGGCTTGTTGATAGGTTACCTGGCTAGTTGGTTGGCTTGTTGATAGGTTACCTGGCTAGTTGGTTGGCTTCTTGATAGGTTACCTGGCTAGTTGGTTGGCTTGTTGATAGGTTACCTGGCTAGTTGGTTGGCTTGTTGATAGGTTACCTGGCTAGTTGGTTGGCTTGTTGATAGGTTACCTGGCTAGTTGGTTGGCTTGTTGATAGGTTACCTGGCTAGTTGGTTGGCTTGTTGATAGGTTACCTGGCTAGTTGGTTGGTTGGTTGTTCGGTTGGAGATAACAAATGCTCTACTTTCGAACAGTGTCAATGATTATATTTGTAATGGCATTTCCGCCAAAATATGATCCATAAATTGGCGTCATATGGTATATAATTCTACACTAAGCACCTGAAGAGAGCCGGCGAAATATGCCAGAGATGTTTCTCTCTTTGGCCTGGGCTTTCATCTAGACCCAGCCTAAAAGTGGTAGCAGCTTGGGAAGGTTAACAAGGTCAAAAAATGCCTGAAGACGTTGGATGTATCGGCCGAAAAGCGCAAATGTCGCAGCCCTGCTGTAAACAGGCACAACGCAATTACGTCCAAAACAAATATTCCGGACGCACGAAGAAGAGGTAGAAGAAAAAACGGGCAGCAGGAGGTTTCACTGAAAGCCAAGCCAACCTTGGTGTTACCCATCACATCACCACTCGTGTCCCGAATGGTCTAAACATATGGATCTGGCATCATATACCCAATATATCTCCTGGCGTGTAGAAGGGCCATTTACTTATACGTTATCATCTTCATTGCCCAGCTTGACTTCCTGTAGTGTCAAAGTCTCATCCTATAGATCACACAAGGAAAATATTAACACGGTGCCCCAACATCGCGACCCCCAGTGAGGGTCGCAGAGCGTGTATTCCAGTACCACGCATGCTATACATATTCTTCATTTTGTGGATAGGTATTTTACTTATGACATTTCTTAGCAGCGGTCTAATGGACCTCATCTGCTCAAGTAGTATGGCCGAACGGATAAGACTGCATATTCTTAAACTTCCGGTGTGCTAGTGCCGAGATAGCGGGCTTAGCCCCTACACCTGTCAGTTGGACTAAAATGTCGATTTCTCGTCCTTGACCTGGGGACGTAAATTACAAGTACCTCTGAAGTCGGAGTGGGCTCGCTTGATGCGAGGGATACTGGTAATAGGGAAAGCTAATTCACACGCAAATGTCGGTTCAGCGCATTAAAAGTAGTAGTTCGTGTATGGACTACGCTTGATTTCAAAACGAGTGAACGTAACAATACTGAGACGGGATGAGCGTAGATCACTATGCGAACACAACCAATATTACATTAGCTGATTTCCTATTTACATTCTGGATTTAGTACTGCTTCTATATGACTAATAATGACGTCATATTGACGACGCAGATATTGTCTGCAGTAAAACTATACACAGCACTATTGAGGATGGCATGTAATATTACATCACATATTCAAATGACGTCACATTCTATTTCCCTAGTCTTCGACGCTTATAATCACTACCAAATCTAATGGCTGGGATTATATGTTCGTCACTCCTAAGCAAAAGGATTATGGAGATACGCTATTAATACTACCTTACCGGAAATCGAAACTAACGACTTCCGTCCAGTTCAAAACTACCATAGATGCTGTGTGGAGCATATCTGACTGAAGTGAGCTGCCACATCCAATTTCATCCTTGGTAGATTATATCAAGAAAGATCTTACTCACTGCAATAAGACTGGGGGTAAATGTAATAACAGAGTAATTAACTGATGCAGTGCTAAACAAAAAAGAAGGTTTGGACCAAACATAGCATACAAACAAATTAACAAGTATTAGAATGTAAATTTTCATCCACTGAGAATTAAAATTGCCAAAGATACAATGAAAAAAAAAAATAACACGATGACACTAGTATGGCGATATATCGTCCTTCTGTCCTAATATGAAGTCACATTTTGCAATATATTATCCATCGGCACTGAATCAGTTAAGATTATAGTAATTAGTATGCACGCATTTATATTCTGATATTGGGATCAGATATTGTGTATGTGGGGATATATATATATATATATATATATATATATATATATATATATATATATATATATATATATATATATATATATATATATTGTGTGTGTGTGTGTGTGTGTGTGTGTGTGTGTGTGTGTGTGTGTGTGTGTGTGCGTGTGTGTGTGTGTGAACCGTAATGATTATTTTTCTAGGCATTTTGTGAATGTATTTATGTATATAATAAGACATTATGGAAAACACGATTTTGCCCATGTGTGTAGCCAGTAAATAAAACAGGGTGATGGCTTGACCAGAGGAGTTGAAGAGCTATCTGGAAAATGATTCTCACATTCCGGTATTATTACTAGGTGATTTATATTCGAACATAAATTTGATTAACCCTGATCCACCGCCATGCTGAACTGCATGGCATTGAAGTTCAGAGGTTCAATACAAATACCATGTGCTGAAGAATTGGAATTTGGGGAGTAAAGAACTCAAAAGGGGATAACTGATAGATCGTAAAGCACAATGTCTGGAATATCTCAGCCACCTTACCTGCTTGCCTTATTCTTATCTACTAGTTCGTATATTCTGTGGGGTATACTTTTTGGCGGCAATTAATTGCTTTATGTCTATTAACTGATGTTTTGTTTGGTTGAATTATTGTTGGCCTTTTATTTAGCTATCATGGGAACCACCCGGGCTGCCGGGACTTCCCCATAATGTTGTTATTAAGGAATTGGCCACAATTAACACATTGGAGTCACTCCAAGTCCAACCATGTATATTTTATAATGCCTTTTTCAAACAATGATTTGTAAATTTGTCTTAATCAAGTGGACCATTTTGTCATATGATATGTCCACTTCTGGGCCTTTTGCACCTTGTATCACCTAGTCACACAATGTATAGCCAAACTAAAAAGAGCTAATGACCCTTTGGTTTTGATACAGAATAGCAGCGAGGAACTATGTTTGTTCCTAGTCTGCATCTGATAGGCACACAACAGACACTCAACATCAGCACTGATGTCATAATCTCCCCTGTAGTTGTGCCGCGGCGTCGTTAGATCACTATGCGGACACCACCAATATTACATTAGCTGATGTCCTATTTACATTCTGGATTTAGTATAGCGTCTATATGACTAATAATGACGTCCTATTAACGACGCGGAAATTTTCTGCACTAAAACTGTACACATCACTATTGGGGATGGCATGCAATGCCAAATCACCTATTCAAATGACGTCACAATCTATTGCCCTTGTCTTCGACCATTATCTGTCAAAACTGTCATTTACTGCCAAGATAGTACCTTGCGGTGTATGACAGAGGGGTCTTTGAGCCTCGACCCTTATCATCACTACAAAGTCTAATGGCTGGGGATGTGTCCGTTACTGCTTAGCAATGGGAATACGGCGATACGCTATTAGTACTACCTTACCGGAAATCGAAACTAACGACTTCCGTCCGGTTCAAAACTACCATAGCTGCTGTGTTGAGCATATCTGACTGAAGTGAGCTGCCACATCCAATTTCATCCTTGGTAGATTATATCAAAAATATCTTATTCGCTGCAATAAGACTGGGGTGAGTGTAATAACAGAATAATTAAGATTATAGTTAGGAGTGTGCATACATTTATATTCTGATATTGAGAAAACACAAAATCTACAGATCATGCATATTTATGATATGTGGGATTCGAAATGGGAGACACTGAGGGAAAACATGTGGTGCCTCTGTGTGTGTGTGTGTGTGTGTGTGTGCGTGCGTTCGTGCGTGCGTGCGTGCGAGTGAGAGAGTGTGTGTGTGTGTGTGTGTGTGTGTGTGTGTGTGTATGTGTGTGTGTGTGTGTGTGTGTGTGTGTAAGCCCTAATGATTATTTTTCTAGGCATTTTGTGAATGTATATATATATATACCATGTGTGTAGCCAGAAAACCCCAAACAAGGCAATGGCTTGACTAGAGGAGTAGAAGAGATATCTGGAACATGATTCTCACATTCCGGTATTATTACTAGGTGATTTATATTCGAACATAAATCTAATTAACCCTGATCCACCGCCATTCTGAATTGCATGACATTGAAGTCAGAAGTTCAACGCAAATACCATGTGCTGAGGAATCGGAATTTGGGGAGTAAAGAAATCAAAAGGGGATAACTGATAGATCCTGAAGCACAGTTTCTGGAATATCTCAGCCACCTTACCTGCTTGCCTTATTCTTATCTACTAGTTCGTATATTCTGTGGGGTATACTTTTTGGCGACAATTAATTGCTTTATGTCTATTAACTGATGTTTTGTTTGGTTGAATTATTGTTGGCCTTTTATTTAGCTATCATGGGAACCACCCGGGCTGCCGGGACTTCCCCATAATGTTGTTATTAAGGAATTCGGCACAATTAACACATTGGAGTCACTCCAAGTCCAACCATGTATATTTTATAATGCCTTTTTCAAACAATCATTTGTAAATTTGTCTTAATCAAGTGGACCATTTTGTCATATGATATGTCCACTTCTGGGCCTTTTGCACCTTGTATCACCTAGTCACACAATGTATAGCCAAACTAAAAAGAGCTAATGACCCTTTGGTTTTGATACAGAATAGCAGCGAGGAACTATGTTTGTTCCTAGTCTGCATCTGATAGGCACACAACAGACACTCAACATCAGCACTGATGTCATAATCTCCCCTGTAGTTGTGCCGCGGCGTCGTTAACGGCGCCAGGCGAATACCATTCACCTGTCCACAGGTTCGCCGGTGAGCGGGACTAAATAGACAGCGGTCAAGCCAGTACATGCGTGCTGCATGAAGTCCACGCTGAGACACCATCCCGCTTGGCTAGTGCGCACAGCGAGAAAGGACAGACAGGCTTGGGATTGTCGGACAGTACGGACGGGTCTGAGAGAAGCTCGTATGACTGATGTTTGAATGCCGATTGATTGTAAACCTTGTGAGAAGATAGGAGACTGTGCAGCTGTGGTATAGATCTGTGAGTGTATCCAGTGTATTGATTCATTGACTAATTGTATTGTTATCATCGACATTGTAGTGGCGAGATGCCTGATCTGATTGTGTTGCGTGAGAATTGTAAATATAGTGCTTAACTTAGTGTTGCAGTGCGTCACGTCAAGTCATTCTGTGATAGTGTTTGTCGCACATGTGTTAGGGCACACGAGCCATAATTAGTGTTAAATGTATGAACCTGACAACTGAGACACATTACTACTGCCAAGACACCAAGGAGTCTTCGACTGTTTGTTTTATTTACGGAGCCTCACTTCTGATATTGCTGAAACCTACACTGATCCGGTTACCGAAAGCTTTGAGCCACTAACTAGTGGAGACGTAACCATGCATCCAGCGAAGCTTCGAATACCTGTCAGGGTCACTTCCAAGACATAATCAGAACAAAATCCAGTGCTAGTCCTAAACGAAATCAGATTGTCCCAGGTGACTCTGTGTCTACATGTGGTCTGAGTGTATCACTGTCTGTACGGTGTGAATGATGATAAGTTACCTAGCTAAGCATCAGATAATTGTTTTTTCTTTGTACCTGTAACATAAAATTGTATTGTCCTAGTTCACTAGTTAAACGATAACTTTATAGAACTATCTCTTTTATTATTAAAGAGTTTTTTTTTGGTTTGAAATTGCAACCATTTCCTCCATTGTTGATTCCTTTGCCAGCAATTATTGTAAGTGAGTGAGTGAAATATTTACTAAAGCAGGGGGCTCCATCAATTGACGAAAGACCACCGACAGATAAACTAGATATTCGTGTTAGATTTTCCTACATACACGAGTGTTCTTCACCTTCTGCTTTTGTCTACTAAGTGAATCCCAGTCTCTCCTATCGGGACCATCCCTAGAGACATTCTTATAATGAGCCATAATTTCTAGAGACTGTCGGCAAACACTTGGATAAGGATTTCTGTCTATTTCAATAGAATTACCCTAATGGTCGGTGACAATTGTGGTCTCAGGTCTGGGGTCTACGAAGCTAATTAGAAATAATATTTCTAATAAATTGAGTTAATTGGTACAAAATTGTTTTCCCTCAACATCTCAGTAAATGGTAGAGTAGTTTACGAAACTGTAATTAAACGTTTCCATTCGATTGCGAGAATAGTAAAAGTGTGTTTTGTATCACTGTCTGTACTAATAATTTTTGTGTATGTACTAATAAGATTTGTAAAATATTGCAATTGTATTTGTATAACTTGAATTGGGGAGTAGTATAATACTGATAGAAATTGTAGTCCACTGATCACTCACCCTCTCAGTCAAAACTCAGTCATGAGTTCATCAGCAGAATTGCAAGCAGCGGCGCTAGCTATGGGGTTATCGGGGTCTGAAGCAGCCAAATATGTCCATGATATGGGGAGGGATTTAAGTAAAGAAGACAGGGAAGATAAAATGTGTAGGCATGAACTCGAGCTTAAGAAACAGGAAGCAGAAACCGAACTTAAGCAGTTCGAGGCCGAGAAAGAGAAAGAACTTAGACAGTTACATGAAAATGAAAAAAAAAATCCGACAGCATGAGATGAGTATGAAAGATCTAGAAAACCAAGGTCTATCAGCGACCTGCTCTAACACCAGCTCTCGGGCACCCATTATTAATACCCAGTTACCTTCGACTTCTCATGTGGGCACTATGAGTTTTCCGTTGATACCATTCGAGGAAACTCAGGAACAATTAGACTGTTATCTTCAAAAATTCGAAAGATTAGCTGTATAATTTGTGTTGGCTAGAGAAAACTAGATCGTAAAGCTTTCTCAGGGATTGAGGGAGCCAGTCTATGAAGTTTTTCGTGGACTACGTCCAGGCCATAAAAACGAGTACGAAAATTTAACATCGTCTTTATTGAAGAGGTACGAGATAACATCAGCTGCTTATCAGCGGAGATTCCGAACTGCAAGACGTGTGAAGGATGAGTGATACTCACAATTGTCCGCCTGTCTGCAGAGTTATCTCTGTACATGGGGGATATTGGGAGGGTATGAACACTCCTATAATGGCTTGCGTTAGATGGTTTTGTGTAAGCAGCTGAAGAACTGTATGTCGAAACCTATGGAAACTTACATCGTTGAACAAGAGGCGCAGAAACTGGAGAAAATGATGGTCTTGACTGAAAGGTATCTGACTGCTTATGGAGACTCAGTCCCAGCACAACTTCCCCAACCTCAATTTACCCCTCCTCCAACCAATCAGGGAAAAATCTCTGACAATAGCAGACTAGAAGACCAGAGGCAATCTCAGCAGCATCATAACGACCAACAAACCACACTTGAGGCTAGAGAGCCTTACTGCATGAACTATTGTAATAATTCCCACAGTACGACAGATTGCAAACACAAAACGAAACCCCAGATAGCGGCTTGCTTCTCAATGGGAAGAAAACCATTGTACTACCACCACCACCCGAAATGAGAGGACCTCTTGTGGTTTAGAAGATCGCTGCCAATGGACAGTTTTTTTTAAATGTATCTATGATACGGGTTTACAGTATGATGCCATAAAACATGGTCAGTTGATCCAAGATACGGTTGAAGTTATGGGTGCGACAAAAAGTTCACCTACCATAACTTTACCAATAGCCCAAGTGTTAGTTAACTCTAGATTTGTACAGGGAACTATACCGGCAACAGTAATAGTGGATCCAATATATTACATATTGCTTGGACGTAAGTATGTTTATTTAGGGAAACCCTCCACTTCTAAGATAGTAGTGAGTGCACTGACTCAATTCCCGACTCTAACACCTGGCGTTAACCAACTTCCTAGTGCTAGGAAGGCTCCCCAGAGAGGAAAATTGTGTTTTCTCCAAACGTTCACAAGCAGTAGGAAAAAGAGTCACTGTTAAAGATTAGTGGGACTAATGAGAGCAGAATAGGGCAGGCAAAATAGGTTAACTGACTAGTTGGTTGGCTTGTTGATAGGTTACCTGGCTAGTTGGTTGGCTTGTTGATAGGTTACCTGGCTAGTTGGTTGGCTTCTTGATAGGTTACCTGGCTAGTTGGTTGGCTTGTTGATAGGTTACCTGGCTAGTTGGTTGGCTTGTTGATAGGTTACCTGGCTAGTTGGTTGGCTTGTTGATAGGTTACCTGGCTAGTTGGTTGGCTTGTTGATAGGTTACCTGGCTAGTTGGTTGGCTTGTTGATAGGTTACCTGGCTAGTTGGTTGGTTGGTTGTTCGGTTGGAGATAACAAATGCTCTACTTTCGAACAGTGTCAATGATTATATTTGTAATGGCATTTCCGCCAAAATATGATCCATAAATTGGCTTCATATGGTATATAATTCTACACTAAGCACCTGAAGAGAGCCGGCGAAATATGCCAGAGATGTTTCTCTCTTTGGCCTGGGCTTTCATCTAGACCCAGCCTAAAAGTGGTAGCAGCTTGGGAAGGTTAACAAGGTCAAAAAATGCCTGAAGACGTTGGATGTATCGGCCGAAAAGCGCAAATGTCGCAGCCCTGCTGTAAACAGGCACAACGCAATTACGTCCAAAACAAATATTCCGGACGCACGAAGAAGAGGTAGAAGAAAAAACGGGCAGCAGGAGGTTTCACTGAAAGCCAAGCCAACCTTGGTGTTACCCATCACATCACCACTCGTGTCCCGAATGGTCTAAACATATGGGTCTGGCATCATATACCCAATATATCTCCTGGCGTGTAGAAGGGCCATTTACTTATACGTTATCATCTTCATTGCCCAGCTTGACTTCCTGTAGTGTCAAAGTCTCATCCTATAGATCACACAAGGAAAATATTAACACGGTGCCCCAACATCGCGACCCCCAGTGAGGGTCGCAGAGCGTGTATTCCAGTACCACGCATGCTATACATATTCTTCATTTTGTGGATAGGTATTTTACTTATGACATTTCTGAGCAGCGGTCTAATGGGTCTCATCTGCTCAAGTAGTATGGCCGAACGGATAAGACCGCATATTCTTAAACTTCCGGTGTGCTAGTGCCGAGATAGCGGGCTTAGCCCCTACACCTGTCAGTTGGACTAAAATGTCGATTTCTCGTCCTTGACCTGGGGACGTAAATTACAAGTACCTCTGAAGTCGGAGTGGGCTCGCTTGATGCGAGGGATACTGGTAATAGGGAAAGCTAATTCACACGCAAATGTCGGTTCAGCGCATTAAAAGTAGTAGTTCGTGTATGGACTACGCTTGATTTCAAAACGAGTGAACGTAACAATACTGAGACGGGATGAGCGTAGATCACTATGCGAACACAACCAATATTACATTAGCTGATTTCCTATTTACATTCTGGATTTAGTACTGCTTCTATATGACTAATAATGACGTCATATTGACGACGCAGATATTGTCTGCAGTAAAACTATACACAGCACTATTGAGGATGGCATGTAATATTACATCACATATTCAAATGACGTCACATTCTATTTCCCTAGTCTTCGACGCTTATAATCACTACCAAATCTAATGGCTGGGGATATATGAATTATATGTTCGTCACTCCTAAGCAAAAGGATTATGGAGATACGCTATTAATACTACCTTACCGGAAATCGAAACTAACGACTTCCGTCCAGTTCAAAACTACCATAGATGCTGTGTGGAGCATATCTGACTGAAGTGAGCTGCCACATCCAATTTCATCCTTGGTAGATTATATCAAGAAAGATCTTACTCACTGCAATAAGACTGGGGGTAAATGTAATAACAGAGTAATTAACTGATGCAGTGCTAAACAAAAAAGAAGGTTTGGACCAAACATAGCATACAAACAAATTAACAAGTATTAGAATGTAAATTTTCATCCACTGAGAATTAAAATTGCCAAAGATACAATGAAAAAAAAAAATAACACGATGACACTAGTATGGCGATATATCGTCCTTCTGTCCTAATATGAAGTCACATTTTGCAATATATTATCCATCGGCACTGAATCAGTTAAGATTATAGTAATTAGTATGCACGCATTTATATTCTGATATTGGGATCAGATATTGTGTATGTGGGGATATATATATATATATATATATATATATATATATATATATATATATATATATATATATATATATATATATATATATATATATATATTGTGTGTGTGTGTGTGTGTGTGTGTGTGTGTGTGTGTGTGTGTGTGTGTGTGTGTGTGTGTGTGTGTGTGCGCGTGTGTGTGTGTGAACCGTAATGATTATTTTTCTAGGCATTTTGTGAATGTATTTATGTATATAATAAGACATTATGGAAAACACGATTTTGCCCATGTGTGTAGCCAGTAAATAAAACAGGGTGATGGCTTGACCAGAGGAGTTGAAGAGCTATCTGGAAAATGATTCTCACATTCCGGTATTATTACTAGGTGATTTATATTCGAACAT
The DNA here is from genome assembly GCA_014155875.1 of Cepaea nemoralis. Taxonomy (NCBI): domain Eukaryota; kingdom Metazoa; phylum Mollusca; class Gastropoda; order Stylommatophora; family Helicidae; genus Cepaea; species Cepaea nemoralis. Next base: position 252,922 of record JACEFZ010012568.1, read on the forward strand.
AAATTTGATTAACCCTGATCCACCGCCATGCTGAACTGCATGGCATTGAAGTTCAGAGGTTCAATACAAATACCATGTGCTGAAGAATTGGAATTTGGGGAGTAAAGAACTCAAAAGGGGATAACTGATAGATCGTAAAGCACAATTTCTGGAATATCTCAGCCACCTTACCTGCTTGCCTTATTCTTATCTACTAGTTCGTATATTCTGTGGGGTATACTTTTTGGCGGCAATTAATTGCTTTATGTCTATTAACTGATGTTTTGTTTGGTTGAATTATTGTTGGCCTTTTATTTAGCTATCATGGGAACCACCCGGGCTGCCGGGACTTCCCCATAATGTTGTTATTAAGGAATTCGGCACAATTAACACATTGGAGTCACTCCAAGTCCAACCATGTATATTTTATAATGCCTTTTTCAAACAATCATTTGTAAATTTGTCTTAATCAAGTGGACCATTTTGTCATATGATATGTCCACTTCTGGGCCTTTTGCACCTTGTATCACCTAGTCACACAATGTATAGCCAAACTAAAAAGAGCTAATGACCCTTTGGTTTTGATACAGAATAGCAGCGAGGAACTATGTTTGTTCCTAGTCTGCATCTGATAGGCACACAACAGACACTCAACATCAGCACTGATGTCATAATCTCCCCTGTAGTTGTGCCGCGGCGTCGTTAGATCACTATGCGGACACCACCAATATTACATTAGCTGATGTCCTATTTACATTCTGGATTTAGTATAGCGTCTATATGACTAATAATGACGTCCTATTAACGACGCGGAAATTTTCTGCACTAAAACTGTACACATCACTATTGGGGATGGCATGCAATGCCAAATCACCTATTCAAATGACGTCACAATCTATTGCCCTTGTCTTCGACCATTATCTGTCAAAACTGTCATTTACTGCCAAGATAGTACCTTGCGGTGTATGACAGAGGGGTCTTTGAGCCTCGACCCTTATCATCACTACAAAGTCTAATGGCTGGGGATGTGTCCGTTACTGCTTAGCAATGGGAATACGGCGATACGCTATTAGTACTACCTTACCGGAAATCGAAACTAACGACTTCCGTCCGGTTCAAAACTACCATAGCTGCTGTGTTGAGCATATCTGACTGAAGTGAGCTGCCACATCCAATTTCATCCTTGGTAGATTATATCAAAAATATCTTATTCGCTGCAATAAGACTGGGGTGAGTGTAATAACAGAATAATTAAGATTATAGTTAGGAGTGTGCATACATTTATATTCTGATATTGAGAAAACACAAAATCTACAGATCATGCATATTTATGATATGTGGGATTCGAAATGGGAGACACTGAGGGAAAACATGTGGTGCCTCTGTGTGTGTGTGTGTGTGTGTGTGTGTGTGCGTGCGTTCGTGCGTGCGTGCGTGCGAGTGAGAGAGAGTGTGTGTGTGTGTGTGTGTGTGTGTGTGTGTGTGTGTGTGTGTGTGTGTGTGTGTGTGTGTGTGTGTGTAAGCCCTAATGATTATTTTTCTAGGCATTTTGTGAATGTATATATATATATACCATGTGTGTAGCCAGAAAACCCCAAACAAGGCAATGGCTTGACTAGAGGAGTAGAAGAGATATCTGGAACATGATTCTCACATTCCGGTATTATTACTAGGTGATTTATATTCGAACATAAATCTAATTAACCCTGATCCACCGCCATTCTGAATTGCATGACATTGAAGTCAGAAGTTCAACGCAAATACCATGTGCTGAGGAATCGGAATTTGGGGAGTAAAGAAATCAAAAGGGGATAACTGATAGATCCTGAAGCACAGTTTCTGGAATATCTCAGCCACCTTACCTGCTTGCCTTATTCTTATCTACTAGTTCGTATATTCTGTGGGGTATACTTTTTGGCGACAATTAATTGCTTTATGTCTATTAACTGATGTTTTGTTTGGTTGAATTATTGTTGGCCTTTTATTTAGCTATCATGGGAACCACCCGGGCTGCCGGGACTTCCCCATAATGTTGTTATTAAGGAATTCGGCACAATTAACACATTGGAGTCACTCCAAGTCCAACCATGTATATTTTATAATGCCTTTTTCAAACAATCATTTGTAAATTTGTCTTAATCAAGTGGACCATTTTGTCATATGATATGTCCACTTCTGGGCCTTTTGCACCTTGTATCACCTAGTCACACAATGTATAGCCAAACTAAAAAGAGCTAATGACCCTTTGGTTTTGATACAGAATAGCAGCGAGGAACTATGTTTGTTCCTAGTCTGCATCTGATAGGCACACAACAGACACTCAACATCAGCACTGATGTCATAATCTCCCCTGTAGTTGTGCCGCGGCGTCGTTAACGGCGCCAGGCGAATACCATTCACCTGTCCACAGGTTCGCCGGTGAGCGGGACTAAATAGACAGCGGTCAAGCCAGTACATGCGTGCTGCATGAAGTCCACGCTGAGACACCATCCCGCTTGGCTAGTGCGCACAGCGAGAAAGGACAGACAGGCTTGGGATTGTCGGACAGTACGGACGGGTCTGAGAGAAGCTCGTATGACTGATGTTTGAATGCCGATTGATTGTAAACCTTGTGAGAAGATAGGAGACTGTGCAGCTGTGGTATAGATCTGTGAGTGTATCCAGTGTATTGATTCATTGACTAATTGTATTGTTATCATCGACATTGTAATGGCGAGATGCCTGATCTGATTGTGTTGCGTGAGAATTGTAAATATAGTGTTTAACTTAGTGTTGCAGTGCGTCACGTCAAGTCATTCTGTGATAGTGTTTGTCTCACGTGTGTTAGGGCACACGAGCCATAATTAGTGTTAAAAGTATGAACCTGACAACTGAGACACATTACTACTGCCAAGACACCAAGGAGTCTTCGACTGTTTGTTTTATTTACGGAGCCTCACTTCTGATATTGCTGAAACCTACACTGATCCGGTTACCGAAAGCTTTGAGCCACTAACTAGTGGAGACGTAACCATGCATCCAGCGAAGCTTCGAATACCTGTCAGGGTCACTTCCAAGACATAATCAGAACAAAATCCAGTGCTAGTCCTAAACGAAATCAGATTGTCCCAGGTGACTCTGTGTCTACATGTGGTCTGAGTGTATCACTGTCTGTACGGTGTGAATGATGATAAGCTACCTAGCTAAGCATCAGATAATTGTTTTTTCTTTGTACCTGTAACATAAAATTGTATTGTCCTAGTTCACTAGTTAAACGATAACTTTATAGAACTATCTCTTTTATTATTAAAGAGTTTTTTTGGTTTGAAATTGCAACCATTTCCTCCATTGTTGATTCCTTTGCCAGCAATTATTGTAAGTGAGTGAGTGAAAGTGTTACTAAAACAGGGGGGTTCCATCAATTGACGAAAGACCACCGACAGATAAACTAGATATTCGTGTTAGATTTTCCTACATACACGAGTGTTCTTCACCTTCTGCTTTTGTCTACTAAGTGAATCCCAGTCTCTCCTATCGGGACCATCCCTAGAGACATTCTTATAATGAGCCATAATTTCTAGAGACTGTCGGCAAACACTTGGATAAGGATTTCTGTCTATTTCAATAGAATTACCCTAATGGTCGGTGACAATTGTGGTCTCAGGTCCGGGGTCTACGAAGCTAATTAGAAATAATACTTCTAATAAATTGAGTTAATTGGTACAAAATTGTTTTCCCTCAACATCTCAGTAAATGGTAGAGTAGTTTACGAAACTGTAATTAAACGTTTCCATTCGATTGCGAGAATAGTAAAAGTGTGTTTTGTATCACTGTCTGTACTAATAATTTTTGTGTATGTACTAATAAGATTTGTAAATTATTGCAATTGTATTTGTATAACTTGAATTGGGAAGTAGTATAATACTGATAGAAATTGTAGTCCACTGATCACTCACCCTCTCAGTCAAAACTCAGTCATGAGTTCATCAGCAGAATTGCAAGCAGCGGCGCTAGCTATGGGGTTATCGGGGTCTGAAGCAGCCAAATATGTCCATGATATGGGGAGGGATTTAAGTAAAGAAGACAGGGAAGATAAAATGTGTAGGCATGAACTCGAGCTTAAGAAACAGGAAGCAGAAACCGAACTTAAGCAGTTCGAGGCCGAGAAAGAGAAAGAACTTAGACAGTTACATGAAAATGAAAAAAAAAATCCGACAGCATGAGATGAGTATGAAAGATCTAGAAAACCAAGGTCTATCAGCGACCTGCTCTAACACCAGCTCTCGGGCACCCATTATTAATACCCAGTTACCTTCGACTTCTCATGTGGGCACTATGAGTTTTCCGTTGATACCATTCGAGGAAACTCAGGAACAATTAGACTGTTATCTTCAAAAATTCGAAAGATTAGCTGTATAATTTGTGTTGGCTAGAGAAAACTAGATCGTAAAGCTTTCTCAGGGATTGAGGGAGCCAGTCTATGAAGTTTTTCGTGGACTACGTCCAGGCCATAAAAACGAGTACGAAAATTTAACATCGTCTTTATTGAAGAGGTACGAGATAACATCAGCTGCTTATCAGCGGAGATTCCGAACTGCAAGACGTGTGAAGGATGAGTGATACTCACAATTGTCCGCCTGTCTGCAGAGTTATCTCTGTACATGGGGGATATTGGGAGGGTATGAACACTCCTATAATGGCTTGCGTTAGATGGTTTTGTGTAAGCAGCTGAAGAACTGTATGTCGAAACCTATGGAAACTTACATCGTTGAACAAGAGGCGCAGAAACTGGAGAAAATGATGGTCTTGACTGAAAGGTATCTGACTGCTTATGGAGACTCAGTCCCAGCACAACTTCCCCAACCTCAATTTACCCCTCCTCCAACCAATCAGGGAAAAATCTCTGACAATAGCAGACTAGAAGACCAGAGGCAATCTCAGCAGCATCATAACGACCAACAAACCACACTTGAGGCTAGAGAGCCTTACTGCATGAACTATTGTAATAATTCCCACAGTACGACAGATTGCAAACACAAAACGAAACCCCAGATAGCGGCTTGCTTCTCAATGGGAAGAAAACCATTGTACTACCACCACCACCCGAAATGAGAGGACCTCTTGTGGTTTAGAAGATCGCTGCCAATGGACAGTTTTTTTTAAATGTATCTATGATACGGGTTTACAGTATGATGCCATAAAACATGGTCAGTTGATCCAAGATACGGTTGAAGTTATGGGTGCGACAAAAAGTTCACCTACCATAACTTTACCAATAGCCCAAGTGTTAGTTAACTCTAGATTTGTACAGGGAACTATACCGGCAACAGTAATAGTGGATCCAATATATTACATATTGCTTGGACGTAAGTATGTTTATTTAGGGAAACCCTCCACTTCTAAGATAGTAGTGAGTGCACTGACTCAATTCCCGACTCTAACACCTGGCGTTAACCAACTTCCTAGTGCTAGGAAGGCTCCTCAGAGAGGAAAATTGTGTTTTCTCCAAACGTTCACAAGCAGTAGGAAAAAGAGTCACTGTTAAAGATTAGTGGGACTAATGAGAGCAGAATAGGGCAGGCAAAGGCTCCATTTCAGAACGTGAAGAGTATCATGTGCAATAGGTCACTATCATTGAGTATAAGAAAGAGAGTGCTGAAATGCTATGTAGAACTAGTTTTGTTGTATGGCAGTGAATCTTGGAATGTAAATGAACAAATTAAGAAGAAATTAGAAGCAACAGAGATGTGATTCCTGAGACGAATGTTGAGAATTCCTTGGACTGCCAGAGTAACTAATGACGACTGCCTGAAACAGGCTAATGAAACTAGAACACTATATACAACAATAAGAAAGAGACAAACAACTTTCTTTGGTCATGTAATGAGAAGAGAGGCATTGGCGAACATCGTGACAACTGGAAAGATCGAGGGGAAGAGAGGCAGAGGCAGACTAAGAGAAATGATGCTGGATGGATTGAGACGGTGGCACGGAGGAATATTAGCAGCAGAGTTGATCCAGAAAACCAAAGACCGAGATCTGTGGAGAGCCATGAACGCATACGCCAGCTGGCAGGCACTTGATGATGATGAATGAGACTCAGTGGCAGGACCATTTCCCATAATGGAGAAATTGACCAACACCAAATATAAAATCTTCATGAAAGGTAAAACGAAAATCTACCACATCAAAATGATCCGCAAATATTATGACAGAGCAACATAACTACCGGTGCATCTGGTAGATTTAAATCTTGTTAAGAAAGTAGGGAGGAGGGAAGAATTTCATATCTTTCCACACCCACCTCTGACTGGATCATAGCCCGACCTAGAGAAATTTCAGGTCTTACAACAGTACCAAGCAAGCCCTGGAGCCAAAAGAAGAAGCCTAATAGATCATTCTATAGAGGGGAACAATTGGTTCGACTACAAGCAATGTTGAGTATCCATAGTTGATCTAGGTTCATTCATCCCAAAAGTTCGCCGAGCCGTACTTTTATCTAGCGGGGGGAGGGGGGGGGGAATGTGTGACGAGATGAGCCTAGATCACTATGCGAACACCACCATATTACATAAGCTGATGTCCTATTTACATTCTGGATTTAGTATAGCGTCTATATGACTAATAATGACGTCCTATTAACGACGCGGAAATTTTCTGCACTAAAACTGTACACATCACTATTGGGGATGGAATGCAATGCCACGTCACCTATTCAAATGACGTCACAATCTATTGCCCTTGTCTTCGACCCTTATCTGTCAAAACTGTCATTTACTGCCAATATAGTACCTTGCGGTGTATGACAGAGGGGTCTTTGAGCCTCGACCCTTATCATCAATACGAAGTCTAATGGCCGGGGATGTGTCCGTTACTGCTTAGCAATGGGAATACGGCGATACGCTATTAGTACTACCTTACCGGAAATCGAAACTAACGACTTCCGTCCGGTTCAAAACTACCATAGCTGCTGTGTTGAGCATATCTGACTGAAGTGAGCTGCCACATCCAATTTCATCCTTGGTAGATTATATCAAAAATATCTTATTCGCTGCAATAAGACTGGGGGTGAGTGTAATAACAGAATAATTAAGATTATAGTTAGGAGTGTGCATACATTTATATTCTGATATTGAGAAAACACAAAATCTCCCGATCATGCATATTTATGATATGTGGAATTCGAAATGGGAGACACTGAGGGAAAACATGTGGTGCCTGTGTGTGTGTGTGTGTGTGAGTGTGTGTGTGTGTGTGTATATGTGTGCGTGCGTGCGTGCGTGCATGCGTGCGAGTGTGTGTGTGTGTGTGTGTGTGTGTGTGCAAGCCCTAATGATTATTTTTCTAGGCAATTTGTGATTGTATATATATATATATATATATATATATATATATATATATATATATATATATATATATATATATATATATATATATATATATATATATATATATATATTGAAAGTATGGAAAACACGATTTTGCCCATGTTTGTAGCCAGAAAACCTCAAACAAGGCAATGGCTTGACTAGAGGAGTAGAAGAGATATCTGGAACATGATTCTCACATCCGGTATTATTACTAGGTGATTTATATTCGAACATAAATCTAATTAACCCTGATCCACCGCCATTCGGAATTGCATGACATTGAAGTCAGAAGTTCAACGCAAATACCATGTGCTGAGGAATCGGAATTTGGGGAGTAAAGAAATCAAAAGGGGATAACTGATAGATCCTGAAGCACAGTTTCTGGAATATCTCAGCCACCTTACCTGCTTGCCTTATTCTTATCTACTAGTTCGTATATTCTGTGGGGTATACTTTTTGGCGACAATTAATTGCTTTATGTCTATTAACTGATGTTTTGTTTGGTTGAATTATTGTTGGCCTTTTATTTAGCTATCATGGGAACCACCCGGGCTGCCGGGACTTCCCCATAATGTTGTTTTTGAGGAATTGGCCACAATTAACACATCGGAATCATTCCAAGTCTAGCCATGTACATTTTGCAATGCCTTTTCAAAGAAAGATTTGTAAACTTGTCTTAATCCAATGGACCATTTTGTCTTAGGATATGTCCACTTCTGGGCCCTTTTTCACCTTGTATCACCAGGTCACACACAATGTATAGCCAAACAAAAAAGAGCTAATGACCCATGTAGTGTGGTAAATATAATAAATAAGAATAAGGACATGTTCGCTAGGGGTATTCAGTATGAATGGGGTCTAAATCCCAAACACGCCCTCTATAGGAATCAATATACTGGCTCGTAAAACCCCCAAGCATTGAACAAGGCAGAAAAGGGTGCAAGTTCAACACTAACATAGAAGAAATGTTTCCCATAGAAGACTGGGAGATCCGGGAAGTTCTACCACAGACACCCGAGTTACTAATCACTCTACCCATAAGGTGTGTCTATGTGTAAGTGCCCCGCCCCACATTTAATCTCCCACATATATATAAACAATGACAAGTATCCACTGTCATTCACATCCACAGTATTACATAACATAGGGACAACAACCAATGTTAGACACAACAACTGGATTACATGACAGAGGAAAACAGCCACTGTTAGACAAAAACAGTACAATGACTCACTGTATCACATAACAGTAACCATAACTGGACTATAAACATCAATTTTGGAACAACAGGTTAACAATGAAGTAACTTCAAGGCTTGGTTAAACCAAACAAACGAACAACTGTATTGTGAAAACATTTGGGTCTTGGACAAACCCTGTTGGCTACATTATGGTGACATATACATGAAGTACATTATATTCAGGTAATGCACAAAAATTATACAACCATAACAGAAGTCCCCTAAAATCCCCAAAAAAGGTTCACATCAAATACCTGTGTCAAACACAAAACAAAGTAAATAATCCATACAAAGAAATAGATAACAAAAATCTATCTAATCTGTCTCTAGAAATAGCCTATGGGTCTGATGATGACTCCCTCTCCTTCAATATCCACTAGAAAAAAGTCTGGCCATAATCACACTCTCTATAATCCAGGGAAACAGCTGCGTTCCATATATCCACCTATTCAGAAAATTGGGGATTGCACACACACACACACACACACACACACACACACACACACACACACACACACACACACACACACACACACACACACACACACGGAGCTTTCACCTCCGGATCATATATCCAAAGCGAAAAACATGTAGGAGTAATCCATATGAATCCAAAGTGGATATACTGTAATCTCTCAAGTCACAGTTGCTAAGTCACTGGGCTAGGAGCATTCCGGGGTGGTATAACAGACAGATATGAGTCGGAAACGTTCTGGCGTGGCGTGACAAACAGGAGTCCATGTGATTGATTCGATCAGGAACAGGCACAAACACTTTCAGTATATCTTTGGATGAGGAGTGGCATCACATAATTCATTAGAATTTCCTGACAGAATTAACTTGAATTGGGCATAAATATTCCTGCCCTTCTCTGGGTTAAGATGTAGGTTATTCTTTCTTCAGCTGAATATACGACATGATTGACCGGGAGTTGGTATAGTGCTTGATTGTCCATGTCTGGGATATGATGGATGAGAAGATTCAAAGGAAGCTGGGAGTCCACAAAATCAGTTGGTAAATCCATACTGGTAAATGATGGTGAATTCCAGACTATCCATGAGCCTCTGGAATATGACAGTTGAACGTGGAATCAGGCGGTGACTTTTAGAAGAGGGTATACGCTGAAAACCATCTAGGCCAGGCATGCCTCATGTCTTTGCAGACATTGAAAAGATTAACACCATCTGTAAGTTCCCAGAGGTAGGGAATCCACTTCAGCATAGACACAGTCCATTAATTATCCAGGCATTGACATTCAGGTTCAGGGTGTGTAGCAGTAACCAGCACTCTCTTGCAGAATATTAGGGGTAGGCTGATATCCCAGTTTCCTGCCTCTAAATTCAAGCGTTGACTATAAATCCAGTGCCAAGCATGGTGACTAGCGCCAATACTCCACCGCCATCTCTAGCGCTTGTATAGTGAAGAAGAACAGGGTCGATATAGATTAGTAATACAATCCAAACTTCTGATAACAATGTATCATAATAAAACATACATTCCGATAACAGTGTATCATAATAAAATATATATTCTGATATCAGTTATCATAATAAAATATACATTCTGATAACAGAAAAACTTGCTAGTCTTTTACTAAACATGGTATGAACTCTCTGGTGGGTATTACCCAACATCTCAAAGTAAAAACACAAGAGCATGGTGTCATTTCTCACTCACTTGAGATAATATGTAGATATATCATACCAAATGACAATCACATAACATCATTTATTACAGCATTAAGCAGTAACAATTATGATCATAAAAGGTAAAATACTCATAAAAGAGAAATCATGGGAATCTTTTCCCATACACTTGAGATTATGTATATCATACAACATGAAAATCCCATAACATCATTTATGAAAAAGACTACAAGACAATCACACCTCTGTGTATTTACAACAATGTAAACAAAATATTAACTGCTAAGTGCATTAAAAGTCTAAGCGAGAATATATATATCTCTCTCTCTATCTAACAAACTATTAAAGTTGTACAGATAGTAATATTTCTCTATCATAAGGGCAGAAATACAAAATACGCACTCAGGAAAAAACACTTTATAACACAGAGACCAGTTGTGAAAAATAAGCATATAGGAATAAAGTAAGTTCACAAAATCATCTCAGAAGGGTGACTCATAGCAAGATTATATTGTAAGCTTTATGAAGGCTGACTGGACAAAATGGCGATGTCCAGGCTGCGTGACGCAAACCAACTTTTCAATGAAAGCGATTCTCATAATTTTCACACACACAACTTCAATCATGATATTAGTTCTATCAAAGCATTTATCCTAATACATAACATATGTTTTAAAATGCTCACCCGAAGCGCAGAGAATAAGTAGGCTATTAATTAACCCATTAACAATGGGTCACCCGCTAACTTGAAGAAAACATGGCGATTGACGAGACCGCTTTGTCTACCAAGCCTTTGTCTCGCTTAAGCCTTTGTTTCCGGGGCGCGGCCAATCCAAACTTAATTCAAACGAAAGTTAGTTACGTTGATTCTCCCGTCGGGCTTTTTAATAGCCTTTACTTTTCAGGTAGCGCATGCTAGCAACGTCTGCTGGAAAAGACTGAGGGATGATGACATATATGTCACAACCCATTGCTTTTGATACAGAATAGCAGTGAGGAACTATGTTTGTTCCTAGTCTGCATCTGATACACACACACAACAGACACACAACACCAGCACTGAGACACTTTACTATTGCCAAGACACTAAGGAGTCTTCGACTGTTTGTTTTATTTAAGGAGCCTCACTTCTGATATTGCTGAAACCTTAACTGGTCCGGTTACCGAAAGCTTTGAGCCACTAACTAGCGGAGATGGAATCTTGCATCCAGTGGAGCTTCCAATACCTGCCAGGGTCGATTGCAAGAAATATAATCAGAACAAAAGCCAGCGCTAGTCCTAAACGATATCAGATTGTCCCAGGTGATTCTGTGTCTAATGTGGCCTGAGTGTGTCACTGTCTGTACGGTGTGAATGGTGATAAGCATCAGATAATTGTTTTGTCTTTGTACCTGTAACATAAAATTGTATTGTCCTAGTTCACTAGTTGAACTATAACTTTATTGAACTATCTCTTTTATTATTAAAGAGTATTTATGTTTGAAATTGCAACCATTTCCTCCATTCTTGATTCCTTTGCCAGCAATTAGTGTAAGTGAGTGAGTGAAAGTGTTACTCAAACCGGGGACTCCATCAATTTACGAAGGACCACAGACAGATAAACTAGACATTCGTGTTAGGTCTTCCTACATACACGAGTGTTCTTCAGCTTCTGATTTTGTCTGTTAAGTGAATCCCAGTCTCTTCTATCGGGACCATCCCTTGAGACATTCTTATAATGAGCCATAATTTCTAGAGACTGTAGGTAAACCCTTGGGTGGGGATTTCTATCTATTTCAATAGAATTACCCCAACGGTCGGTCACACACACACACACGACACACACGCACACACGCACGCACACACGTACGCACGCACACACACACACACACACACACACACAAAATTGTCAAGGGATTTTTAGGGTGCGCATGGTAAACTTAGATCCTCCACGTTTTTCGCACATAGCAGAGAATGTAGAAGTTTGTCCCACTACCTATCTTATTGGTTATTGGTTACTAGAAGCGATTTCAAGCCCTTAGGGCACTTCAATGTGTACTACGTTTCCCTTTAGAGACAACGAAGTGAAAGATACTAACCAACCCCGTTGCACTGTGACTGTATGCTAAATATCTCGCCCATCATTCGTCCAAGCCTGACTCTAGCTCTCACCTGTGGGTCCTCGTAGCTGCCAGCAGGCCACCTCAGCGGCAACAGGTTTTACTGTCCGACCAAACCAGGTGAGGGTAGCTAACTGGTATTCAACCGTCGGTGAGTTAAGGTCTGCCCACCCTGCATGCAAGACTGTCTCGGCTGAAAGTGCTGAGGAAATTATTATTTGGTTCAACAGACACGACGGCGGGCACCAGCAACGTGTTGTGGGGCTTAATGAGCGCGACGAGGCACGTAGAACACCCAGGTCATTCACTGCACCTGACTCTGCTCATGTCGCCTCGACATTCCTGCCACTGCATTCGGATGGATGCAGTTGAGAGATTGAGGTCAACGAGTTTTTTTTTTTTTTTGCTCAACTCTTCAACACTTTAAATCAATTCATCTGTCACTTCTTCGCCCATTGCATACAGATGAAAGTAGGAATCGTCTTCACCATCCTGTGATGGTTGAACAGTCATCTCTGCTGCACTCTGATTACATGCACGTCTAATACGTCTACGGAATCTATATGTATCACTAGTTCCAGTTTCTATATTATGAACCTTCTGTCTGCACATTCTTATCTCATCGGGGGTAAGTTCCATACTTCCTACCACATCTACTTGAATTAGATAAGGACGTTTTACGTCTACGCCATTCCGTCCCATATTGTGACCGACCATTGGATTGTGTAGCAAGAATGTTCTACCTGATGAGGCAGCCGACCTCCCTAGTCTCCTCCTACGACATTCATCATTGACTAGAATGTTAATTTTCGTTACTTCCCTTAGAAGTAGTAGTAGTAGTAGTAGTAGTAGTAGTAGTAGTAGTAGTAGTAGTAGTAGTAGTAGTAGTAGTAGTAGTAGTAGTAGTAGTAGTAGTAGTAGTAGTAGTAGTAGTAGTAGTAGTAGTAGTTAGTTATTGGCACCTTGCCGTCTTGACAGACGATAGTTTGTGCTTTAAAAAGGCATAATAACTTTTACCTATGGCGGTAGCGAGTGTGACTGATAAGGCCAATTTGCGCTTTAAATGTCCGTTCACAGTGGGTGCATGTGAACACGTGGTCATTTCCACCATCATGCACCATCTTACGTCTCAAACGCTCGGTGTGTGACTTATCTGCAATAATTTTCTCCTTTGTCTTTATTCCATTTCTGATATTTGCGCTCCATGCAACACGTTCAGCGGCGACTTGCTCCAAATGTGCATTATCAATGCCTGTATCAATCATGTCCCGCTTACACACATCTTTGTATCGTAGTAGAGGCCGACCCTGAGATCTCTTACCCATCTGTAATTCACCAAAAAAGATATCCTTTGGTATTCTACCATCATCCATCCTCCTAAGATGTCCTATCCATCTAAGTCTACGAAGACTGAGCATGGAATAAACTGTCACACAACCTGATCTTTCCAATACTTCAGTATTTGTGATTTTGTCTTGCCACTTAATACCAAGAATTCTTCGCAGACACCGCATATGAAAGCTGTTTAAATGTTTCTCTTGGTTTGAGTAAGTTGTCCAGGTTTCACTGCCATAAAGAAGAGTACTAAAGACACAGGCTTGATAGACAAGGACTTTTGTTTTGGCAGTAAGCTTCCTATTCTCCCAGACTCATTTTCTTAACCTGTTCATTGTTGTTGCTGCCTTACCAATCCGGATGTTGATTTCCTGATCTAGGGATAATTTGCTATTTACCACTGATCCTAGATATGTAAAATGGTCTACTATCTCTAGTTCGGCGTCGTCAATAAAGATTGATGGTACCCCATGTGCACCTTGTGACATAATCTGTGTCTTCTTTTTGCTAATTGTTAAACCAAATTCAGAACAAGCATTGGAGAATGCAGATAGTAGACATTGCAACTCTTCCTCAGAGTGGGTCGTAACTGCAGCATCATCTGCAAAAAGCAACTCTCTAATCAGTACCCTCCTAATTTTGGTCTTAGCCTTCAATCTCTGAGCATTGTAGAGGCCGCCATCTGAGCGTGAGTGAATGTATATACCACCATCCTGATCATGAAAGGCATATTTCAGTAGAAGTGAAAAGTATATTCCAAAGAGGGTGGGGGATAGTACACAACCTTGCTTAACTCCACTCTTGATTTCAAATTCTTCAGAAGTTGCACCATCAAACTTGATTATACCCTTCATGCCTGTGTGGAACGATTCCACAATGGACAGAAGAGTTGGTGGGCAGCCAATCTTCTTTAGTGCCTTGAACAGACCCTCACGACTGACCAAATCAAATGCCTTTGTGAGGTCGATGAAGGCAATAAACAGTGGTTGATTCTGTTCAAGGCATTTTTCTTGCATTTGTCGCAATGAGAATATCATATCAGTGGTAGACCGGTTCTGTCGAAAGCCACACTGTGATTCGGGGTAGACTTGATCTCCTAGGACTTGAAGTCTGCGCAGAACAATTCTGGCAAATACTTTTCCAACAATACACAGAAGTGAGATACCCCTACAGTTGTTGCAGTCGCTCCGATCGCCCTTGTTCTTGTACAGTGTTATGATGCTTGAATCTTTGAAATCCTGTGGGACTTGCCCTTCACGCCAGCATAGCTCTATTAGCTGGTGGATCTGTAGAGTGAGTGTGTCTTGCCCACTCCTGATAACCTCTATTGGAATCCCATCCTTACCTGGAGCCTTGCTAGATGCAAGTTCATTTATAGAACACTTAACTTCTGTTATGGTGGGAAGTGTGTCCAGGTGGTCAAGAGTTAGTAGAGCCTCTATGGCGTTGAGGGCATCATCCGCTAGTTTGGTCTCACTTGAGTAAAGCTCCAAATAGTGCTCTACCCATCTGTCCATCTGCTGTTTCTTATCAGTGATGATTTCTCCAGTCAAGGTTTTCAATGGTGCACTTCTTTTGATCACTGGACCACAGGCTTTCTTTATTCCTTCATACATGCTTCTTATGTTTCCCTTATCACTTGCGATTTGAATGGACTCACATAACTTGATCCAATAATCATTTGCACACTGCCTGGCAGCCTTTTGCACATCCTTCCTAGCTTGCCTTAGCTCACTCAGTGTTACGCGTTGGTCTTTCCTTGTTTCTTAAGAGAGCTTTCTTCTTCTTATCAATCAAGGGCTGCAGAGTCTCGCTGTTTGCCGCAAACCAGTCCTGGCTCTTATGATCCACAGTGCCGTAAACCCCTACGGCAGTTTTATAAAGAGTTTCCTTAATTTGACCCCACTTTTCATTTACTGTACAATTTTCTGGTGCATCAGTGAAAGCGTCTTCAAGTTGCTGTTGAAACTGAAAGCACTTTTCAGGATCGTGAGTGTTAATAATATTAATCCTGGGCTAGATTTGTGTTTAGCTGTGTAGATTCTCTTTGATCTCAGTTTAATCCTTGCAACAACCAAAGAATGATCCGTATCACAGTCAGCACTGTGGTAACTTCGAGTCAATGATATATGGTTCAGATGTTGTCTCCGTGTGATGATGAAGTCCAGCTGGTGCCAATGGCCGGATCTTGGATGTTTCCATGTTCCAGCAGTCAATGCATCTCTTTTGTTTTAAAAAAGGAGTTTGTAATACATAGGTCATTACTGGTGCAATGCTCCAGCAGCCTTTGCCCATTTTCATTCATGCGACCGATGTTGTATTTTTCAAGGTACACTGGCCATGAACTCGAATCCTTGACCCCACGAGCATTGAAATCACCGAGCATATAAATGTAGTCAGATTTTGGAACTGCCTTCATCACGGAGTCTAACTCCTCATAGAACGAATCCTTCACATCATCAGAGGAATCGAGTGTCGGTGCATATGCAGTAATAATGGTGGCAAACCCACAAGAGGTTGCCAAGCGCAGGGATAATAGTCTTTCATTTCCTCCTGCTGGAATTTCAATCATTCCCAGTAGCGAATTCTTCACTGCAAAGCCCACTCCGTGTTGCCTTTTTTCTGCCTGCCCTCTACCCTTCCAGAAAAAGGTGTAATTGTTTTACCTGAGTGACCCTTCCTCCGCGAGGCGAGTCTCCTGCAGGCCAGCAATATCAATGTTAAGACGATTGAGTTCGGCATCAATCACAGCCGTTTTTCTCACATCGTCAATATTGGTCAAGTCAGTGGAAAATCCTGGACACATGGTTCTCACGTTCCAGGTTGCAAGCCGTAGCTTGAGGTTTCTATTTTTATCTTTGTTTGTGCCTGGTGCAATGGTTTGACAGCCTGCGATTAAGATTTTGTCCTAGCCCCAAGCACCCATTGAAGCAGGCAGGATGTGGCGGATCAGCACCCAATTGGCAGGGGGCTGCCCAGCTTGAGGCGGGCGGTAGCTGATCAGTGACACCTGTAGGTGTCCCCCACCGTCAGAGGCAACGCGTGGCGCCCCATGTCTACGCCAACTAACAAGGACTTATAACCCGTAACAGTTGCCTCTCGCTTTGATTCCGAGACCAGTTAAGACCAGGGATGGAGTTATTGCCTCTCCATAGCACAAAGCCTGGGCTAAAATATAGAGATCATGTGTTGCCCATGCAGCATGATCTCTCTCTCGGCCCGCCTAGTTCACTCCAGAGGAAAGGTAACACCCCTACATCTGGAACAAGACAAGCTGCAGAAGCTGCCGGATCAGCAAAGCAATGCTCTAACTTTCCGCCTGTCGGAGCTTCGATCCTAGACCAGTCGCCAACCAAGGCTTAGGGCCTGGTCTGCCTTGCCATGACATTTTGTCTTTAGCTTGCATTTCCTCGCACCAGGGTAAGGCTTGTACCCTCCCAATTGCGCTCTTCCGCCCGAAGCCGTTGGCACAATGTGGGGTGTCGGGTTTGGTAAGCGCCGCCCAACGTTTGGCGCTGACAGAAACCAGGTAGTACCGTCTACTGTTATACGGTAGCTCAGTCATATCTGACTAAGACCTGACACCTAGTAGTAGTAGTAGTAGTAGTAGTTGTAGTAGTAGTCCTCTTTCAGTCCTGTAGGACTACAGAGTTGTGCCGCTAGGAAAGCACCTGACAGCGCCTCTGGTGACTGTATAGTCCAATGGGAGAGTGACAGTCTCTGTCACAACTTCTGCATCTGTAAGATGAGGCAGGTCCCGCATCAAGTGACTGCATTTTATGCCTGTGTCTGTTATCCTCAGTTTGTTGGATCAGATTGCGCTCAAAGAGCTTAGGTCGGTTTCGTACATCGCTTCTCAAGGAACATCATCTGTCTGCTGCAACCCTTTCCCACGTGTCTGGATCTATGCCAAGGATTTTCATGTCTTGTTTACACACATCCTTATATCGGAGTCTTCCTGTAGGCCTCTCTCAGTGGCTAGTTCTCCGTGTCGGATGTGGATTTTAATACATGAGATAATTTTGTTAAAATTGGCCAGGGGATTTAGGTATGATTCTCTATCACGTCTAGAATGCAAGGTGATCAGGGAAATTTACCACAAATACAAGGAGAAAACAATTCAACCCTTGAAACAATGGTATCTGTGTGTAGGTTTCCCCTCCCACTTCATCACCCTCAAAAGTTTATATAGTGCTAGAGGACATTGATTGTTTACAACATATATAACAACCACTGTTGAACAAACATCAACATTTAATTGATGTAAACATCAACATTTTTGGACAAACAGTTCAGACATTGAATCAAGATCTGCAGTAACATATAGATAATTGTAATGACCACATTAAATTTCCAGAACAGGCATGGGAATGATTTTCAATTAAAAAAAAACATTAACCCCATTGTCCCAAGAAAAAAGCAATGTTATTACAAACAACACAACAACCACAAATTGGTTCAACTATCCTTGGCCTATTTTACATAGATAAAAGCAAAACAATGGTCTCAGTTCAGAACAACCAGACATATAAAACAATTGGTTCTTACACCATTTGCATTTCTCATATTTGAAAAATTAATGAGATGGTGTCAGAATACTCAACCAAAACAACAACCACTATTTGGTTATACCCTTCATTTAAAAAACGCTACTGACAGTATAAACCCATGGCGTGAAAGAACCTCATATAAAGCACAATTGGAACTAATAAACTAATTATTTAATTACAGTCTTTTTCCTTAGGTGTTGCTGTCGGTTATTCTTCTCCAGTGCGAAGCAGATAATGTCCATATTTATCCGAGACAGAAATAAATGTACTCACATTCTGTTCTACTTACATTATGTCCATTGAAATTGGCTGGTGGGGTTTTCTTCCCCAAAAAGTAAGGTGCTTAACAGTAACTATTAGGGAATTGTATGTTTAAAGCGTCAATCATAGGATGTTGGTAGAGACGTTTTAGTTTATCACACTCCGTATAGGAGATCTTTGGGAATACGTTCATCCTCCATTCGAGATATGTTACCTAGCCACCGAAGGGAGTGCACAGTGGTACAGTGCTTGATGAAAGGGTCCTGGTAATTCAATCAATCAATCAATCATGTGCCATGCCGGAAAGCGTGGGCGGTCATGGCTCGCCATTTCACTCGATCACCGGAGTCGTGGATCAGCTCAGTGTTACAGTCTCGTCCATGCCATGGGCCAAGCCATCCAGGTATTTTCCTCTCGGTCTTCCTCTTGGCCTGTTCCCTTCGATCTTGCCACTAACTTATCCAATCCATTTCTTCTCATAACATGTCCAAAAATGTTTGACTGTCTACGTCTATATTCTCTAATCAATTTACAATTTTCATTTGTCTCCTGTAGTACTTGGTCATTGGTTTTTCTGCCTGTCCATGGTATTCTTTGTATTTTCCTCAGAAACCACATTTCTGCAGCCATCAGATGTTTTTCAGCTTGACTGCTCATTGTCCAAGTTTCACATCCATACAAAAGAACAGGCTCTATGTATCCCCTCAACACCCATTTTCTCGTTTCAACTGACATATTTTTATTGGTCAAAATGTTTTGCATCTTGCTAAAGGCTACTTTCGCAATAGTGATTCTTGTTCTAATCTCTTCAAGGCATCTCCCATCAGATGTTATGACTGTTCCGAGATAATTGTACCGATTCACTTGTTGAAGAATATTTCCATTTACTTGTGTCTTTTAACAATTTAATCCTAACCCTAGTTGCTCACTGTGTACAACAACCGCATCCACTAATTGTTGCAGATCTTGCGCATTATCTGCAATCAATACTGTATCATCTGCATATCTAATGTTATTGATGTTTCTTCCACCAATGCTGATTCCATTTATATCCTTTACATGTCTGAAAATATTTTCACTGTATAGGGAAAAAATATCTGGAGACATTACACATCCCTGCCTAACACCTCTCTTAATAGGCTGATATTGTCCCAATTCATTATCAATCCTTATTGCAGCTTGTTGTTTCCAATATATGTTTTTTATAAGTCTAATATCCTTCCCATCAATTTGTAGATCTGCAAGCATATCTACCATGTTGACATGTCTAACTCTATCAAAAGCCTTTGTATAGTCAATAAAGCAAAGATGTATATCCTTGTATACTTCTATAGCACGTTTAATAACTGTTCGCAGCATATACACAGCATTTACTATACCCTTTCCTTCTACAAACCCACATTGTTCTTCACCTATTTCAGGTTGTATTTTCTTCCTCACTCTTTGCATAATAATTAGTAGCAAAATCTTTGTGATGTGACTCATTATACTAATTGTTCTATGTTGATCACATTCCAAGGTGGTTAAATATTACGCCAGTAGCTTATACAGTTTTAAATATTAATCTTTTGACAGCAATGTCTTCATCTATTTCCCAGGTTTAGCGGAAGTCGAAGAATGTTTAGCAGAAGCAGAACTTCACAGTAGATTCATAAATTGCGAAAAGAACCCAGCCCACGAAAACTTTATTCCTATACATCAGTTTAATGAAGGCCATCTCCCTCCTGACAGTCGCTATCTTGTGGAACCTATTAAGGCCATGGGGAACATTGTTGCTCTTGTGAAAGTCAAGCAGGTCAGTACAAAGAGACCGGAGAAATTCCCTGGTACCAAAATACCGTACCCTCGCAATGCTGGTCTGTGCGGAACCTGTTGGGTGTATAAGGTCATCAGAGAAGAAGGAAGGTGCCAATGTGAAGAATGTAAGAAAACTAGTGAACCCAAAACCAACTTTGCTTATATAATAATACATACGGCAGCTCATGTTGCCTTTGATAATTCTGAAGCAAAGCATACAACATGCTATCTGTTTTTTGACAAGGGGCGTAATCTTGCCAGTTGCAAAGGGTGTTGTCCAACTCTCACGTATGTCACATGTGTGGAGTAATTCTGAGAAAGACGTCAGCAAAATGATGTATGTGACACATGAACCGGATGTGATCGATTGCGTAGAGAACGCTGTTCACGAATGGGAAAGTGCACGGAAAAGTTTAGAATGCAGGAAGTTCATTGATGAAACAATGCTTACCAGTGGAAGTTCACCAGCTGATGCGGAGCATGGCAAGTTGGCAATTGCAGTGTCTCATCCACACGGATGCAGTAAGCAAGTCAGCATAGGAAAGTGTGTCAGTGTAGACAGCAAAGGTAAAGGTCAGACTGTGTACAAATACACAACCCCAACCTGTAACGGTTCTAGTGGTTGTTATGTGTTTGTAGAGGGTCGTGTCATGAATAGCTGGGATGATAATGCATATATTGGGTTTGGTAAGGTGAAAAATGAAATGAATTTTACACATAAGTAATTGAAACATAAACAAAAAAGTGTCAGACAAAGTGATGTCTTGTAAAATAAATAAAAACATAACAACAGAGGTCCCGAAGCAGTAACCTGTTAGAGGTCTGTCATGTGCAATGCCCATGAAATTTAGTAGAATTGAGTGATTAGTGAAGATCATCATCATCGCAGTCTGGATAGATCCATATATGCTCCCATCTCCCCCTGCAAATCCCTGCCAGGGTATATCAACTGGTCGTGCCAGTTCTGTGTTGATTAACCAAAGGTGCCCTTAAGAAATAGTTCATGCCTGGCGGCTGGGTAAGGCTGGGACGACCATCCCCAACCCAGCGCGTCCACCGGTGGCGGATCGTGGAACGGCCTCTAGATATGGAGGTTAGCTACGAATACCCAATAAGCAGCCGTGGACCAACTGGCGGTGGGCACAGAGGGCGAGGCGGGATCGCAGTGTGGGATCTGAAATCCTTAGAAAATACCTCATATGCTCGGAGACGTGCCTGCCAAGCGAGTCAAGGGTGCTTTAACCCCTTCCCCCGGGTAGGTGGAACCCGTTAGCTTTGGACAGCAGTCCATCTAGGAGACGGAAAACTCTAAATATAAACCCCGAAGTTCAAGGTGACCAGCGTGCTGAGGAACTTGATGGCCACGTGTAAGCTGGTCGTGAAAGTTGAAAGTCTGGCAGGCTTGCGTTGCGGCACCAAGCAAATGGACTCCTGCGGGACATCCCTTGCCTCTTCCCTAGCAAGCAGGCAATACTAAGGTGACCAGTTATTTCCTGCAATATCCAAACTTTGTCTATGGAAGTAATTAAACAAGGGGATCGTCGCCGGAGCTACGGAGCAGTGCACTGCACTTGACACATCTTTCAGAGGTTAGCGAAGAGAGAGAGTGAGGAGGAGAAGACGAGGAAATGGTGTAATAAGAAGGCATAGACATAGGAGAGCAGGCGCCAGGAGAACAAGACGAAAAGTGAGAGACTAGGTTTCAACCATGTAAGAGTGGGATACTGGAACTGTCGCAGTGCCAGGCAGAGAGGTCCAGTATTGGAGAGGCTAATTTATGATTTTGATGTCCACATGCTACAGGAGCCAAATACAGACAAATATCAGTGCCCTGTACGCCAGTTATATAAACACTACTGGGCAGAGGAGACATGGGCAAGGTCTGCTGGTGAAGGAAGAAGTGAAGCATGTGGTACTTGACTTGAGCCAATGAAATCACAGTACAAGAGAGGTCCAGGGTATACAAATGGAGATTGGTGGCTTAAGTTGGAACATCATAAATGTATATGCTACAGTGGACTGTTTTGTCAGAAAAGGACACTGGGACTGGCTTAAAGTATTGGAGGAATTACCATGTGATAGGCTACTCGTATGTGAAGATTTCAATGCGAGGAACAGAGAATGGGACAGAAGTGGAGAAAACCGACAGGGAATCCCCCTTGCGGATGCCATGGTGGACTCCTTTGTGGTCTGCATAAATGACGGGAGGCCGACGAGAATGGCAATGAGGCTTGGCGATGCAGACACAGCTATTGACATGGCACTTGTCTCCCAGTCTTCAATCCTTGATGTAAAGTGGACTGTTTTGAATGACAAAGGGAGTGATCACGTGCCATGTTCAGTCCTGATCCCTAAACCCAGGAAAGTTAAGGCTGGGAGAGCGTGCAAGACCTTCAGGTATGAGTGGACCGACAGCCTTCTTGGACGCCTCAGACAGGAGGCTTGCAACAGGACCGTTAAAACTCCTATTTGCAGCCATCATGGTGGACTCCAGAAGTAAACCATGCTTGGAAGGCAAAGAGAGCTGCAGTGAAGCAGCTAAGGAAAGTGCGACAGACACCCCGAAGCTCACGAGAGGAAATGGATACAGCTGAAAATATCAAGAGAGATATCGTGGAGGTTTTCAAGCGCTGTGCTGCAGAGGCCAAAAACGCAAAATGGGAATGTTTCATGAAGGAGATTGGAGGTGATACATCACTGAGAAAATTCTAGAAACTGCACAGACAAATACAAAGAATGGACCGGCCTATGACAGTGGGAACAATTTATACAGATGATGGTGTGCGCGTGACAACAGACAATGAGAAAGGGGAGGCGTTTCTCCAGAGAATTTTAGCGCAGACCAATCATAATGATGCAGACACCAGAGATGCAGTTAGAGAGGAGTTATCTGGCACCATGAAGAATATGCATTATGAAAACATCATACGGGTTGAAGATGTTAAACATATTTTTAAGGAGGCAAGAGACACGGCACCAGGACCTGATGGGGTTAGGTATGGCCACATGAAGGGTTTGAGCGATGTAGACCTGAAGGAGATTGCCGACTGCTTTAACGAGAGCATTAAAACAGCATCATAACCGCAGGACTGGGTGCACAGCTATTTCATCTCTCTCCCAAAACATTCAAGAGTCATTAAAAGTTTAGCGGATCATCACCCTTCAAAATATATTTGGGAAGGATTGAGAAAAGATAGTCGCTATCAAGCTGCAAGAGTTTTTGGAAAGGGGGAAGCTTCTTCCAAGAGGTCTGGGGAGCTACAGGCGTGGAAAAGATACCTGGTCAAATGCAGCCACTTTTGTCTTTGACGATTATGAAGGGTTCCAGAAAAGACAGGAAACGACGGCGGCAGCGCATGATCTCGAGGATGCGTACAATAGAGTCAGATATAATATTTTGATAACCGCACTGATGGAGAAAGGGGGGGGGGGGGTCAATCCCTGGCTGGTGAGCTGGATAGCAGCTGTCCAGTATTCTCGTCGGGTTGCTCTCCGTCTGGGTGCATGGACCTCAGAGCCACATATTTTAATTCCGGGACTACCACAGTAATCTACAATCTCACCTGTGCTCTTTAACGTGTATACGAGCAAGATTGCAAACCTAGAAGCACCAGGGATTGGATGGATACTAACATTTGCAGATGATATTCTTGCATATAGGCAGGGGAGAGATAGGGAAAAATCAGCAATGAGTGCTGTCATCCACCAGGAAAAGGCGCCTGTTTTGTGGTGCTCTCTGGACAACAGGATTGTGACAGTTGATGTCACGAGCCTCACGATTTATGGTAGAAACGTCAACAGAGATAACAAACTGAAGTATCTGGAATCACATTTGACAGGAGCCTGTCTTTCAAGGACCACGTGGAGACGATTGTGACAAGATCTCAAAAGAGACGCAATGCACTTAAAACTATGGCTGCAATGGACACAGCGCAGAGAATGCTTTTACCTCAGAGTAGCTGCAGACACAGATCACCCTTTGCATGGAAGCAGTTAAGGGTTAGCGACTGATAAGAGCGAAATCATGGATGGCTCAGGCGGAGGATACTATCAGACACGTGTGCATCTGGAGAACATTAGGAGAGGAGTGGGTCAGAGTGCCTGCGGAGCAGTCAGACTTGTGCAGTTATAATCACATTGAGCCGGGTGTACAGGGAGTGGGACTGAGTGGTGTTGGAACTCTTCGCTGGCTGCTGAGGATGGGGACGTAGCGCTTATGGGAATGCCCCGAATGCTGTGATGTCGGTTTTTGAATCAATCAATCAATCAATCAATCATGCCTGGCGGCTCTCCGCTTCACTCCCTGCACCCTTACTCTGGACAAGGCAGCAGATTCCCAAACTTCATTAAAGTCATCGGTTTGTCCTGCAGATTTTATGACACTGATGATGTCTGGCTCATCCATTTTCTTTCCCTCCTCCATCACTGCCATGTCCGCCAAACGATCGACTCGTTTCTTGCCTCTAACGCCTGATGCTCCAGTAAATAGGTGGAAATCAGTTTGACTAATTGTGATGTGATCATCTTCGCTGGCTGCTCAGGATGGGGACGGAGCGCTTATGGGAATGTCCCGAATGCTGTGATGTCGGTTCCTAAATCAATCAATCAATCAATCGATGTGATCAGTGTGTCGCGCTACTCGAGTCGTTTGAGGTCAATCTGGACCTTTTTGAGCATGTTTATTGTGTCGCTCAGTATTCATGCATGTGAATAAAATTCAGGGCATTGGTTACAGCTATTGTTATATCGTCAGGCCGTTGATTGTAACTGCAAAGGCACCACTTACTTCCTGGACAGTTGTGAATCTTGCGCTTGCTGAGAATGCCCATGCACTCAGCTGCCCCAAACCAGAGAGACACCCATAACAGCACTGCCTCGCCTTCTCCGGTGTTTTCCTGAACTAGCGCTTTGACCTCAATGTCCACTGCCGCGAGATCATGCTCTCTGCGACTTATATCAAGAGTGATGTGTACAGAGACAGTCGTATGGCTATCTGCTGTCCTGAGTGCGTCAATCAGCTATAAATGAGGGAATTTCATGTAAAATTAACGCGTTTAACGGGCGCTTTTACACTGTTTGAGACATGTATGGTATATGGTGCTAGCCCCATATGTTTATAGACTCTTAGACTAGGCAGCACTTCCTGGGTCACGGTGTGGTCGATATCGCGCCAGTCGCTTTTACTTCCCAAGACATTTCGTCTTCATCGGTGCATTCTGCTTTAATCGAATTCGAATTTTTAAAAGCATCATTTGGGATTCGAATTTATTTCAATTAACCTGGGTCTCCATGTCAAACCTGCCTGAAATGGGTACCAGAAGATATCATGGAAGTGACAACTGACCATATCACCCGCGATAGGTCTATACAAATATTGATCTATACCCATATACCCTGTGCGTCTCTAGGTGTGTAAAAAGGCCATGTAATCTTTTTGTTAAATTAATTTTGGCCGACTTGGGAGTCCCGCTCAATTTTACAAATCCGCCTCTATGCCAATTCTAACCCATGACTGCAAGGCCTGCAGGTAAGCGTGCATGCCATTGCGCCACTGCTTCTGTCAGATTGCATGTACTCGTAAAGTATTAATGTGGTTGAGACATATTTATTTGATTAATTGTTTTTATTTCCATTGTATTTATTTGCTTAGCAGTTTCCACCAGTTTGCTACGTATTTTAACTGTTATAATCTTTTGCTGTCTGCTTGATTAGTTGCATCCTTTCAGCTGTTTGTCTGAGGATGGAAATAAAAGGTCTAAAACTGCTTGGAAATTATCTTTTATTATCGTTGTTTGCAGTTGTTTTTGTTGTAGAATGTTATGTGAAAAAGGAAGTTGCCGTTTTTGTGATTTATCAGTCCAAATCGTACACCCGTATATCAGCAATTTAGACGGACTAATAAAATAATAATACAAAGCTGTTATCGGAATAGGAAATTTGTAGGAGTCAAAAGAAATCAAACTTACTACCAATCTTAGAATATGTAACTCTAACGTTAAATCAACACTGTTGTTTGGATCAACAATGCGGAGAACGGCTAAACCAGTTGGTGTAAGGGGCTTCAAATGAAAATCTTAAAAGAATTATATAAATTACAATAACCATGTCATTGTCTTGTAACCTGTCAGTATAATTGTTAAGGATGTTAAGGAGGCAAAGCACGTGACATCACTTTGCAGACAAACACGGTGACATCATAAGGACAATTTAAAGATGGCCGCCCTACGTTTGGCATGCACCAAATAGGAGCAACTTTCCGTTATCCGTATTTTGATAAACTTAGTGAAGGGGTGAATCAAAGTCAAGTATGGTGATGCATGCCTGTCAGTCCAGCAAGTGTATGAGTGGAGTTGGAAGTTCCAAAACATCGTGACTTCTGTGACAGACTGTTCACGTCCGTGTCAGGCACACCGAGTAATGACTCCAGATAATTTTTTTTTTCTACAGACAGGAATCCAAGCACTTTATCGGCGCTGGACGACTTGCATTAAATAAAGGGGTGACTACATCGAAACATGATAAATTTGTTCTTTACTTTTTAATTTCTGAATATATTATCACACACACACACACACACAAACTAGTAAGGTTTTCATTTGAAGCCCCCTCGTAATAAAGTATATAGACTCATCAATGAGTTCCTATGCAGAATAGAACGACTAAAATTGTACAATAGAATCACTGATGCAGAGCTTATGGAGAGGACTAGGCAGATTCCAGGGATTCAAGAGGTGAGAGAAAGATGTTAGCTATCAATAGGACAAACGTGGAAAAAACTTGTGAATAGTACAACAACAAAGTCCCATCTCCGAAACCCACAGGGCAAATAAAATTGGTTAAGACTGTGAGTGGGCTGCAGAAGACAGGACATCTTGGCATGAATTGGCTGAGTGCCTTTCCTCCGGCAGGGAATACAGGGCTGTAGTTGTGTGTAGCTCATTTAACTCCAGAACGTTTTACTGCAGATGTTCACAGAGTAAGCGACCATTGTAGAAACATCTTTTTTACGAGGTCGGTATGGTCGAATGGATAAGAGCGTCCATTCTTAAACATCCGGTGTGCTGATGTCTAGGTGTCGGGTTAAACCCCTACACCGGTCAGTTGGACTAAAATATTGACTTCTTGTCCTAGACTTGGGGATGTAAATTACAAGTACTTCATAAGTCGGATTGGGTTTTTCCTGATGGCGAGGGATTCTGGTAATAAGGAAAACTAATCCACACGTAAACATCAGCCCAGTGTACTTGAAGTAGCAGCACTTGTGTGGACTACGATTGAGTTCAAAGCCAGCGAACCCTCCCCCCAACACACACACACACACGCACTTACACACACACACACACACACGCACTTACACACACACACACACACACACACTTACACACACTACACTTACACACACACACAAGTGACAAATCATGAATGCATGACTTTCATTGAGGCTAAATGAGTCCTGGGAGTGACCAGTTGGGAAGCCAGATTTCTTTAGTGTGTTCTTTACAACAAAATGAAAACATTTTGGATGGCCTTGAATGCATAGGAATTAGCCAATCATACACTTCTTTGATTTTGTTGTTTGTCTGTTCAGTCTCCTAGACACATTTATGTATGTTTATCAAAATAGGAAGCATAGATGCTAGATACATCATCTAAATAAATAGTCCACATGAATAATCTAAACGAAGTGTGTAACATTAACATCAGTACAACAGAAGGAAAAACAACAATGATTCATCTAAAATAACATGCCCTGAAACAAGTACAGAGCTTCAAGTATTTAGGAAGTATAATTTCATCACATGGCAAATTAGTAGAAGAGATTGGAAATAGATACAATACGGCAAAACAACAATGGCACCAATACTAAAGAACAAATACGCACCACTTCATTCCTTCATTCATTTAGTAGCATGTCTCAGTAGCATATTTTGCTGGACCTCGCTCCCATAACAATCTTCTGGACAACTTCTCGTTCATAAGCAGGATCCAGCATCCGATACACCTATCTGGAGATCATCTGCCGCACCCTGCATCCATCTTCTCTTTGGCCTTCCTCTTCCTCTCTTCCCGGGCATATACCCCTCCATTAGTGTTCTCTGCAAACTTTCATGATGTTTCAAGTGACCAAAATATTTCAATTTTCTTTATCAATAGATTCTTTAAATGACATCACTCTACAACACAATCTTCCTACCAACTATATACTACCTATGACAAACCTGGACAATGACAGAAAAAGAGAAAAGAAAAATTACAACAATAGAAATGAGATTCCTGAGAAGAATACTCAGTGTATCAAGATGAGATAAATTCAGAAATGAAGAAATCAGGACTAAAGTGGGGATTATAGCAGCGCTAGATTTATCATAAAACAGCAAGTTAAATGGTTTTACCATATAATATAATTAGGTTAGTAAGTAACAGTATACCACTACAAGCAATGATGTACAGATCAAATGGAAGCAGAACCAGAGGTTGACTATGTAAACGATGGACAGATGGAATAACAGAGTCTATGCGAATCTCGATATATGAAGTCCATATACGAGCACTCTTCTGTTGCGTATGCTTCACCTCGACACCGCAAAGTACAAGGGTACCAAGATTATATGAGATGCTAGATACTGGCCTGCCGTACTGGTGGTCTTGGGTTCGAACCGCATTAAGGCGATTTTGAATATTTTAAATCAACCAGGGCTCCCAGGTCGACACAACCTAAATTGGGCAGCAGGAAATGACCCTCCCACTGACCCACTACCGCTGTACAGTTCAAGGTTGTCTAGTGGAGCCTCACTTCAAGTTGTGGTATCATTCACCTACTTGGGTAGCAATGTAGACAAAAAGAATGGAGCAGATAAAAGCACCAGATTAAGGATACAGAAGGCTAGAGGTGCTTTCACAAAATCCGGTTTCCGGTTTTCGGTTACGAGCGGACGTGTTTTCACAAGCTCTCCCAATTGTTATATAATTTATCAAAGATTTGCCTATTTCAGTCTAGATGCTGTGTATATCATTGTGTTCGTTCTAAAACTGGATCTAATTCTAATTAATATCTTAAGTTTATGTGACTGTTTTTTAGTGAAATGAGGATTTCTTTGTGAAATGGACGGTAAGAGCATTCAATTTTGAAATCTACCAATTATCGATTAACGACTACGTGTGATTAAATCATGCGTGACTAGCGCGTGGTAAGTCGCCAAGCACACAATATCCATTTCAAGGGATAGCTGACCACTAACAAATCTAGACTAATCAAGTGCATGGGCGTATCAAAACCAACCAACCACAACACATGACTTCAAATTGCCAGCGGCACTTCTAGACAACAATGAATTCGCTGCATTCTTCAAGCGGGTTTGATAACATGATGCAGTAATGTCATCGATAGGAGAGGCCTCTCTGGAGGTGACTGGTACTAAAACAAGATCCGGTTTATGATCGACCGTGATTAAAACATACACACTAAACAAAGAGAAGGTGGTGAAGAACAAGCTAGCCACGTGTGTGAACCCAGTCGGCCGAGTCGTCAAACGCACCAACTCTGGCACATGTGTTACAGTATCCTTTAACAATACACTCCGTTATGAGGCATTTTGAACGTGCCTCATCAACTATTACAAGCCTGAACTAATTCAACACAGACAAGTTAGGAGCGGGGCCTTCGTGGAAGACCTGATTACGACGCCAGTCCTTACAATACACTTGTATCACTCAAAAATTAAATTATTAGCTCAGGGTAGCGTTGAAAACATTAAATCTTGGCTAAAATTAGACTTTGTCGAGCTGGAAAACTCAATACATACATTAACGAGTAGAGACATATCAAAGACACAAGATATAATCAACATGCTCGTTTCGAGTGAGGAATCAGAATCTACACAGCCCACAACTACAGCTGTGGTCATCACAGCAGATAATGTTTCACAACTAAAATATACAACGAGTGATCAGGACAATACCATCAACACGAGGTCAGCTACCCCATCAGTGCTCTTGGCCATTTAATATCCAATGGAGCACCTCTAAATCAACGTAGAGACCAACGTAAGAGTAGCAGAAGAAATACCAGCCTTAGATAACACGCCAACTATCAGTGGACAATCGTGTGATTGTCAAAGGCGCATTGAGGTAATAGAACAATCCTTAAAGGCGCTCATTGTTATAGTTACAGCGAACACTGAAGCGATTAGCAAGACCAGCAGTGACTACACTACTCTCAAAGCAGAAATCGCGCCCCTGAGAGAGGATTATCTGTTGCTACGAAAAACAATAGATACTTTACTGCATGAGTTCACCGCCAACCCAACTGAACAAGCGTGTAATTCCCAAGCAGCTGTATCAATTTCAGAGAATCTAGAAGCCAAGTTTTTCCAAAAACAAATTACTAAACAAGACGCGAAAAACCTCAACGTGCAGAGAAAGATAAAACGCTAAAAGCAGTCTATCCCATTGGTGTAAAAATAAGCAACAGATTCGTAGTGCTGCAAGAAAATTCGTCAGAAAACGTACATTGCTATAGTACACTGCCAATAGACAACACACGCCTCTAGGAAACACAGGGAGAGTCACATGAAGACATACAGACCGATGCTAAATGGGGGAAACAACGGGCAAGGCGTTCTGACAACCAACATTTGCAGACAGCACGACCCGACTGTACACAGATTATAATAGGCGACTCTCTAATGAAAGATCTATACAGCGACCGGATGGCCACTTCAGACAAATACATTGTTTCCATAATCCCATTGCATGGAGCCGGTGTTGACCGGCTAACAGACAAGACTAGCAGGTTGGCTGTAAATCGTAATGTTAGAAAGGCAAGCGTTCATATTGGTATTAATGACATCATGTACAACCAGCAAATCACAGCATCTCAACTGCTGAAACTCTTGAACGGGTTACGTTACACTTTTCCTAACTCGTCTATATTCTTCTCCTCCATCATGTCACCGAGTTATGGATTCAAGCGTCGTCTAGCTGACATAAATAACAACAAATTGCATAAGTTTTGTTCTCACAACAACATACAGTTCATCAACAAGACACCGGTGTTTACTTCACAGTCTGGAGCACCTAAAAAGCGACTTTATAAGGATCAATTACATTTGTCTACATTGGGCACCAGCTTGCTCGCCAAAAATATCAAATGCCCAGAACGGACACAACCTACATCCAATACTGGATCGCGTAGGAATTTTTAGCTACTCCACCTCAAACTCAAGCCAGACGACATACTCCCGGCACATCAAGTACCAATAGGCCAAAAGAGCGCAGACCACTCATAACCACGGCACCTGACATCCAAACCAGACGCATCATTTCTACCAAACCAAATTCGTACAATACGCCCTCTTCCACACAGGAGGGTGATAATTATGAAGATACTTCATTCTTCTCCACAGCAAGGAACAATCTAGCAGTAACAACAACGTGCCACTACAGCCTCCTGTTAGCCACGAATCAGAGCCTGTAGTTGGAAGTCGTTACACAACCGTGAGAAATCAACAGTATCCATTCCATTGTAACCCAGAGTTGTTATACCTCACACGCTGTAGCCCAGCTTCACTTCGTCAGGCATTTATGAT
Source organism: Cepaea nemoralis (assembly GCA_014155875.1). NCBI lineage: Eukaryota > Metazoa > Mollusca > Gastropoda > Stylommatophora > Helicidae > Cepaea > Cepaea nemoralis. The sequence goes on from JACEFZ010012568.1 coordinate 284,766, forward strand.
GTCGCTGTACCAAGGACCAATACAGCCTGGTATTTACTAGCAATTCAGCACAAAGCAACACCGGATCTCGGTAGAAGAAAAGGCCTCTCCTAGAACGTTTATGTGCATACTTGGTTATTGTTTTATATAGGAACGTATTAGATTGTACGTGACTATAAACATTGACTCGTATTGACGTCACAGAGATTGATACTTAGTTGGATATCTTTTATCATACTTTTTATTTTGTTTATACTGTGAGTTAGGGGGTCTTCACTTCTCATCCTTACTGATCTTTATGAGTATTTTGTGTGTGTGTGTGTGTGTGTGTGTGTGTGTGTGTGTGTGTGTGTGTGTGTGTGTGTGTGTGTGTGTGTGTGTGTGCATATTGACAGAGATATTACTGTTTCTCTGTACTTTAGAGTGTGTATTGTTGTAAGGGACGTAAGTTGTATTCATTTTGTGTTTTAAATAATTCACGATTACGCATTGTTAAAATGTCTAACAAGTACGAGCACTGGCTCAGTAATAATGGGCTCAGAATTGGGCATTTAAATATCTGCCATCTACTAGCTAAGATGCCTGAACTATCACTTATACCTATTCAAAATTTCCACATGTTCGATGTTAGCGAAAGTCGATTAAATAGTAACATCTCAGATGATGACATCGCTATCAGAGGATTTAAAACCATTAGAAGAGATCCCTATCAGAAACAAGAGACGGATATTGCAGTTTATATTTCTAACTCGCTTAACGCCCACCGTAGGCTAGATTTTGAAACATGTGAGATTGCGTATGTATGACTTGAGGTTAAGCTTCAAAATCGCATACCCCTAGTAGTTGGCTATCTTTATCAAAACCCCAGTGCAGGAAATATCTGGTATAAAAAATTCACCATTATGATGGATGTAGTCTTTAGTAATGCGAGAGAAATAATACTGCCACGTGACTTCAATATAGACACTAACAAATCAAACAAAACATGGGAAAATATAATAGAGTCATATAACTTCCAACAGTTAGTCAAACAAGCCACTAGAATAACAAATTCATCTGCAAAACTTATAGATCATATCTATACTACGTGTGCTGACAACATCACAGAATGTACTGTACCTATTAATGCAATAAACTTAGGTGGAACTGCGGTAAAGCTGTGAAAGTGTAAACAATATAAAATGACACAAAGTAGTGCAGCTTTACATAACAGAGTTAAGACACATATAGAACGTTGCGGCGATTAGCCTTCATCAGCAAACAAACACATTCACAAACACAACTTTCAGTCAAGGAGAACTCCTGTGACTACATTAGAGGGTGACGACAGGACGAGAGGAACAAATGCATGGAAAAATAGAAGCAATGAAGAGAAAATGAGAATAGAAAAAAATGTTAAATGAAAAGAATGTTAGTTGAAGAAAATGTTTAATAGAAGAAATGTTAATACAGAAAAAATGTTAATAGAGAAAAAACCTGCATACTCACCTCACGAACAGATCTGTAAGTAACTGAGCAAATCTCGGGTGTAGTTATATCCGGTGCTGGGTGTTACGGTTCAGTGAGCACATAGAAAGAAGGGGGCGGGGTAGGAGGCGTGAAAAATTGAAGGTGGTTTGAACTAAGACCCCATTGTGTTATTATAGGGGCGAGTCTAAAGGTCTAGGTGGACTGATGTGCGTGAACACGCGTACATACATAGACACACTTCAACAGACAAAATGCTAGTGTGTGTGGACATATGCAAAGTATGTGCAAGAAGAGAGAGAGAGAGAGAGAGAGAGAGAGAGAGAGAGAGAGAGAGAGAGAGCGAGAGAGAGATAGACAGAGAGAGAGAGACAGAGAGAGGAAAAGTGCCTGCGACATACCTCATGGGGCATACTGTGCCCTACGAAATAGTCAGTATGGTTGATTGTCATACAACACACTTCAGGAGCCACTCGCCCAGTGCTCGAGTTCTTGGGGCTGTGTAAGACCCAACCACTGGCAATACAAGTGAAGAAGGTATGCACAGAGAAGCCAGATGTAAGGGGAGAGAGAGAGGGAGAGGGACAGCGAGGGAGAGAGAGGAAAAGAGAGTGAGAGAGAGAGCAAAAGGGAGGGAGAGAGAGAAAGGGAGAGAGAGAGGGAGAGGAGAGAGGGAGAGGGAGTGAGATAGAGAGAGAGAGGGGGAGAGAGAGAGGGAGAGAGAGAGGAGAGCGAGACAGAGAGGGAGATAGAGAGAGAAGGGGAGAGAGCGTGAGAGTGGGGGAGAGTGAGAGAGAGATCAAGAGAGGGAGAGGGAGAGAGAGAGCGAGAGGAGGGGGAGGGGAGGGGAGGAGGGGAGGTGGAGGACAAGAAGGAGGAGGAGAAGGGATTAGGAGGAGGGGGAGGAGGAGTGTAGGAGAAGGAAGGGCGGAGGAGGAGGGGACGAGGAAAGGGAGGAGGAGGCGAGGGAGGGGAGGAGAAGGAGGGGAGGAGGAGGTTGGAGGAGGAGGAGGGGGAGGAGGGGGAGGAGAAGTAAAAGGAAGGCGGGGGAGGAGGGGGAGGAGCAAGGAGGCGGGGAGAAAGGAGGAGGGGAGGAGGAGGAAGGGAGGAGAAGGAGGGGATGAGGAGGAGGGGAGGAGGAACATGAGTAGAGGGAGGGGGAGGAGGAGGAGAGTAGAGGAGGAGGAGATGGAGGAGGAGGGGAGGAGGTAGAGGGAGAGGATGAGGAGGGGGATGAGGAGGAGGGCAGAAGGAGTAGGGGGAGTAGGGGAAATGGAGTAGGGGGAGGAGGGGAGGAGGATGAGGAGGGGGAGAAGGAGGGGAAGGAGGAGGAGGAAGGAGGAGGGGGAGGAGCAGGGGAGGAGGAGGGGAAGAGGAGGTTGAGGGTAGCAGGAGAGGGGAGCAGGAGCGGGAGGAAGGGAGGGGAGGAGGAGTGGGAGGGGAAGGAGGAGAAGGGGTTAGGAGGAGGAGGAGGGAGGAGGAAAAGGAGAGGAGGAGGGGAGGGGAGGAAGGAAGGAGGAGGGGAGAAGGAGGGGAGGGGAGAGGGGAGGGGAGGGGAGGAGAGGTGAGAAGAGGGGGGAGGTTGGAGGGGGAGGAGGAGAGGGAGTGGAGGAGGAGGTGAAGGAGGAGGTGGAGTGGAGGAGGAGGGGAAGAGGAGGTTGAGGGGAGCAGGAGGGGGAGAGTAGAGCAGGAGGGGGAGGAAGGGAGGGGAGGATGAGCGAGAGGGGGAAGAGGAGAAGGGGTTAGGAGGAGGAGGAGCAGGAGCAGGAGCAGGAGGAGGGGAGGAGGAGAAGGGGGAGGAGGAGGAGGGGGAGGGGGAGGAGGGAAGGAGGAGGGGAGGAGAAGGGGAGGAGGAGGGAAGGGGAGGAGGTGAGAAGAGGGGGAGGAGGTTGGAGGAGGAGGAGGAGGGGGAGGAGGAGGAGGAGGAGGAGGGGAAGGGGAGGAGGAGGAGGGAGGAGGAGGAGAAGGGGTTAGGAGGAGGAGGGGAGGAGGACGGGAGGAGGAGTAGGGGAGGGGAGGAGGGGGAGGGGTTAGGATGAGAGGGAGGAGGAGGGGGAGGAGGAGGAGTAGGGGAGAAGGAGGAGGGAGGAGGAGGGGAGGAGGAGGGGTGGGGAGGAGGTGAGAAGATGAGTAGGAGGTGGGAGGAGGAGAGGATTAAAAGGGAGGAGGAGGAAGAGAGAGGAGGAGGCGGGGAGGAGGAGGGTGGAAGAGGGGAGGTGGAGGAGAATGGGAGGAGGAGGAAGAGGAGGAGAAGGAGGTGGTGAGGAGGAGGGGAGAGGAGGAGGGGGAGGAGGAGAGGGAGGACTGGAGGATGGGGAGGAGGAAGGAAGGATTAGGAGGAGCATGAGGATGAGGAGGGGAGGAGGGGGAGGAGGAGGAGGAAGAGTGGGAGGAGGAGGAGGAGAGGGAAGGAGGAGGAGGGGAAGGAGGAGTGGAGGGGGTGTGAGGACCCTCCCTCATACTCCTACTATTCTCCTTCTCTGACCTTCTTCTCCTATCCATCGTCTGGCCAACGGCCACCCGTCGTCCCATGCCGCCGGCGGCCGCATAACGCGGGGGTGCTACGTGCAGCCGCCTACGCCTGCGGGCGCCCTCCTCAGCCAGAAGCAGCAGCGAGCAGCCTCGCGCCGCCGCCCGAGACCGCCGGGCCGCCCGTCCCCTTCAGACGACGCCGCCGCCCGCGACTCCACCGCCGAGGGAACCAGCATGCCGCCACGGCCCACGCCCGAATCCGCACGCAGCCTCCCCAAAGCCTCCTAAGACAGCCGCCGCCGACACAAACGCGAGACGAAGCACGCCATAGCAGAAGAAGGACGCCGATACCTGCAGCCGCCGCGGAGCCCCCGCGGCCGCAAGCCGACGGCTGACTTGCAGACGAGAAAGCGGAAACCGCAGACACCGAGACTCCGCCGCAACCGGCGCCGCCGCGCAGAGGCCGCACCCGAAACCCGCCAGGCAGAAACCTGCCTCGAAGCTTAGACGAACTCGCCTCATACACAGAGACTGCCTGCCCCACTTGAAAACCGACGCCCGCGGTGCAAGCTTGCGAAGACAAGCAAGACACCCGAAAAGAAGAAAGCAACCAAGAAAGCTGAACACGCATCGAACAGAGAAAGAGAAAGAGCACGCAGACAGAGCAACTCAGAAACAGACTACGACAACCACTCCGCCGAAAAAGTAAACTGGGTTCCGCGGCAGCAATGCGTGCTCGTAATAAGCAAACAGACACAGCAGAGGAAGAAACCACGATGCCGACATCCCCCTACCCCATGCATCAAGTATATCCTAGACAGAAGACTCAAAGCCATCATCACCTATACTCTGTCATTCCATCCACTAGGTATCTCCCATATATTTCTCCCTCCACTTCCCCTCATCACCTCCTTCTCCGTCCTCTCCGGCCTAATTCCTACGATCACCTCATCACTCCCCCTCCTCCCCCTCATCCTCCTCCTCCTGTAGGGGGAAGGAGGAAGAGGGGGAGGAGGAGAAGGAGGAAGAGGGGAGAGGAGGAGAAGGAGGAGGAGGGGAGGGGAGGAGGAGGAGGAGGAGGGAAGGAGGAGGAGGATGAGGGGGAGGAGGGGGAGGAGGAGGGGGAGCGGAGGAGGAGGAAGGAGAAGGAGGGGATGAGGAGGAAGGAGGAGGGGGAGAAGGAGGAGGGGAGGAGAAGGAGGGGAGGATGAGGAGGAGGAGGGGAGGAGGAGGGAGAGAGGATGAGGAGGGGGAGGGGATGAGGAAGAGGGCTGGAGAAGGGGAGGCGGGGGAGGTGGAGGGGAGGAGAAAGAGGGGAGGAGGAGGAAAAGGTGGAGGGGGATGAGGAGGGGTTGGGAGGAGGAGGGGGAGGAGGTTAGATGGAGGAGGGGGAGGGGGAGGATGAGGGGGAGATGGAGGGGAGATGGAAGAGGGGGAGGAGGAGAGGAGGGGAGGAGAAGAGGAAAAGAGGGACGAGGGTGTAGGGGGAGGAGGAGTAGGGGAGGAGGAGGATGGAGGAGGAAGATGCGAGGAGGTGGAGGAAGGAGGAGTGGGAGGAAGAGGAGGGGAGGAGGAGGAGGGGAGGAGGAGGGGAGGAGGAGGAGAGATGAAGAGGAGGGGAGGGGGAGGAGGAGGAGACGAGGAGGAGGAGGAGAGTATGAAGAGGAGGGGAGGAGGAGGTGGGAGGAGGATGGGGAGGTGGAAGAGGGGGTAGGGGGATGAGGATGGGGAGGAGGAGGAGGAGAGGAAGGAGGAGGAGAGTAGAAGGAGGAGGAGGAGGAGGGGAGGAGAAGGAGGAGGAGGGGAGGAGAAGGAGGAGGGGAGGTGGAGGAGGAGGAAGAGAGGGGGGAGGAGGGGGAGGAGGGGGATGAGGAGGAGGGGAGGAGGATGGGGAGGTGGAGGAGGGGGAGTAGGGGGAAGAGGATGGGTGGAGGAGGAGGAAAAGGAGGAGGAGGAGGAGCAGGCGGAGCGGGTGGCAAATGCTGTCATGATTACAAACTACCTAAGGATATTCTACGAAAAATTGAATCACCGGAATCATATACACTTTTCTTTCAATCATCATCATCATCATTGCAAGAGCAAACACAGCAGGAAATAGCTACAGAAACTGAAGAGGAGTTGTCTGACTGGGATTTGGCAGATCTGGAATAAACTTCATTCTAATATTCAGTGATAATAATAAATTATAATGGGCTACTTTATAACATTTTGAATGAATACCACCAGTGCTTGTTTTAATGATTTCCCAAAAATATAGTATTGCAATTTAGTGCCTTTTTGGCTCGAGAGTAGTTCTGATTGGAATTTGGCGGATCTGGAATAAACTTCATTGTAATATGAAGTAATAATAATAAATTATAATGTGCTTCCTTGTTACATTTGTAATAAAAACAGTTGGTGCCTTTTTTTTTTTTGGTGCTTTCCAAAAAATTTTGGTGCTTTTTAGTGCTTTTTTGGGACGATTTTGATGCTTTTTCATCAAAGGGAGATGGCAACACTGATTGCAATGTAAATATGAATGTTGTGTTCTTGATATGTTGGCAAATGACATAAAGTGAATGGTCACTATATATTCACTTCATCTGAAGTGGCGTGTAGAAAATAACACATGCCACTTCATATGGCGTGAAAATGTTTGCGTTGTGTGTGTGTGTGTGTGTGTGTGTGTGTGTGTGTGTGTATGTGTGTGTGTGTGTGTCTCTGTGTCTCTGTGTCTCTGTCTCTCTGTGTCTCTGTCTCTCTGTCTCTCTGTCTCTGTGTCTCTCTGTCTGTCTGTGTGTGTGTGTGTGTGTGTGTTTGTGTGTGTGTCTGTGTGTGTGTGTGTGTGGTTTTTTAAACTTTATTTCAGTTATTAGAATAGAGCACGCTTTCAGACGATTGATCCAGTTCAATGTCGTTTGCCAGCTTAAGGAAACTAGGTTGTGGAATTACTTTACCGAAGAAAGTAGTTGTTGCAGTTAACTCTAGTCATATGGATCAGCTCTATATGTAGTTACGGTGGCGTAGTCGCTAGCACGTTTACTTTCCGCCCCTGTGGTTATGTGTTTGAATCCCCATCGAGGTGGAGATTTTATTTTTTGTGGTTTCAAATTGACATGAGTTGACCGAGCACAAATTGGTGCCAGGAAATGTCTGGGAGAGTAAAGGCGGCATTTGATCTCATCAACTGTGCATTTTTAAAAGCACATGTTTATTATTATTGTTAAAAATAAGAGCTCTCGGTTCCCCCAGGGGCCTTCAGTCGCCCCCCCCCCCCCTTTCCCCACGTCTTGTGTCATTCGGTTGACCGTCTCTGCTTGTAACCCTGACAAGATCAGCCGATTGGTCTATGCAGAATATGGATGCCCTTAACTGTATTTATTGTGTTAAAGTTTATGTGTTTGATACAAATGAGACCAAAAAAATATGGAAACCGAATCTGATCAACCCGATTTATGTTGAACTTTCAGACAAAAACTGTGAATTACATTTAATATGTACTTTTATTTCCGACTTTTAATTTTGTTTCAGTGTTTTCGTGATGTATTCTTCTTCTTTCAATTCTTGTATTCTACTCTCCTCGAGATTTTCAATAATTTGATTTGTTTTGTTTCCGTGTTGCGTGGGTCATTTTCTATATTTTCTTAGCAGATAATATGTTTCTAATTAAACCCCTGTTAGTGATACCTTTTTGTCTTCTTTGGCATGTTCGTGCACAGTGCTCTGACCATAAGGCAATTTGACCCTGCATTCTTTATGTTAATATTAATTTCCGCCAGAAGTCAACTGTCAGGTAGGCATGATCCTTTATTCCGCACTGTCTGCTTTCTAAATAAAAAAAAAAACAACATAATAATATGAACTTAAAACAAAAAACACACCATTATGTAGATATTCAAAACATTGTTTTCCCGTAGTGAATTTTGATAACGAAGACTCAACACTAAATACAATATGTACCTGACAAGATGCAGTGAAATATGCCAGATAATGTTAAGTTAGTTGCCTATTCTTTACAGGACGTCGCAGTCACCCCCATAATTTTTTGGCTGTTTGTGATTTCTTGGCAAGGTTACGTTCAGTAGTTTGCCATGCTTTATGAACGATCGACACTCATTCAATTGAATGAAAACCAACGTAAGACGGTCTGCTGCCAAATCGCCCACTGCTGTGATTGCGGTATGCGGGATGTCGAATTACCTCAGTAACCCCTGCGTCACAAAGGCGGTAAAATAATTTCGGTAATAAGCCGTTCTCCCTGGCGAAGGCGTTACGGACGCGGTTTGTAATTCCGCTTACCTGTGTTCGAAACACAGCTGCGACCGATTTGGCAGTAGACCTTGTCGCGTTGGGTTTTAACGTGATGGTATGGGAGCCGGTCGTTTAGAAAGCAATGGCAAAATACTGATCGTAAACTTGCCAAGACATCAACAATAACAGTGCTGGTGTTGACAGCGATGTCTTGTAAATAGAGTATGCAAAAAAAAAAAATAGTTGTAGACAGACAAAGATACATGCCATCAACAATCACAATCATCAAAATAGAACTGTCACACTCTGCATATTTTGACTCAATAACAACGGGGACATTCAATAGAAGTCAGACGTTGATTGCCAATAGTGATCCGGAAGATTAACAATGTCAAGAACCTATGGTACAGAAACAACATTACATTAAAGTCACATGTTTGAGAACATGCATCTTTCTCGTTACAACATACGTATGTTGGTCATAGACCATGTCGCAATCACTACAGAAGGTATGCAGTTTGTGAACTAAGATGTTACGTGAGAATTGTAAGAGTACCGCGGACCAAGACATGGGGACATACTGGCATCCTATACGATCTTAAAATCGATAGAATCTGGCTCGTTAACAATAACATGTCTGGGAAACTGAAATACCTTGGGCGTGATACACGCCCCGGTGGTTGGGATAGAACACGAACTGATACAGTACCGTGGGATAATATATCGACAAATGTGACATTATATTCGTACAGAAGGACGATGTATCGCCATACTAGGGTCATCAAGTTAGTTGTACCAGGGTCTACCTGGCCTAGGCGATAACGTCTTTCTCCGTAATCCCGTATATCCACGTGAGGATCGCAACATGCACGAGAATCGGTAGCGGTTCTTGCCGCGTTGGTAACTTACGAAGCATGTAAGCCGGTCGCCCAGAAAGCAAAAGTAAACTACTGAGCGTAATCTTGCCGAGAAATCAACAATCAGCATAAAGGCGTGCTGATGTTGCCAGCGATGTCCTGTAAAGGATATGCGGAAAAAAACAAAACAATGTGAGTACATTTGATTATGCACCATGTTTAATCCAGACCTATTTTTCGTTTGATATCGAATTAGTTGGTAAAGTGTGGATTTTTTTCTGTCGACGGCAAATTGCAAACCCTAACCTGCACAGTTCGCGGGGACTGCATTAGTCAGGCGGCCTTAATTCCGCAGGCTCAAGTCCCACCCACCCCCCTTCCCCACCCCGCCCTCTACACTGCAAGGTACTAAAGGCAGTAGATGGCAGTTGCTGTTTCTTTCCTTTTCCTTTACTCCATAGAAGAAGAGACGGTAGTCGACCAGCGCGGGGGTGGAACGAGACTTTTAAAGACGACACCTTCTTAATCCCACATACAATATATAATGTGTAATGGCGACGCGATGACTCGTTGTCTTGGGGGAGAAGCTGTTCAGTGTTTTTCTGTGGATTCCTTATGGAAATTCCCGTGAAATTCGTGTGGATAGTGTTTTTCCTTTGGATTATGTGATGTTATTTCGTGTTCGTTAATTGGAAGTGTTCAAAAGAAGCCACGGAAGGCAGGTGGTGGATGAAATTATGAGGGCAGCCGACAGATATTTGTTGGTTATGGTCTCGAGTTTCGCGACGGCAAGCTTTCTCTCTTTCGAGAGACACTGATTGCGGTCATCCGGCCAGTATGGTCACTGCCATAGAGGAAAGCAACGGCAAACTACCTCTTTGAAATTGCCTAGTTTATTATGATTCGCTTAAAGACTGATCATCGCAAGACAAGGACAGAGACATTAAAATTAGGAACATGGAACGTTAGGACGTTAAACAACGACGGAACATTAGAGAACATAACACAAGAAATTCAAAGAGAAAAAATTAATATATTAGGTATGTGCGAAACGAGATGGACAGGAGCAGGCATCAAGATACATAAAGATTTTAAGATTATTTATTCTGGAGGTGAGGATCGACATAGGGGAGTGGCAATAATTTTGGACCGGAAAACATCAACGTCTGTTCAGGGATATTGGGCCGTGTCGGACAGAGTACTACTAGTTAAATTGAGTGGCAGACCTTTTAACATAAATGTTATTCAAGTATATGCCCCAACAGGAGAGTCCAGTGAAGATAGTGTAGAGGAATTTTATAATGACATAGAGTCTGCCTTAAAGAAATGTAAAAATTCAGAAATAAACATTATAATAGGGGACTTCAATGCAAAAGTAGGAAATCAAGGGGATAGATACACAGTAGGAAACTATGGTTTAGGAGAGAGAAATGAAAGAGGATACAGACTAGTAGAGTGGGCAAAAGAACAGGAAATGATTGTAGGAAACACCTGGTTCAAGCAACACCCTAGAAGATTATGGACCTGGAGGAGTCCTGATAGCAGGATTAGAAACCAGATTGATTACATTCTCATTAGCAGAAGATTTAGAAACGCCCTAACAGTAGCAAAAACAGTTCCCAGTGCTTATTGTTATAGTGACCACAGATTACTCACAGGAACATTGAGGATAAAGTTGAAGAAAGTCAAGTATACAACAGGGAACACTAAATATGATTTGTGTACATTGAGTAATGACAAGGAAATACAAAACAAATTCAACATAGAAGTACAGAACAGATTTGAAATATTGTCTGATCTAGAGATCCTATTCCAGGATGTGGATGATCAATGGGAAATGTTAAAGAATTCAATCAATATGGCTGCAGAAACAACTATTCCAAAATTAAAGAAGGTGGGTCGTAAGAAATGGATGACTGAGGAAATTTTACACTTAATGGAAACAAGAAGACTCAACAAAAATAATCCTGCCAAATATGAAGAAATTCACAGACAAGTCAGAATATTATGTAGGAAGGCAAAAGAATCATGGCTTGAGGAAAAGTGCTTAGAAATTGAAAAACAACACAACAGTCAAAATACCAAATTAGTGCACAAAAGGATTCAGGAACTTACTAATAAAAGAACAAGTACATCAACAGGCTGTCTAAGAACTAAAGATGGCAAAATCATAATAGAAAAAGATCAGATTCTACATGTATGGACAGATTATGTGAAAGACCTGTATAATGATAACAGAGAGGAACAGTATGCTATTAGATTTAATAATGAAGGACCAGCAATTTTAAAGATGGAGGTTCAAAATGTTCTTAAGCATATGAAAGCTGGCAAGGCCCCCGGTGCAGATAACATCACAACAGAAATGATTAAAGCTTTAGAAGAATTTGGACTAGAGCAAGTCACTAGACTGCTGAACACATTATATGATACTGGAGATATACCTTCTGAATTATGTAATTCTGTATTTATTGCAATCCCAAAGAAATCAGGAACCTTAGAATGTGATCAACATAGAACAATTAGTATAATGAGTCACATCACAAAGATTTTGTTACGAATTATCATGCAAAGAGTGAGGAAGAAAATACAACCTGAAATAGGGGAAGAACAATGTGGTTTTGTAGAAGGAAAGGGTACAGTAAATGCTGTGTATATGCTGCGAACAGTTATTGAACGTGCTTTAGAAGTAAACAAGGATATACATCTTTGCTTTATTGACTACACAAAGGCTTTTGATAGAGTAAGACATGTCAACATTGTGGATATGCTTGCAGATCTACAAATTGATGGGAAAGACATTAGACTTATAAAAAACATATATTGGAAACAACAAGCTGCCATAAGAATTGATAATGAAGTAGGACAATACCAACCTATTAAGAGAGGTGTTAGGCAGGGATGTGTAATGTCTCCAGATCTTTTTTCCTTATACAGTGAAAATATTTTCAGAAATGTAGAAGACCTAAATGGAATCAGCATTGGAGGACGAAACATAAATAACATTAGATATGCAGATGATACAGTATTGATTGCAGACAATGCACAGGATCTGCAACAATTAGTAGACGCTGTGGTTGTACACAGTGAGCAGCTGGGGTTGGAATTAAATTGTAGGAAGACACAGGTTATGGTCGTCACTAGGAAGAACGAAGTACCACAGTGTAATATACAAGTAAATGGGAATATTCTTCAGCAAGTGAATCGGTTCAATTATCTCGGAACAGTCATAACATCTGATGGCAGATGCCTTGAAGAGATTAGAACAAGAATCGCCATTGCGAAAGTAGCCTTTAGCAAGATGAAAAACATTCTGACCAATAAAATGATGTCAATTGAAACGAGAAAAAGAGTGTTGAGGGGATACATAGAGCCTGTTCTTTTGTATGGATGTGAAACTTGGACAATGTGCAGTCAAGCTGAAAAACATCTGATGGCTGCAGAAATGTGGTTTCTGAGGAAAATGCAAAGAATACCATGGACAGATAGAAAAACCAATGACCAAGTACTACAAGAGACAAATGAAAATCGTAGATTGATTAGAGAAATTAGACGTAGACAGTCAAAATTTTTTGGACATGTTATGAGAAGAAATGGACTGGAGAACTTGGTGACAGCTGGCAAGATCGAGGGGAACAGACCAAGAGGAAGACCGAGAGGAAAATACCTGGATGGCTTGGCCACATGGCATGGACGAGACAGGAACACTGAGCTGATCCACGACTCTGGTGATCGAGTGAAATGGCGAATCATGACCGCCCACGCTTTCCGGCATGGCACATGATATATATATATATATATATATATATATATATATATATATATATATATATATATATATATATATATATATATATATATATATATATATATGGTGTTGTTTGTCCATCAAGAATGATGATGACCATTCATTTCATCCAGTGGGGTTGAAAGTATGGAGCCGTGAGTTCTAAGATGGCTGATAAGGCCTATTTTGGCTCGAAATGTTCTTTGACAATGTGGGCAAAGAATGCTTGACGTTCCAGGAGGAGGATCTCCTGCAGTGGTTTTTCTGTCCAGCCTTTTCTTCACAGCTCTTGCAGTCCTGGTTGCTTCACAAGTGACTGCACCCTTATGTAATGATGTACGCCACGAATTACGGTCTTTAGCAGCAGTCTCCCAGGTGTCAAGATGAATTCCAAAAGCTTTCAGTGAGATTTTCAGAGTGTCTTTAAAGCGTTTCCTCTGGCCGCCTTGGGAGCGTTTACCACAACGCAGCTCGCCGTAAAAAATTGTTTAGGGAGCCTGTGATCTGGCATACGAGTTAAGTGACCAGCCCAGCAAATCTGATTTTTCATTAGTAGAGTGTGGATACTGGGCATGGACGCTCTTTCTAGAACTTCAGTGTCTGGGATCTTGTCTTGCCATTTAATCTTCACTAGCTTTCTAAGGCAGACTGTGTGGAAGTGGTTTAATTTCCTAGCATGTCGTTGATAAACAGTCCATGTTTCACAAGCATATAGCAGTGTGGATAATACAACTGCTTAATAGACTTTCAGCTTTGTTTGCAGATTTATTCCATTTCTGTCCCATACATTCTTGCACAGTCTGCCAAACGCCGCGCTGGCCTTGGAGATTCTTGCATTCACTTCGTCATCAATTGTGGCAGCTTGTGGCACAGTGCTGCGAAGATAGGTGAATTTGTCCACAACACTCGGCACGGCGTGATTATTCCATGGAGCTGGCTGGTACATAACTACAGTCTTCTCCAAGTTGATATTGAGCCCAAAGTTGGCACAGGCATATGAGAAAGCTGAAACATTGTGTTTCATGTCTGACTCTGAGTTGGCATATAGAGCACAATCATCAGCAAACAGAAGTTCTGTCATGGTGTCGCTGTTCGTTTTAGTTTTGGTTTTCAGCCTTCTGAGATTGAACAACTTTCCATCCATGCGGTAGTTGATGTCTATTCCAATGTCATTGTTCTCCAAGGCATTCGTCAGCATAGCTGAAAACATGAAGCTGAACAGTGTTGGTGCCAGGACACATCTTAGCTTCACTCCATTGGTGACATGAAAGGGCTCAGTAGTTCAGCATTTTCCTGTACTCTTGCCTGCATACCATCATGAAACAACCGCATTTTTTGGACAAACTATAGTGGACACTCTCCCGATGGTTTTCCCCCCTTGTCGTGGTGGGGGAGCTTGAGTTTCTCAATGACCCTGAGAGCTATGCCGGCGGTAGCTTAGCTACCAGAGGGCCTCCCAAACCGGACAGGTCAAAGGGTAGAGAACAGACAAAGAGAAACACCCTGGTCCTCCAGGTTGGGGGTTGAAGCGTGGGGTTAACATCCCCACCTTTGTAAAAAACCTTTCTTTGTTACGAAACAAATACATGAGCCTCGATATCGGACTGACTTATCTGGACAACGACCTTGGAACGTTAAAGGACTTTTGAGATTTGGAACATGGAATGTACGGACACTATATCGAGCTGGAGCGGCCGAAGAACTAACCCGGGAGCTGGTTGAATATCAAATGGATATACAGCAATTCAAGAAATACGGTGGCCAGGAGAGGGTACTTTAGAGCAAAATGGAATGATTATAATATATGGAGGAAACACCCAAAATAAACATGAATTAGGAACAGGATTTGTCATCAAAAAAGAGTTATGGGGGAACGTTTTAAACTTTAAAGCTTTTAATGACAGGATTAGTAAATTACGAATAAAAGGTAAATGGAAAAATATAACGATGATTAATGTACATGCACCTACTGAAGAGAAAGAAGATGATATTAAAGAAGACTTTTATAATGATCTGGAAGATGTCATAGAAGAAACCCCCAAACAGGACATCCTGATTGTGCTGGGAGACTTCAATGCAAAAATAGGTAGAGAGCAAACTAATAAAAAAGTGGCCGGTATGGAAAGCCTACATACAACTTCAAATGATAATGGATGGAGAGTCATCAACCTGGCAGAAGCCAAAGGACTGCAGATTAGCAGTACCAGACTACAAAGAAAGGATATACACAAACAAACTTGGAAATCATGTGACAAGAGAACCTATAATCAAATAGATCACATTTTAATTAACAACAGAAATGCATCAAACATACAGCAAGTCAGAAGTTATAGAGGAGCTGAGTGCCACAGTGACCACTTCCTCGTTGGAGCAAAATTTAAAATAAAACTTAAGAGAGCTTTCTATACTAAATTACAAAGATTACACCCAACATATAACAGAGAAAAACTACAAGACATTACAGTCAAAGAGAAATTTACAGATGAAATAAAATGTAAACTTGAAACTCTGCAAAACCCTTCGGAGGAAAGCGTTGACCAAACTTGGTTGAACATCAAGAATACAATTCAATCTACCGCAGAAGAATGTCTCGGTGTGTTAACCACGCATAGAAAGAACAGATGGTTCAATCAAAAATGTGAAGAAGCAGTCATTAGGAAGAAGAATGCCAGACATGTATGGTTAAATGACATCAATAACATCCAAAAGGAAGAGCATTATAGAAATGAATGTAAAGAGGCTACAAAAATAGTCAGACAGCAGAAGCGAGAATATATGAGTAATATAATCAAAGATATGGAAACTAATCACCAGAAAAATGAATCCAGAAAATTTTTTTAAAGAACTGAAGTCAATGAAACGAGGGCACCAACAAAACACATATGGTTTAAAAGACAAAAATGGGAATATGATAAATACCAATGAGGAAATGTGCAACACATGGAAAGAATATTTTATTGAATTACTAAATTGTGAAGCTCCAAGTAACATTTTCCCACAGGAAGCGGTTCTAACATGCGAACCACAAATTGAAGAACCTACATTTGAAGAAATCCTATATGTAATCACACGACTTAAAAACAATAAGGCAACTGGGACTGATGGAATTGCTGCTGAATTTATAAAGGCAGGTGGCCATGCATTACATCTAAAGCTATACGAACTAATAATAAAAATCTGGAGGACAGAAGAATTACCCCATGACTGGAAAGAGTCATTATTGATACCTATCTTTAAGAAAGGAGACAAGTTCCAATGTGGAAATTATAGAGGAATATCACTACTGTCCACAAGCTATAAGATACTATCCGCAGTATTACTAAATAGACTAAAACCATATTCAGAAGACATATTAGGTGACTACCAGGCGGGTTTTAGACAAAACAGATCAACAATAGATCAGATATTTATCTTACGACAAATAGCCGAGAAACATTGGGAATATAAAAGAGATCTCCATAACATTTTTGTGGATTTTAAAAAGGCTTATGATAGTGTCCATAGGAATAGTCTATGGAATGCTATGCAGGAATTTGGAATACCAAGGAAGTTAATCAACATGACCAGACTATGCATGGAAGATACTTATAATATAGTAACATATAAAGGCAGGAAATCAGACCCCTTCCAAATAACATCTGGCTTGAAACAGGGTGATGCACTATCGCCGCTACTCTTCAATCTGGCTCTAGAGAAAGTTGTAAGGAAGATAAAGGAGGAATGTGATATTGGAGGAACATCCAAGCTGCTTGGTTATGCAGATGATATAGATATTATAGGGCAAAGTGAACAAAAGACATTGGAAATATTGACTCACTTAAAGGAAAAAGCCCAACAGATGGGGCTGGTTATCAACCAAGATAAGACAGAATATATGGTAATTTCAAGAGACGGAATGGCTAAAAACTCTGGCCACATACAAATAGATAATATGACCATTAAAAGAACGGAAACATACAAATACCTGGGTACAATCTTCAACTGCTCCAACATCATAAGGGAAGAAATACAAACTAGAATCAACTCTGGAAATAAGATATACTATGCACTACAACATCTACTAAAATCAAAGGCGCTATCTCGTAACACCAAAATCACAATATTCAAAACACTGATCAGACCAGTCGTGCTGTATGGCTCTGAAACCTGGAGTACAACGAAAGGAGTCGAAGCCTTGTTACAAACCTTTGAGAACAAAATTTTAAGACGCATCCTTAGACCCATTAGGGATACACAAAGTGGAGAGTGGAAAAGAAGAAGTAACAAAGACATTTATGATCTGTTTAAGTCCCCGCTAATCACTGGTATCATGAAGGCTAATAGACTACAATGGCTGGGGCATATAGAAAGAATGGAAGATAATAGGGAAACAAAACTCGCTTACACTCAGGAAATAAATGACCGTAGACCCCGAGGTAGACCAAGAAGACGGTGGAGAGATAATACATGTACAGACCTACAAGCACTTGGAATCAACGATTGGCAAGAGACGGTCCGCCAGAGAGACGAATGGAGAAGGATTGTATTTGCAGCAAAGAACCTCAATGGCTCGGAAAGCTGAAGAAGAAGAAGAAGAAGATAGTGGACAGCCATATTTCGCCATAATCTTCCACTGTCCTTCTCTGTTGACGGTATCAAAAGCCTTGGCAAGGTCAATTAAAGTGAAGAACATTTCAGAGTTCTGTTCCTGACATTTCTCGTGCAGCTTCCTTGTAGCGAAAATCATGTCAACAGTTCCTCGTCTTTTCTGACGCCACATTGATTCTCAGGACGGAGACTTTGATGTAGAGGGGCTGTGAGGCGATTGAGAAGAATTCTGGCGAGTATCTTCCCTGCGATTGAGAGCAAGGAGATGCCTCGGTGGTTGTCACATGATTGGCGGTTTCCTTTACGTTTGTAAAGGTGGACTATTGACGCGTCCTTGAAATCTTGTGGCATGGTTTCGTCCACCCATATGTTTTTAAAGACTTGGTGAAGCTGCTCTATTAGAACCTGCCTTGTATATCTCTGCTGGGATGGAGTCAGGACCAGGCGCCTTTCCACTGGAAAGTTGCTGGATGGCTTTGTTTACTTCCACTCTGGTTGGCAGGTCATCGAGTGTGTCAGTAGTGGGAACTTGAGGAAGGCAGTTGATGGTTTCATCATTGAAGAAGGAAGCTGCATTTAAGATTTTGCTGAAATGCTCTGCCCAGCGGTTAAGGATTTCTTTCTTATCGGTGACCAATGTTCCCCCATCTGCACTGAGGAGGAGAGCTGTGCCTGGTGATGTAGGACCATAGACCGCTTTCAGTGAGTCGTAGAAGTTTTTCATATCATGACTGTCAGCAAAGCCTTGAATCTCATCAGCTTTGCTGCTCAGCCAGGAGTCCCGCATGTGCCGAAGTTTCTGCTGCACTACTCTCTGAATGTTCTTGAAGGCATCGTTTTTATGTTGACTTCGGGTCATTCAAATGTGCCTTGAGGAGAAGATGTTTCTCGGCCAGCAATTGGTTGATGTCTTCGGAATTTTCATCAAACCAGTCTTTATGCTTTCGGGGGGTTGGACCCAGGATTTCCATAGCAGTGTTTAAATTATGTCCTTTAGGGCGCTCCACTCTGTTTCCGCATCCTGTTTAGCTGCAGGATTTGGCTTGAGGCGGTCTTCCATCATGTTTTCAAACGACAACTGCATTTTTTTGCTGTTTAGGCGGGTGCCATATAGATTTTTTTTTACCCCTCGAGGACGTCGTGTTTTTTTTTATGTGTATGCTTATTTTCGAGATAATGAGACCATGGTCTGTCCAACATTCGGTACCACGCATGGATTTTGTCACCCGAACGTCTTGTCTGTCACTCCTCCTAACGATGACATAGCTAATGAGGTGCCAGTGTTTCAAGCGAGGGTGCATCCATGATGACATGCTTATCGTGGGAAGACGGAGAATTGTGTTGGTGATCAAGATATCGTGTTCGGCACAGGTCTGAAGGAGGAGGAGTCCATTGCTGTTACAATATCCGACTCCGTACTTTCCAATGATGCCACTCCAAGAGGCGGTATCCTTGCCTACTCTGGCACTGAAGTCTCCAAGGAGTATAAGTTTGTCTCCTTTTGGTACATATGTTAATACGTTGTGCAGGTCTTCACGGTACTTGTTTTTGACGTCATCTTCATTGGTCATGGTTGGTGCGTAGACACTCACGATGGTTGCATGCTTCTTTCCTTTCAGCAGGGGTAACTTAATAGTCATAAGTCTGTCATTTATAGCCTTCGGAAATTCAGCTAGTTTGCTAACTTTATGACAAATCCCACACAGGATTGGCGTCTTTCCTCGCTTTTCCTTCCCGTCCAGAAGAATGTGTTTCCGGCACCTACTTCATAGATTTGGCCTTCTTCTACAAGTCGTGTCTCGCTCGAGGCTGCAATGTTGATGTTGTACCTGCCCAGCTCTCTCCCAATCAGTTCTGTTCGTCTCCCTGGACCTGACGCAACGTCTCTAACAAGTAGGGTGCGTACATTCCAAGTTCCGATTGTCAAGGGAATAAGGTTAGCTCTTTTCGCTTTACCTGTTTTTACTTTGTTTGTATGTCGACCGCAGTATAGGGTACCCACCAACCGCGGCTAGCTAGTTAGGTAATGATGGAGCAGACAATGTTTAGGGCACCTTTTCTAGCCCCTTCCTTATGCTATGGATAGTACGGGTTTCAGGCATTGCTAGTACATAATTGTACATATATGAGGGGTACGGGTGTCAGGCATTGGTAGTACCTTTGGTAAGGATGACTCTCATGTCCTCTTCAGGACCCATCCCCCACTGGTCCAAGCCTGACATCCAGCTCACCCCTCGGGCAACAGCTGTGAGAGGCTGGCTAAACCAGGAGTGGGTAGCCGACTGGTGTCAAATAAAGCGGTGAACTAGGGTATGCCTACCCATCATGTGAAGACAGGATTCAGCAGACTGCGCGGATGAAATCAACGATGATTCAACGGACAAGACGGCGTTTGCGTGCAAAGCGTTGTGGAACGTAATGAGCATGGCAAGGCATGGCATATATATATATGTAGATATATAGAGACGGAATGGTTAAAAACTCTGGCCACATACAAATAGATAATATGACCATTAAAAGAACGGAAACATACAAATACCTGGGTACAATCTTCAACTGCTCCAACATCATAAGGGAAGGAATACAAACTAGAATCAACTCTGGAAATAAGATATACTATGCACTACAACATCTACTAAAATCAAAGGCGCTATCTCGTAACACCAAAATCACAATATACAAAACACTGATCAGACCAGTTGTGCTGTATGGCTCTGAAACCTGGAGTACAACGAAAGGAGACGAAGCCTTGTTACAAACCTTTGAGAACAAAACTTTAAGACGCATCTTTGGACCCATTAGGGATACACAAAGTGGAGAGTGGAAAAGAAGAAGTAACAAAGACATTTATGATTTGTTTAAGTCCCCGCTAATCACTGGTATCATGAAGGCTAATAGACTACAATGGCTGGGGCATATAGAAAGAATGGAAGATAATAGGGAAACAAAACTCGCTTACACTCAGGAAATAAATGACCTTAGACCCCGAGGTAGACCAAGAAGGCGGTGGAGAGATAATACATGTACAGACCTACAAGCACTTGGAATCAACGACTGGCAAGAGAAGGTCCACCAGAGAGACGAATGGAGACAGATTGTATTTGCAGCAAAGAACCTCAATGGCTCGGAACGCTGAAGAAGAAGAAGAAGATAATTATATATATATATATATATATATATATATATATATATATATATATATATATATATATATATATATATATATATATATATATATATATATATATATATATATATATCCTCTAAAAGGTCCTCTAAAAGTACTGGAGAGTTTTGGTCATAGACCATAACTTTATGAAGGGAAAATCCCAACTGCACCTCCCCGTGGTAGAGGATGGAAACACACCACGGTGTGGCTAACACAGCTCTGGGGACCGAGTATCTACCGGAATAAGTGGACAACTCTGCAGCTGAGCAGAGCAGGGCACTCACTTGTCCTGACAGTCGGAAATGGCTGTCAAAGGCAGAGGTAAAAGACCACCATGTGAATGTGGAAGGCAAGGGGAAACCACCACATTATCTTCCCAAGACTTCATGGCAAAACATATATCAGAGTTAGTGAACGACGTTAATGGCTGTCTTAGGACATCCTCGTCCGGTAGGGACAGTCATGAGCCACGGGTGACACCAGACCGTCATCCAGCTACTGATGGCAAAACCATAACTAAAATAAATAAATTTAGAGTAGGAACATGGAATGTTAGGACATTGAATGAGCTAGGAAAGTTGACCATTGTTCTAAGAGAGATGGATAGCATGAAAATGAATATACTAGGCGTTAGTGAAATGAGATGGAAGGGATCGGGCAAAATTATAGCTGACAATCACACAATAATTTATTCTGGAGGGGATACACATGAAAAAGGTGTAGGAATAATATTAGATGAAAAAACAGCCAAGTCAATTAATGGATACTGGTGTATTTCAGATATAGTTATTATGGTAAAAAAACAAAGGCAAACCAATAGATATAAATATTATACAAGTATATACACCAATGTAGCATGATGGAACAGAATTCCCCATTCCCAGTCCGACACATTTCATAAAGATACTTTAAGTCTTAACGGGGACCATCCCAAATAGAAGGGCTATTATTAGATCGTATGTTCTAGAACGAGTTGGGGGAGGGCAGAGGTATGCGCTTGGTTTTCATTGGCTAATCAGTAATGAGCCCACGCTATTCCTGGGCCATATTTTAAAATCTAATTAGTTGAGCGAGGATTTCACCGGGAGCGGTCGCTAGTGTGATGTGATGACCCAACAATGCCCTTAAAGATCTGATAATATATTGTTCTCTGGACAACAGGTACCACTTTAAAACATACTTTAATGTTGTGGCTAGACCTAGTGAACGAAAGAGAAGAATATAAGAGTATTTTATGAATAAAATGTGAAAGTGGAAAACCTAACTTCTGTGCGCCAGTATTCTAGATACTGCTTCTTCAACCTTGACATGTCTTTCACGCTGTATACTCCAAATGCATATCAATCCCTTGTTGTGACTGGTTGCGTATGCTTGATGAATGTATAGCGCACTCAGGCAAATTCGCAAACCCAAACCCCTTGTGCATTCTTCATGCCTAGGATGACTTATTCTTGAATCAACTGTACCTTTGCTCTCGCGAGTTAACAAATGGCAGTCTGGATTGGAATGAGTGATGTAAACATGTACAAGTTCCTTTGTAAAACGCTGAGAAGGTTGGAGTGAGTGAGTTGGTGATTTGATAAATAGCCTCTCA